>VWZN01009185.1:330103-377867 GCA_013396955.1 Regulus satrapa
CCATCCCTGCTCCTCACCCCATCCCTGCTCCTCACCCCATCCCTGTCTGCTCCAATCCCTGCTCCTCACCCCATCCCTCTCCTCACCCCATCCCTCTCCTCACCCCATCCCTCTCCTCAGCCCATCCCAACCCATCCCTGCTCCTGGGTCCCCTCTGCCCGCCCTGCCCGTGCCCCACTCACACAGCGCCTCATCATGGCTCTCAGGCTCAGCAGGAGGTTGCCCAGGTCGCCCATGCTGTGCTGGTGCTGAGCCGTGCTGCTCCTCATGGCGCTGGGCAGCACCTCGTCCATGTAGAACCCCATCATCTCTGACACCGACTGGCAGCCCAGGCTCCCCTGGGGGACAGCAGGGGGAGGCCTGGTTGGGGAGGGTCCCCAGCCGGGCGTGGGGGCCGCGGGGGAAGCTCGTGGCAGCCCCACACGTGTGGGGTGCAGGGTGGCACAGCCAGCCTGGCGTGACAGCAGCGCGGGCCCCGGCTGCCAGCCCGCTTCCCTTCTTACCCAACGCCTGCCCAAGGATGGGGAAGGAAGAGGAACCTGCCAGGGAATGGGATTCTCACCTTGAATTCCTCCAGCAGGTCAGAGCTGAGCAGTTGGGTGCTGAGGTCGTCATCTTTTGATTGCTGGGGGAGGATGGAATTGAAAATTGAGCTTTTTTCAGGCAGGCAATCGACTCTTCCCATTTGCCCTAAGGAACGATCCTTCCCTTGCGTGCCTTTAGTGTCCCCCCGCAGCAGAGGGCCCCGCGAGTGAGCAGAGCAGCCACACCAGGCAGAGGAGTCTCTCTGCTCCCCGACCTTGCAGCACAAGGACTGTAAGGTCAGGCCAGCAAGAAAACGAAATCACAGCCTATGGTGCGCTGGGTTTGTTCATGTGAAACTGCTCGGGCTGAGCTGGCTCCCCTCGGCTGCTCAGGGAGCTGCTGCTGCTGGAGGGGACAGCGAAGCTCTCCAGAGGGGTGTCAGAGTCCTGGCAGCCCCTGGGAGCCAGCCCAGCCCCTCTGCCGGGGCAGGAGGGCTCAATCCCCCTGCCTGGCTCGCCTCCTGTTGATGGGGGAAAGGGGTTTGTGTTCACCAGCTGCAGTGGGGTGGGCTGGCACCCTCCCACAGCATTAAAGGCTCAAAGGCTGTCCCGAGAGGTTAAAAATATTCCTTCCCAACGTTACCTGGGAGATTCACAGCCAGCTCTACACCTAAAATCTTGGCTGCGTTCGTTTGATGAACAAATACGAGCCGTGACCTTTGCCTGAGATTTAATGAGGAGAATAATCTCGTTTGATTGCTAAAATGCATCGACGCGGACTCCAGCAGTAACAGGGCTGTGCCCAAGCTCCTCAGTCAGTGCTGGTGCCGTGGCAGATGCTCTGAGTGCACCGTGTGCTGTTTGCTCAGCAGCCCTGGGGCTCCTGCGATGCAGAGCAGGCACCAGTGCAGGTGCTCAGTGGCTGCTGTGCTCCTCCGCCCATAAAAAACACCCCGTGCAGGTTTTGTGCCTCTTTCAAAGAAAAAAAAAAAAAAATCTGCAGCGAAAGGTTTCCCTTCTCACCTGGCACTGACATCAGCAGGGCTGCACCTTGTTGCTCTGAAGAAAAAAAAACTATTTCCTCCAGTTAATTCAGGGATGGACTTGGTTTGCAACATTTTGGGGGAAGCCTGGCTAGAAAGGTGCGCAGAGGCTCACTATGAAATCTCGAATTCATCGTCACTAAAGCTAGAAAGAATTTCTGGCAGATTTTCTCTCCGTGAGCAGTGAAACCAAGCTGCTCTCGCTCACCCCCAACGCGACGCAGCCCGAATCATTTCTGCCGATCCCAGAACGCTGCAAGAAAAGGCGAAATGAGAGGGCGAAAACAGTGATACTTACAAAATAGTCCTTGATTTCCTCAAACTTGACCCTCAGCTCTCGGAGCTTGGCGGGCAGGAGCTGGGGGAAGTGGAGGCAGGCGGGCTGGGCGCGGGCAGGCGCCGTGCCCAGCAGCAGCAGCAGCAGCAGGACGGGCACCGCTGTGCCCCTGGAGCAGCTCCTCATGCTGTGGGAAGGGCTGGATCCCACCGGAGGCTCCAAAGCAGAGCTGCAGCTTTCACCTTGATGGAGCCCCTCATTTATACTCTCAAATCATCACTCCGTTTCCTCTCCCCATTTCCTGACGAGAAATATTGGGGTTTTAAGTCATTCATTAAGCCCAAATGTCACGGGTTCCCGTCAACTTGGGTTTCCTGTCTTTGACCCCCCTCCTCTCCTCACACCCCATCAATTTTTTATGCTTAGACTCTGCATTTTTTTTTTTTTTTTTACATTGCTTGTTTCTTGTAAATTTAGCTGTGGCTGAGGAGGAAAGCGGCAGAGACACAAAGAAGGTGCTGCGTGAGGTTACTTTATTCTAACATTTCCATTTTTTATTTTTAGATGAATGTTGTATGGTTAGGGAGGGGAAAAAAAAAAGTGTTGCTACTTTTAAATCTCAGTATCAAACCTGCAGAGAGCATCACTCAGCAGAATTGCTTTTCATGAACGGTACAAATTCTCTGTCTCCTCCTTTGGCATTCGAATCTGCAAACACAAAGCATCATCTGAAATATTCATTTTTTATTCATTTGGGCTTGTTTTTTGTTTTTCTTTTCAGTTAATGCACATGTCAGCTGAAGCCAACGTGAATTTTCACTGCTCAGCAAGCTCAGTTTGTGCTCCCAAATATCAGCTGGATGCCAACGGGACCAGTGGATCCCAGTGGAGGATCCCAGCCCTGCTCTGGTCCCTTGTGGCTCCTCCAGGGCAGGTCAGGATTTGTGCCACTGCTTCAATGCCTGCATGAGCAGGTCATAAAAATTCCTTTTTCAGGCTTTTAAATCTTATTTTGTTTCCTAGAAGCGGACAGCAGCCCCATCCAAGCAGCAGTGTGTCCTGTCTTAGCTGGGACTCATTGTCCCAGCTGTGATAAAAGTGTCCCTTCAGGACACAGAGAATTCCTGTGACGTCTCCCCCTTTTCCGTTCCCTCTCTTTCTCTTTTCTCCTCTCTTTCTAAATCTATTTCAGCCCACACCCCCTGCTTCCTTGGGATAAAGATTTCACTTATTTATTCAGAAATTTGACATCCAAGAAAGTGAGATGGGAGATAAATTTGGCTTTTCTGAAATCAGGGGGTTTTCTTTGAAATCCCTCATGTTATTTTAGAAGAGCTTGTTCTTCCCAGCAGGGAAGCCTTCCTCCATTAGGGAACAAATCCCTTAAATTCGCATCTCTTTCAGCACACTGATCTTCTTTCAAGCTGATTTTGTGAACCTCTGAGAGAGAGAGTTTATTGCTGGAAAAAAAAAAAGCCGGGAAAATGCAAATTACTGTTTCTTCCTGCATACCGAGAGTTCTTCACTTTATTTTTAGGAGCAGGAGAGAGGATGAAACTTCAGCAACTGGACAGTCTGAGGCAGGGCAAGTGTGGGTTTTTCTGATTTGCTTTCCTTTTTTCTGTTGGTGTTGCCTCTTCCAGGGGCGATGGGGAAGCTGCTCCTGGGGAATCACTGCAGGGACATCAGTGCAGCTGAATCATGTTTTTTGGTGGCCCATTTTTGTTCCCCTGCTCTAACACAGCCGTGGGGTTTTTCCCCTTGACTGTCAGCAGAATCCATCTGAAAGGAGGAGGGCGGAAAGCTCAGACAAAATTAGTCTTAAATTCAATCCACACCTTTCCCTGGGATCCCACACAGGGACATGATTTTGCTTCTTTTGCATTAATCTGAACCTGCCAAGGGTCAATAAATCTTCAGTGCCAAGGATAAATCTTCAGTGCCAAGACCTGGATGGCTGCTGAAGCTTCATCAGGGCATGGCAGGTGATGTGTGAGGTTGGTTTGTGTGACCCTGGCTGCTCAAATCCTGGAGCTAACCCCGCTCCCTTCAGGGAAGGAGGCAGCCCCAGGCTCTCCCCTGCAGTGGAAGGACTGCTCAGCCTCAGCTCTGGCTTTAGGAGCTGGTGTTGTCATGGGATAGGTGGCAGAGGAACAGGACAGAACAGAATCTCCAGGCTGGAAGAGACCTCTGAGATCATTTGGCCCAGCCCAGCCCCAGCCCCTCACCCAAACCATGCCCAAGTGCCCCATCCAGTCTGGTTTTAAACACATCCAGGCATGGTGACTCCACTGCCCTGGGCAGACTGTTCTGGGAGTTTCCCACTCTTTCTGTAAAAATCTTTTTCCTGACATCCAGCCTAGGGGACTGGCAGCAGCAGGAGACAGAGCATCCCCAGGGTGTCGGGAGCTCCTTCCCCCCAGCCCAGGAGCTGAGCGCTCGTTTCCAATCTCCTCTTGCTCCGAGCCGCCCTGGCTCTCCGTGAAGTCACCTCTGCCACCCCGAGCGTGCTCTGGCTCTCGTGCAGCTCCCCCCTGCCCGCTGTGGAAGGCCGGGCTGTGTTTTGGGGCTGGCAGCAGCGTCAGGCGGCCGTGCCCGTTCCGCAGAGGAAACTCTGGCGTGCGCAGGGCGATTCCCTGCTCTGTTTACCTGCGTTTCCTCTGCCTCATCAGAGATCTTGACGGTGCAGTTTCGCTGTGACTCAGCTGTGCTGAGGCTGTGGAAAGGCGGTGGCTGCGCTGACTCCAGCAAGCTTCGTGGATGAAGAAAACACCTTTTTCCTAAAGAGTGTCCGGGGGGCGTGGGCGTAGCGCCGAACCTTTAGGAAACAGCTTTCATCCTTGCCAAGAAGATCACTTCAGGAAGGAGAACGTGTTACTCAAAAGCCATTCGTGTGCTTTTACCCCACCTCCCACAAACTTCTCACAGCGGCAAGTTCACAAGAAACACTGGGGCAGCAAGTGCTGCTTCTGCACCAAAGCAGAGGCCCCTGGGCAAACACTTTCTCCTGCAATGTGCCATTGGTCCTGGACGTGTCCTGGACAAGGTTTGGGGCCAGATGTCCTCAGGGTCCCATCGCTGGAGCAGGCTGGCACCTCACCCTGATTGAAAGGACTTCAGTCCCTTCAATGTGTAATTGTGTAATGTGTCCCTCCAGTGAAGGGATTTTTCTTATCTTGGCAAGGTTTGATGTGACAAATTTTTACTTTTTTTTTTCCGCCTTCTCGGTCTCTGCATTGTTTTGGTCAGAGGGACATTGTGTAGCACCATCCCAGGAGGGGCTTCACCATCCCAGGAGGGGTTTCACCATCCCAGGAGGGGTCCAAGGAATGCCTGGACGTGGCACTCAGTGCTCTTTGGTGACAAGGCGGGGATCAGCCACAGGTTGGACTCGATGATCTCAGAGGTCTTTTCCAGCCTCAGTAACCTGTGATTCTGTGACTTGCTGTTCTGTCTATTCCAGATGTATCTTGATTCCCCTCCATTTCCAGGCTGTCACAGTGGCATTGTTCTTTCTTTGCTTTTCAGAAATTCCCCATTTCTCATCCCTCCAGATCTGGACGTTCTGCCAGTGACGCTCGTGGAGGGAAGTAGGGACATTGTGGCCTTTCCTTCACCCTGTGTTTGGCTTTCAAACCAATCTGATTTTCAACTCAGCTGCCCAGTGCTGATGACTAACAGTTCC
Organism: Regulus satrapa; assembly: GCA_013396955.1. NCBI lineage: Eukaryota > Metazoa > Chordata > Aves > Passeriformes > Regulidae > Regulus > Regulus satrapa. The sequence continues at coordinate 335,633 of VWZN01009185.1, forward strand.
TGATGAAGCACCAAGTGCCCTGCTTCGTGTTTTCTTCAATGATTTTTCCTGCTGGCGAGGCGTGACGTGGGACATGTCACATGTGGAAACCTGGTCAGGGCTTGCGGTGTGACTCCCGTCAAGCTCAACACATAAATCCCAAATTGCTATTTGGAAATTTAACCAGTGTCACCCGGTTTATCTTGCCCAGAAATGGGTTATTAATCACCAGAAATGGGTTATTAATCATGAATTGGCCTCACTGGGACTTGGATGCGACTGCCAATGCGACACAGAGAGAGTGTTACATAAGAAGGTCCAGAACTTCCACGTGATCTAAATTAAGCTGGAACTGTGTGGAATCCCCACATGAAAAAAAAAATTTAAAATGAAGGAGACTTTCTCCTCTCTGCAGATTCAGCCTTGGTGATAAACTTCGCTGAGATATCTTTGCACTTTTTAATCGCACACATAAACCTCCCAATATTTGCATTTCTGCTGCCGCCCAAGGCAGAGATTGAATAACACCCAAATTTAATATCCCCCCTGCTCCCCTTCCCCCCAGAATTCCAGGGTGCCCTCTGGCAACCTAGAAGAGCCAGCTGTGCTTTATTCCCTATTTTCCATGTGTTTTGCCATTTTAGGCCCCTCTCTGAGGCGTGTAAGGAGTGAGGTCAGTGAACCCACTCCACAAAGCAAACAGAGGTGTTGTTATATTTTCATCTCTTTTGTTCTCCCCTGAAATCAGCTGCTGACAGGAATTTTATGATGCTCACAGCACCGTCCTTCGAGAAACCAACAGGATCTTGGCCCTGGAGTCTCAGAGTGGGGACTGTGTGCTCCAGGTGAGGTTTCCTCAGGTGAGTTTCTTTCTGGACGGCTAAAAGGTGTAAAAATGTGAGAAAAAACCCCTGAATATATAATCCATCGGCCCAAATATCGCTTGCACTGCCTTTTATTTTTTTCTTTTTCTTTTTTTTGAGCCCTCTACAGAAGCAATTTTGAGCAACTCCTGCCCTGAGCAGCTCATTGCACAAGTGCTGCTTTGAGGAGTTTCTTTTTCTAGTTCTGGTATTACTTGGAGAAGTGGTGGGGAATGTGCAGATCCTCTGGAGAATATTGACTTCGTGATGATTTATCACCAAAACTCTGACCAATAACACAAACCCCAGCCTATTTATGGTGCTGAGGGGGGGGGTCATAAGACAGAAACTCCTTTTTTGAGAAATCAGGTGAGGCCAGGGCACTGCTCGGAAGCTCCATGTGACCCCGGGCTGAATTTCAGAGCCACTGGCCATGGCAGCCAACACTGGCCTGGCAACTCCCACCGTGGGGTTTTGGGGGTGCTTTTTGTGCAGAGGGTTTGGAAATCCTGGGTTTTCTCTGCCACCCAACAAAGTGCAGCCCGGGGATGGGGATGGTGGCTCAGCCTGGGAGCTCGAGGGATGCTGCAGCAGGGATTTTCCAAAGGCTCCCATTGTGTTTTTCTGCTCCAAATGCTTTGCTGTGGTTTTTGGACTAAAGAATGAACCACCAGATGAGCTTTTCAGAGGTTTCAGAGGATTTAAAAAGTGCTCAGATCCCCCCTCTGATTTATCTTTTTCTTTACAGAGGGAACAGGTGATCCAACCTCCTTCTCCTGACAGATGCCTTAAAACGGAGACCCAGAGAAGATCATGGAATCACAGAGTGGTGTGACTTGGAGAGGAATGTAGAGATCATTTATTTCCAACCTCCTGCCATGGGGGCAGAAGTTGAGTTATAAAAGCAGCAGAGTTCAATTGAAATCCTGCTGCTCCCCGTGGGGGCTCGGCTGTCAGCTCCACTCCTGCTCAGAGCTGCTCTCCTCGAGCTTCTTCGACGATTTCCCTGGGATTCATCTTTCTGTGAAAGCCTGGGGAAGATTTACTTCATTAGCAGCATCAGGCAGTTATGTCTCTGTTTGGTTATTGCTCTCCTTGGCACTTTTGAGGACTGTAACTAGGAAGTGGAAGATGAAGTTGAATGGTGGAAAACCCCTCTCATTGTTTAAAAATAAGAAGACAAAAAAAGAAAAAAAAAAAAGAAGAAAAACATGTTCTGAAGCAAACTTCCTCTGCTGTTAGGAAAGGAGGGATAGGAACTTCATCCCTGCTCCTCAGCAGTGTCCAGCAGCGTCTGCTGAAAATACACATGAAATGTTCAGATGAAGAGCCAAAATCCTCACAGTGCCCCTGATTTATATTGATGGCTAAAAGAGATTGTGCAGGGGGGAAATGCTCTGCATCTCCCAGTGTCCTCCCTGGTCAGGGGACAGAAGGCCAAGCTGGTGCTCCCCATGTGTGCCAGGATCAGGCAGAGCTCTGCAGGGGAACTGGAGAAGCTTCTGCAAAAAACCAACCTTGCGTCAGAACACGATTTTACACCTGGAGGAAAACAAACAATGCCAAATTTTCCTGTTTTTCCCCTTCCCACATTTGACGCCGAGTTGTCGAACAAGGCAGGACTCGGTGGCTGCCACGTGCCAGCCTTCCCCTGACTCTGCGCCCTGGGGACAGAGCTGGAGCAGAGCTCCCCTCGCTCACATGCATCCATCCCGAAAGCAGCCTTGGCTCCTGGGGGTTGTGAAACGGAGAGGGGCAATATGAACCCAAAACCGAAACCCGCGCCGCTCACGCACGGAGCCGGCAGCGGCTTTACTGCAACGCAGCTTTCAGTTTTGGTGAAAGCTGAACCAGGCTGGCAACTGGAGTGATTCATTTGGTCCCCAGATGGTTCCAAAACGGAGCCGGATAGCAGCCAGCTCTCAGTTTCTCCTTTATTAGGTGTCGTTTATTGCCTGCACTGTCGGCACATTTCAGCCCCGGGGCAAACCCAGGGGCTCTGTGGGACTCTCAGATCCATTGGCTGCTCCGGCCTCAGGCCAAGCCTGGTTTTCCATCAAAAGATCCTTTTGGGAATATGGTTTAGGGGTGGCTCTGAGGGTGCTGTGGTGGATTGTTGGATGAGGTGGTCTCGAGAGTCTCCCCCAACCTGGGTGTTGTGTGGAGGGCCCCGCGTGCCTTCTGCTGCCACAGCAGCTTGGAGCTCTGCAGAAATTGGGATGGGAGGAGCAGGAGAGCTGGCTGACGGCTTTGGGAAGCCCAGCAGCCCCTGGCCCAGAGCCCAGTGCTGGTCCCCGTGGTGTTGGTGCTGCCGGTGGCTCCGCTCTTGGTATGTGAGGGGCGATCCCCTCCCCTTTTTGGGCAACCCTGAGCTGTTGCAGCTTGGGGATGAACATTTCCCAAGGGCAGTTTGGTCCCTGGACCGGGCAGGGGTGAGTTGGGCTCCCGAGGGCTGGTCCTCGGCAGCAGAGACAGCGTGAGCAGCCTGGCTTTGGGCACAGGGCACTTTGGGTGGACTCACATGGACACGGAGGTGGCAGCTGAAACCCAAGTGCTGGATAGTTGGAAATAAAAGCTTTTAAAGCTGAATTATTTAGCTCTAAAAGCCTGAAATATGCGTTTCCCTCTGGGGAAGATGCTATTTATGATAACCAAAATACGAGATCACATTTTGCCAGAGCAGGGGAAACAATTATCTAACCTTTCACACCCCCCTCCCCCCCGCCCCTGTGACTAAATGAATTTTCTGCAGAACAGCTGTTGATGCTTGAGATCCTCCACCACGCTTTTCCTCTTCCTCAAAGGTGAGTCTTAGAAGAGGAGGGGGAAAAAACAAAAAGAGAATGTTTCCTTTTTCGTTGTTTTTTTTTTTGTTTTTTGGTTGTTTTTTTTCAATTTCTTTCCCCTTTCGGGGTGAAATCCTGCCTGAGCAGCAGCAGTGCCAAGGGTGAGTCACAGGGTGAGTGTCACATCTGTGCTGGGCAGGAGGGGGCACAGGTGGTGGCACTGCTGGGACGTGTCCCTGGCCCTGTCCAGCCAGGACAGGGGGAGCCCAGGGTCACCCCCAGCTCCGGGGTGATGCTCCCTGGGGTCGTGGCACCGTCCCCTTCCTGCTGCACCTGGGGACACCCCGGGCTGGGCTGTTGGTGTTGGACAATGGCAGGAGGAGCCCCAGAGGGACAACCAGGGGGGATGCCCAAAATCAGGAGCATTCAGGCATTGCCTTGGGCTGAGGGACATTGTTTTGGGGTGGGGGATATTGGTTAGGGGTGAGGGACTGTCCCAGGCTCTCCAGGGGTCCCTGAGCCCCCCAGAGCTGGGGAAGGAGTTGCTCTGCCCCCCTAAAGCTGCTGAGAGTCCTGGGCACCATGATCCTCTTGGGAAGAATCCTGGAAAGCTGCTGAACTTTTGCTCCAGGTGTCTCTTGGAGCCCGCCTGAACAAAAATTGCATTTCCCCAGGCAAACCACGCTCAGCCCCTTGCTCCCTACACAGCAGTGTTTGATTTTCAGAATTATTCAAGCGCTTGTGGCTCGAAACGTGACTGAGGGTACGCGATGTACCTCCTCACTGAGAGTTTCTGACTCATTTGTTGAGTTTACTGAGAAAAACATTTTTATTATTTTTTTTTTCCCCTCAACTTCTGTCAGCAGCACTGCAGAGCTGGGGCTGGGCGAAGGCAGGGCTGGAGCTGGCTCTGGCCAGGCCTTCTGCCCATAATGAGCTGCACTAATTAAGAGAGAGAAGAGCAGTCTGATGGTCAGGGGTGGCAGAAGGTGTTTCCATGACAGAGTGCCAAGCTCATGGCATCAGGGGTGGCACCTGTAGGGGCTGCTGGGTTGGGGAGGGTAGTGCCAGATTAGCACTCCTTCTTGGCTCTGGAATGGAGGGACAGGGATTTCTCGACAACTCAATATTGATTTTGAAGGAGCTGAGAACTGCGTTTCACCTTTCTATTGACACCCGGCTACGCAGAAGGCAGGGCTGGCTCTGAAATTACATCGCTCCAGGTGTCAAAGAAATTACTCCAGTGCAGAAAAAACAGGTAGAAACATTTTCTCCTGCTGCTGCAAACAGTATTACAGCTCTTTGGCGGGGGTTTTGGTGAGCTACAGCATGATCAGGGCAGGTGTAACAACCCACAGTCATTTCTGTTTCACGTGGCTGAGCTGGTTTGTGCAGCTCTTTTCCTGAAGGAGATCAGGAAGGGCTCCTGAGCCTGGATATTGTTGCTGGATGTTGTTATGAAGGCTCAATTCTTCCTTTATGAAAATTTCTGGGAGCACTTCTCTCACTCATGTTCTCTGGCTCTGAGAAAATGAGAAAAACCATTATCAGGCTCATATCTGAAACGATGGTTTACCTAAAGCTGCTGTGAAATAGCAGCAATGACAAAGAATGTCAAACCAAGCTTGGGCTGTCGAGTGTTATCAGAACTTCTTAGAGCACAAAAAGTGCCTTGAAAGGCACTATTGAAACTGCTTTATCACCCTGAGATTTCCACCTTTACTGGAAATCTGATGGCAAACGTGAGCTGGGACCAGCCCCCGAGAGCAGGGCGCAGCAGCTCCATGATGATTTCTCTAAGGATTCCTTCAGGATGAACAGATTGGAGATGAATTATTGGGAATTGGGTGAGGGCAGGCTCAGTAACTCGCAGTGGGGTGTGCAGGGGATGGAGCAGGGCTGAGTTTCCCAGCCGGGGGTGAGTCAGTGCCTTGTTCCCATCCAGCCTGGTGCCTGTCACACTCCCGGGCTCTCCAGAACCCTGTCCAAGACTGAGCCCTCCATCTGCAGCAGCCCCCGGAGATGTTTTCTCCCCGGTGAGCTCCGGGAGCCTCCTTTCCCCAGACGCTCTGGGTCTTCCTCTCACTCAGCCCCTTTGGTGCCTGTGGGATGTGGGACCGCAGGATGTGCCAGATGAGTTAAGGCCTCGCAGGGCTGAGTGGGGATCCCTGAGCTGGCTCCCAACCCTCCCTGCCGCCTTCGCTCGCCGTTTGGGCCGTCCCGACCTCAGAGGGCCCTGTCCCGACGTGCCTGCCATCAAACCCCGGCCCAGGAGCCCTCCCCCGTTAGCTGGAAGTGTTCCTGGGAGAGGAGCGCTTTCCCTGCCCCAAGGGTTCAGCAGCAGCGCCCAGAGTGCCTGCGGGGATCGCTTCCCATTTCACCGAGCTCATCCGCAGCGCTGCGTTGCGCAAATCCCCCCGTTCCTTCTTTCCCTCTTCCTTCCCAGAGCAAAAGAGGCAGGATTCGCTGTTTTATGAAGGGTGTTTTCATGCTGCTGGAGCTGGCGGGGTTGATGACAGCCTGGGAAAAGCCACGCTGGGGTGATTTGCTTCCATCTGGGTTTGGTCCAACATGTGCTGATGGCTTTAAACTGCCACGGCAGGGATGGATGGGATTTCGGGAAGAAATTCTTCCCTGGAAATGTGGGCAGGCCCTGGCACAGGGTGCCCAGGGAAGCTGCGGCTGCCCCTGGATCCCTGGCAGTGTCCCAGGCCAGGCTGGACAGGGCTGGGAGCTCCTGGGATGGTGGGAAGTGTCAGCCCTGGTGTCAGACGGGTGACAGTCCCTGCCATGGGACACGAGGTGGTCTCTGAGGCCCCTCCCAACCCCAACCATCCTGGGAGCCCTGCTGGTTCCCCCCCGTGCGCTCCGAAATGAGGCTTCAGGACATCCCCCACGTCCAGCACCCCCATTTCACAGACAGTAAAACCCCCACATGAAAATCTCTCTGTCCCCCACCCCGATGGGGTTTTTCCTCCTCCGTGCCTTTGTGCTCAGGGTCTGCTGTTTCCTTTGCTTTGCAGGAGGTCGGTGGCAGAACAGAGAGGCTGAGGGACACATGCAGAGATCTGTACAAGGCCCTGGCCCCCGATGATCCCACATCTCCCTGCTGTTCCTTCATCATCCCAGCTCCTCTCCTCCACCTCCCCCACAGCCACGTCTCTTCCTTGCCTTCTGGCACTTGGCTGACCCATCCTGGGCGTCAGTTCAGTTACCAAAAGGAAAAAAAAAAACCCCGAAAAGAAAGAAATCCTTTCATATCATCTGCCATTTACATAATGAAGCAAGAGCTCACTGCCTCTGCCCTTGTTTCCTCACCGGGGCTGGGTGTGCACAGGGAATGCTGCCACTTCCTCTGCTCCCAGCAAAACTGCTGCTGCAATTCCAGGCAGCGGCTGGGATTCGGGGGAGGAAGGAGGGGATGAACAGCCCAGTGCTGTCCCAGATCCCTCCAGCACCTCAGCCAGGGCCGATCCCACCAGCTGCAGCCTGGGCCCTGCCCTCTGGCTGCTTTCCAGCGGGGTGAGGGCGGCCCGGTGGGCGCACCCGGGGCACTTCCAGCAACCCTGTGTGCAACAGCCTGACTAGCCTGGGCAGAAAATCCATTTGCCTAGTCCTCCCCTGGTGACGGATCTCCGCTCAAGACTGAGCTTGGCTATCCGTAAATTCATTAGTCACCAGCAGATCCGTGCAGGACAGCCCTGGCCCAGGGCACAGGGTACACCTGCATTGCAACAGGGACACGCCGGGGCTGCCTCGGGCATTGCAGGGGTGACTTTGCCACCCCAGTGCCCTCCAAGTCCAGCTGACCATCCCTCCTGGTCCCAGAAGCTCCAGGGAGTTTATTTAGCTGCACGTTCTTGTTTGCAGACTGAATGAAGCTCTCTCCAAAGGGGCTCCAGGAACATCCAGACCAACCTCGGGGCCGACAGCACAGGGCTCTGGGGTTTGCACCACCGGTGTGACAGCGTGGCCCAGCTGACAAATCCTGCTTCCCTGGGGACAGCCCGGGCTGAAACGCTGCGAGGAGAACGTGTCTGCTCCTCGGCTGCATTGGTTTGGCTCAGCAGGGAGAGCTCATGGTGGGATCGTGGTCAGGGATGTCACTGTGCCGCTGGGCTGGGGGACTCGGGAAGGTGTCAGTGGAATTTCTGTCCTTCCTCAGGGTGACAGATTAGGACGGTGAGCAACGATCACCTAAATCACCTCTGGCGCCTTCTTCTGCCAGCAGGGTGGGAGCCGTGTCCTCCAAGCCCCTGACCTCGTGCTTCTGTGCATTTCCAACACCAGGAGAAGTGTCCAGGAGCTGAGGAGATTTGGAACAGCATTCCCTGAACCTGGCAGGAGGATTCCTTAAATCTGGGACCAGGATTCCCTGAAAGTAGCAGGACAGCGATGGGGAAAACCTCGGGCTTGAGTTTCACCACTTGTACCGGGTCATCGCCAGAAGTCCTGGGGTGTTGGGACCCCCCCGAGCTTCCCACAGCCCAACACCTCTGTGAGGAGCTGGGAACGGCCCCTCTGCAGGAGGGCATCGCTCCCTCCTGGGGTCTTTCGGGGATGTGACCCCCAGGGCCCTAATTAGGATCCTAATTAGCACCCCCAAGTCCCTAATTTTGGTCACATCCCTCTTCCCAAAAGAAAACCCATGCAGTGATGCCAGGAGTTCCCGCCTCCGTAGGTGAGGGAAACACCTGCGGGAGAGAGAGCTGGTCCCTTGCACGAGCTCATTAATTCAGCAAATTACAAAGGGAAATATGTGCTGGGAAAAGCGAGAAAAACCCCAAAAGTTAATCCAGGAGTTATTTCCTCCTGGTACCGGGATAAAAACGCCTCCTTCGGAGCTCTCCAGGCCAGACGTCGGTGAGAGAGGTGAGCCCACACCGAGAGCAAGGTAAGAGACTGAATTTATCCATTTGCTCTATGTCCTGTCAGGGGTTTCCTTGCCTTCCTGTCTCCAAATTATTTTTTTTTCATTAATAACCTTAATTTTCAGTGCTGGAAAAGCTTGTGTTGATTTACGCTATTCCACAGGGAAAGTGTTTTCTTTGGGGATAAGACTTTGGGACCTGTTACTTTCAGGCAGTTACCTCCTGTTGATTCTGTGTCATTAGATTAAAAATTTTATTTCACTGTATTTATTTTTCTGATAACATTTTTTTTCAGAAGGACTCTGCTTATTTAGATGCATTTTTTAACTGATATTTTATTTATATTTATTTTATATGTATAGAAATAAAAATACTTTATTTTCCCTTTTCTTTTTGAGCTGTTCCATTCAATATTTGATTTTTTTGCCTTTTATTTTTCCCTCTTGCACAGGGGAAGCAAAAAATAAATGGGTAAGAGATACTAACGATTGCAGGGTTTTTAATACAGATGTACAAGTTTTATATAAATATAAAATTTAGATAAGGTTTCATATGGATCACGGTTGTGTTATTTAGGAAAATAATGAGGAATATTCTCTTCCCGGGGCAGCTCTCCCAGGCAGCTGACATGAGAGGATCCCCTTTGTTCCTCTGCCTCTTCTCCCTGTCCTGCTGGCTGAATCTGACAGCTGGAGACAAAATCTTCCACCTGGGAGCCTGCAGGGTTTCCCTGAGCATGACGGAGATCAGGGCTGGTTTCGCAGCGATTAAAGCCGATATCGTGAGTACTCCCAGGCTCCCGGGGGCCCCTGGCTGCTCCTGGAGCCCCTCTGGAGGCAGCAGCTCCTCTCCCTCCTGTCCGCAGCAATCCAGAGACCCCATCCGGACCCTGAGCATCCTGTCCCACCCTCACTCCCTCCACAAGGTTAAGGTAGGTGGTGCCTGGAGAGCCCTCACAGGCTCCTAAAGCGGGTGAATGTGCCCTTGAGAAGGGCAGTCTGTCATAAATCAGTAATTTTCAGCTTTCTCACTGCCCAAAGCACTGGGCAGGGGCCGCTGTCCAGGTCTCGGCCCCTGATAGCCAGCTGCAAAATCAGCTGGTTTCATTTTGTGAGACTTGCTGAGGATGGATCTCCTGGAAAATCAGCCTAAAATGATTTCCCATCCATTTTATCAGCTTCAATCAAGCGCCAGTGAAGAAGCTCTCTGAGTCAAACTGTCCTGCTGTGCTCAGCTCCCTCAAGTTTCCTGTCAGAGATGCTTTATCCCAGAGAGCGACTGCAGCTCACAGCCCTGGGGAGGAACTCTTAGTCATTAAAATTCATTTTCTAAGTCCTCAGACAGATGCTGCATCGCTCATCAGCTCTTCACCTTCTACGTGGACAAAGTTTTCAGGCACTGCAGGACCGAGGACTCGTTTGTGAACAGGAAAATCAGCAGCATTGCCAACTCCTTCCTCAGCGTGACGAGGGAGCTCGGGCACTGTGTAAGTCCTGGCTCCTGCTCCGGCGTGGCTGCATCTGTTGAGAATTCATCCATAAAACCAACCTGGCAGATCCATAAAGCTGCAAAGCCTCTGCTCGTAGAAATGCTTTTTAATGAGAATAAAAAGCAGGGTGGTGCGAAGAGTCCACTGGGAGGTTTTTATATTTGCCCCCTCACCAGCAAAGTGCCCCGTTGGTCCTAAAGCCCAATATTTATCCTGTCCTTGTGTCTGTCCAGTCAGCTGTTGTGAGCTAAAGCCTGGCTTAGGGACCTGCAGCCCTCCCCACAGTCCCACAGTGTCTCAGTCTATGATGCCCAGCAAAGTCAGAAAGGGAACTCTTATTTTCAAAAATTAACTGCCCAGTTACGAATGAATTAATCTTGTTTTTCCAGCGTGAGCAGAATAATTGTGTGTGTGGAGAGGAATCCACGGAGAAATTCAAGCAAATTCTTGCAAACTATGAAGGGGTGAGTTGGTGACTTGGCCTGGTAATTAACAGAGATATTTAAATTCTCTCCTGGTTGTACCCACAGTCTCTGCTTACAGCCCATTCCTTTATGTCTCATTTCAGCTCAATGTCACATCTGCAGCCATGAAATCCCTGGGGGAGCTGGACATCCTCCTGGACTGGGTGGAGAAATCTCATTAGCGGGCAGTGTTAATTACCCCTGGCCGGCCCCGGTCTGACGAGCTGCAGGGGTTTTGCAGAGATGAGAGGGACAATAAATCTGGAATTTATCTGTATCAGTGCAGCTCCTCAGCAGTTCCAGCTGCATCCAGAGTGCTTTTCCAGCCAGGGACATCAGCAGAGGCTTCATTAAGACAGAAATAACGAGTTGGATTAAATCAGCATCGCCCTCGCTGCTACCAAAGGATGCTCCCAGGGAAAACCCACGAGGGCAGACATAAGCTGTGATCATGTCATAAAATTATTGTTTAAATTACAGAATATTTTTTTTTGTCTAGGGAATGTGGGGAATGAGTGCTGAGAGCTGGCTGGGAGGACTCGGGTGCAGCTGATGTTGCATAAACCTGGGCTCGGTCTCAGGGCTGCTGCCACTGATGGATCTGGCTGAAATGAGAAGTGCAGTGTAAGAAATACTTCCAAGAATAGGTCCCAGCAGGTATGTCAGGCCTTAGAAATCCGTGTTTCCTTTTGGTATTTTCTGCCTTATCAGTAAAAAAAGTTTCTGTGCAAGATATGTGGTTGCTGAATAGAAAAAGGTTCTTGAGAGCATTGTGCAATTTACTGACACTCAGTAGTGAGTTTTGTGGAAATTGGTTGTGATGATCGTAAATAAACCCCACTTGAAACTGTGCTGAGTCTGTTTGTCAAAATTCTGAGGAATTATGTGATTCTTGCTGGTGAAACGTTCTGAATTCTCTGTGGTGTCCTTTTTTCTTTTCCTTTTTTGTCTGTCACTCCGGCATGCCAGGGCTGATGCACCGTTCCAGGCATGCCAGAAACACCAAACTCAGGTCTCTGTGCGGCTGAATGCCCCGGTCTGTCCCCAGAACTGTACATCATTCGTTGCTCTGCTCTGCTCTCTCCCATTTGGGGTGCTGCTGGTGCCCTCTGCGTGCCCCAAATCCCAGCACCAGCATTTCCCTGCAGTACGAGTGTCACGCTGGTGGCACCTGCAGGTTCCCTTTCAAAGGAAAGATCCCTGCCTGCTCCCTGTCCTCCCTCAGGTCTTTGCCTGTGCCAAAGGGAAGCTTTTTAGAGCTTTGATGCTGTTAATTTCCTTCCTCGTGGGTTTTGTTTGTCTAGGTGTCAGGGCACGAGCAGGTGAACACAGCTCAGATTGCTCAGCTCCATCCCTCCTTTGGGAACGACGGGTGTTTGGGGCATTCCACCGTTCCCTGTTAAAGAACAACCCCTGGGAACGGTGCTGGGATGCAGAGAGGTGCCACAGCTCATCCCTAAGCCCAGGAAATCAGCTGGCACCTGCTGGGGGAGCAGGGGCTGCTTGGTGAGCTCCTCAGGGGTCTCGCTGGGCTCAGGACCGCAGCCTCAGGGGTTTACTCCACACCTTCAGCTCATGTCACAGCCCCTCCAGTTCATCCTCCCCATGGGCCACCCTGCGTGCTGCACCCTCAGCTCACGGCTCGCTGCTTCCACCTGCACCGGGGCATTTTCACTTCTCTGCTGCAGGATGCTCAGCCCCTGCTCCTCTCCCAGAGCAGCCGTGGGGCAGGCTGAACGGGAAGAGGATTTGCAAAGGGAGGGCAAAAGGGGTTTTCTCCTGCAGAAATTTCCAAACCCGAGCGTTCTCCTGCCCACCAGGGATGCTTTGCCAGGCTCACGCCTTTCCTGTTGCACCAGAGTCAGGCACTGCCTCCCTTCCAGGGCAGGCACGGACCCATCCCTGTCCCTGTCCCTGTCCCTGTCCCTGTCCCTGTCCCTGTCCCTGCCCCTCCACGCCTTTCCCAAGATCCAAACCCCTTCCCACCATGCTGCTGAGGGGATGCAGCCCTGGGGATGGGGCAGGTGAGCCCTCACCCCCCCCTTGAGGGCTGCAGGAAGGTGCAATGTGGGTGTGAGAGAGGCTGGGCAGGAGGGAGATGCTGCCCTGCTCATCTCAGCACTGAAAAGTCCTCAATTCAGGAATTATTTGTGTTTATCCTCAATGAAACTCAGTGTCTGCCAGCTAACTCAGCCTGCCATTGTCACATCTTCGTCATTGCAGCTTCCCACACGGCTTTATCTGTGGAATATTCAGCTTTTCCCACCCTTTCTGTGCCTCTCTGGGTGGGCTCTCCTGTGATCCACAGACCTGCGGTCCCCAGCCTGCTGAAAGCCACTGGATTCTTAATTGCTCATGCATACAAACATTCCAGACGTTTCTGGCCAGCAGGTGCTGCCCTCAGGTCAGGAAAGCTTAGCGAAATCAAAAGCATCAGACACTGTTCTAAAGAGTTTTCCAGCTGCCTTTAAAAGAAAATGGGATTTTAAAAAAAAATTTATTTCATTTTTCCCCTCACAATGCTCCTTCTGGCCTGTGAGAGCCCAGTGTAGGAACCGGGGCTGCTGGTGGGATGAGCCACTCGAGCTCCTGCTGTTTCCCAGACCTGCCCTCCCGCCCTTTCAGCATCAAACCATTCCTCCCAAATCACCACTCGAAGCCGAATTTAAGCCAAAAAACCCCAACAAAAAAAGCACTCAAGCTATAGCGAACGGTGGTAGCAATGAGCAGCGTCGCTGGCTGGCATGCCATCCTGGGGGCACAGTGCCAGCCCGCTCAGGCCTGCCCCTGAGGGGGGGACACGTCCTGCACAGCGCTGTCCCCCCCGGAGCTGCCCTGGGCGATGCGGTCGGAGGTGACCAGGAAGGAGGAGTAGGCGAGCTCAGCGTCCTCCTTGGAGCTCTGGGAAGGACAGGAGAGCACAGTCAGGGCATGGGGACGGGCAGCGGAGGAAAGGCAGAGTTTGGGGGACACGGGGACACGGGAGGAGTGCCACAGCCCAGCGGGTCGCAGCGGGGCTGAGGTGAGCATCATCCTGGCAAGACCCCAGGGTTTTGAGGTTTGGGGTTCCTTGGCATCCAGCTCCCCTGCCCTAAAGCTGCTGGGCTTTGCTGATTCCCTGACAGTTCCCTTGATTGCTCCAGTTCATCTCCTGGCACTGGAAACAGCCACACTTCTCCTGCTGGGAGGGACTCTGGAAAACACAGGTTGGAATCTGGCACTGGCAGCTCCTGCCAAATGGTGCCACAGTCTTCCCCGAGGGGAGGGGAAGCAGAGAAAATTAGAGAAAGGCAGAGATCACAGCCGATCTCAGCCCTTGCAATGGCAGAGCCTGCCTTGCCTCCCTGTGCCCCCTGAACCACTGAGAAGTGGGATGTGATGGTTCCCAGCCATCTGCTCCTCCCAGTGATTCATATTCCTGCTAACAAACCCAACCTTCCTGATGCTGCCTGGGGCTGCCTTGGTTTAGTTCTTGAAGCAGAATGACTGCTGTTGATGTCTCTGCTATAACAGGGAGTCAGGTCAGGGGTGAGACCCATCCATGGGGGCTGGTCTGCAGCTGGGGATGCATCCAGGTGAAATGGAGAGCACCTGGGTATAAATAAAGCCCCTGGGAGGACACAGCCCCTTTGAGATGGACTGCAGGGCTGTGGCTCTCTCTCCCAGGTCAGTAGCCTCTCTCCTGCCTCCTCTTACCCTTTTTGCCTTCGTTGTGTCAGCAGCGCTCTCCGGAGTGTCCGTGGTGGTGATGAACTCTGCAGGCAGAGAAAGGAAGGTGTTGGGGAGAGGGCAGTGGCTGGCAGGTGTTTCTGTGGCTTTTTGTGGAGTATTTCAGCAAGGAAGGGCTGTCCCTGAGCCCGGGGCTGGGCTGGGGTCAGCCACTCACCGTCCCCTCCCACAGGGGTCTCCTGGCTCTCCTTCGCGCTGCTGCTGGCACTGAAGTCCCTCATGCTCTCAAAGTCTGACATGCTGATGTTCGTCCTGTAGCTCCCCACGGACACCAGGTCTGGTGAGAGGGACGAGGAAAACCCCTCAGGTCTCGCTCAGAGCGGGTGGGAGCACATTAACATCCAAACCCTCTGTGCTGATCCTGGGGCACAAAGGGCAAAGCCCACAGGGGGCTGGACCCTGCCTCAGCCTGCACACTCTGGGAGTTGGAGCCCTCTGGGTGGGTCAGGGTGAGGAGGAGCAGGGGCTGGAGCTCTCTGGGTGGGTCAGGGCAAAGAGGAGCAGGGACCTTCCTGCCTGTCCTGGTGTGGTACCAGGAGAGCAGCTCAGCCCAGCACTTTAACTCAATGCTGCTGCTGTTTCTCAAGAGCCCAGAGAGGCAGGGACTCACCAGATCTCCTCAGCTGCCTGTATTTGACGATGGCAAAAACTGTCACAACAATCAGGATCAGGCCAGCAAGAGGGCCCAGCACTAAGGCCAGAGTGCTGGAGCCATGGCTTTCATCAGAGCTGGAGCAGAGGGAGAGAGATCTCACTGAGAATGATGCACGTGAAAATCCAGGAGGCTAAACTTGCGTAGGATGGTAATTCTGAGTGAGTGTGGTGCAATTCAAACAATTAATTGGATTCTAGCACATAGAACAGAATAAAATAAAACCCAAATAAAAATATAGTCTTGAGGTCAGGCTGAAACAGCTCCCTCAGCAGCTTGGTTATAAATGAATGAAAATTCTCTAATATTAATAGAAATATTTTCAAATAGTTGTTTTGTACCTGAAATTTCTGATAAATTCTTTCTGATACTATTTTCTTGAACTAAAGATTAATTGTGAGTCATCTTGCCCTTTGCTGTCACTTTTTATCTTCTCTGACATTTAGAGCAAAGTTCTTTGGGGACAATTTCTTTTTGTGTGTTGCTAAACAACACAGACAGGGTGTGCAAACACAACGGATTGATAGAAACCCCACCAAAGTGATAAATGGCAGGGGATGCAGAGAACCAACCTTTCTGGGGCTGCTCCTTTTCGCACCTCAGTGTCACTGTAGGCTCCTCCTGGGGGAGCAGCTCCGGCCTCACGGCTGGAATCAACATCCAGGAGCTCTGGGCTGTGCTTGGCATCGCTCCCTGTGTGTCCCAGGGAAGGAGGACAGCATGAGAACTGGGCACAAAAACTACAGGGATGTGCTTGGTGGACGCAGAGCTGCTGTGGGTTTTGGCTTTCCATGAGAGGCTCTTCACAATGAGGGCTCGAGACCTGAAATGCTCTCACAGCAAATAATTTACTGCAAAGATCTCAAGTAGCCTCTCTCTGTTTCGGAACTTTTAAAAAAGGCTTGCATTTCTTAGTAAAACGGTTCCATCTCTAAGTTCTGCCTCTAATATTTCCAGATCAATTTTTGCATCCTTGCTTTGCTTTTATTCCTGGCTCCTTGCCCACCAAAAGCAAACGGTGAGGCTGTTTCACTGTTTTCACTTTGGCCGTTGCCCACTTAGGATGGGTAAATATCAGATACCCAGGGCTCTGCTCTTCCCCTGCTTCTAGCAATATTCCTCCCCAAAAAACTGTTTCAATTCCAAAATACTCCACCAAAGCCGAGACTAAGCCCCTTGCTGTTGGTGTCAGCCTCTCCTGCTCCTCACTGGCTTCCTGCTTATTAAGATAAGAAATTCCCTGGAACAATATCTCTGAACTCCATCAGCTCTTCACCTGGCCAGATGCTGCCTAAACTAAATGACGCTCCACGTTGCAATAGGAACAATTAATCAGTTAAAACTAAAACTGGCATGGAAAAAGGTGAGTTTTAGTTGGAGTTTTATATGACTGGTAAGTGCAAACTGAGCGAACGAAAGCATCAAAGGCAAACTGTGCAAATTAGGGCTGGCACCTTGCCGGGAGGCTGCGGGGCGAGAGCGCTTCTGTTTTGAGCTGCTGCAGCCTAGCGGTGATGGAGAGTGGATTCTGTCTCTGTGATGTGTGATGGATTGTGTCCCTGTGATGGGACGGTGATGGATTTGTCCCTGTGATGGGAGGCGTGAGCAGGGAAAGCCCTGCCCAGACTCACCTGTGTTCACCCGCAGCTCCACGGCCATGGTTTCACCGAGGACGCCGTTGCGCTTCACCCCGCACCAGTACCAGCCTGCATCCCCCTCTGCCAGTGAGGCAAAGCTCAGCACGGCCGTCCTGGTGGATGCACTGCAGGTGGCACCCGGCCCTGGCAGCCCCTGCTCCTGCGCTGGCAGCACGGTGCAGCCCGTGTAGTTCCACTTGCACCAGTACTTCTCGTAGGAGGAGTACTGGCAGGGGTAAGAGCAGTTTAAATCCACCCGGGAGCCCACTCGTGCCTCCACTTCCTTCTCTCCTGTCAGCGCAGGTGCTCCTGCAAGGGCAAACAGGACATCAGGGCTGCTGGGAGTGCTTTGGGTGCTGGGGGTGGCAGGCAGCAGGTGGTGGTGCTGCTGGGGATGGGGCTTCGAGGGAAAGTGCTCTTTGTGTTGCTAAATTAACACTAAAAATGCTGGTTATGGTTTTTTTCTTGCAAGGCTTAAGGAATACTTCACAAGGCTTTTCTTTGAATGCATTCTCACAAAATGGAAACTTTCTGTCTCAGTTTTAAAGCTGCTGGGGTGAGTTCAGGCTTGGAGCCCACATCTCTTCCCAAAAAGGCAGATTGCTCACTTCAGGTGGTTCTGTACCTCCTGAGCAGGCAGAGAACTGCCAGGGCACGGCTCTTACCTTCCACAACCTTCAGTTCTGTTGATGATTGCTGCTCCTTCAGTTCATTTGACATGCACCAGTAAAATCCTTCGTCCTTGGCCTGCAGCTGGTTCAGGATGATGGTGACAGTTCTGTTTTCGGGGTTCTCAAACATGGCCACTCTTCCTTCGTAGTTGTACTTCACGTACCCAGTGTTGTCAATGATCTTGTCACATCCCTGGCGCCTCCACTTGCACAAGATCCTCGTGGAGGACTTTTTTAGAGGGTCATAGAGGCACTTGAATGTTGCTGAACTTCCACTTTTCCCAGTTACCGTGGTCTTTAACTGAGGGAAGTTTTTGTCTGTTGGTAGGAATGAAACAAGCAGTTTTAAGAGTCCCACTCGTGTCCATGGGGCACCCTCCCAAGGAAACACCATTTTAAGATCAAAGGAAGCTGCTATGGCTAAAGGAAGGCCAGGCAAAGTTCAGGGGTGCAAACATCAGGAGGTTGTCCTGGCACTGGTGGGATTGAGCCTAAAGGATCTGCCAGGCCTTGCTTTTTCCCTAATTCTCTGTGTTGTTGGCTTTGTTCCCTTTGCTAGAGGGATCACCTACGTCTGTCAGTTTGAGATTTAAGAAACTGGCAGTTTGAAGAGACAGCTTGCTTGCCTCAGACTGGAGGGGTGGCATTTGTCTCCTGGAGTTTTGGGCTGGGGAACAGAGCTATCCACTTCTGGGAAGGTGAAGCCTGGATACAAGCTTTATTTAGAGATGGTTTAGTACGTTACAGGTGGTTAAATTAATAGAAAGAGGTATGCAGATGAAAGAATAGGGTTATAGCCAAGAGAAATTCAAGTTCTTGCTGAAGAGAGACTGTTGATGCTTCTGAAGAGAAGGTGAGGAGAAGGGGAAAACACCCTGGGACCAGCTCACCCTCGTAGACAAACACATCCAGTTCCTTCGATTTTCCTTCCTTGCCATATTCACCAGCCCCACAGTAGTACAAGCCTGTGTCTTCCCAGTCCATCTGAGTCATCGTGACACTGAACGAGCCTGGAGACTCCTCAAAAGTCAGCAGAACTCTCCCTTGGAAATCCGGATCAATTTCCTGATAGCTGTTGACGATGTTCCGGCAGCCTTCCTTCTCCTTCTTGCACAGGTATCTCCTGAGGTCGGCAGTGTCCTCCCCAAAGCCACAGGACACGGTCCAGGTGCTGCGCAGCTTCAGGTAGAAGAGCTCAGCTGCCTCAGGAACAGGTGGGGCTGTGCACAGAGACAGGCAGGAGCTGAAACAAAACTTCCCTGAAAGCACCTGCAGCTCTCAGGAGCCGGACAGGCCATCGGTGGAGCCTTGTTTGAAAGGGAGAGGGGGGAAAACTGCAAGGAAATGGTATTTTAGGGAGCGGCGAGGTTGCAGTTACCTTCAGCGACCCTGAGGGTACCTGAAGCTGGGAGCCCTCTGCCATTGACCCCCACGCCACACTGGAAGGTGCCATTGTCCCCCAGCCCCAGCGCTGAGATGTTGATCTGGAAGCTTTCTGCCTCGGGGTGGTCAGTGAGGGACACTCTGTCCTGGTAGCCGTCAGCCACGAAGCCCGTGGCCACCACGGTGATGCACGTGGAGCCCTCCTGCCTGCACCAGTATTTCCTGTCGTGGCTGTTCACGGGCGTGGGCGGGTAGAAGCAGCGGACACTGGTCGAGCCGCCCAGCACGCCGTGCACCTGCCGAGGGCCGAACACGGGGCTGGAGACTGCGGGGGAACAGGAGCAGTGAGAGTCAGGAACGCCACAGGGGCCGCGTGGGCAGCGCCAGGCGCCCGCCAGGCCCCGCGGCAGCGAGGGGCACCCGCGATCCCCGCGGTGCCTTCAGAGTTCGTGTTTTTCAGATCCTGGGTTGCCTTAGTGCCTAACTCGGCTCCACGTGGAGTGTTAGGAAGCTCTCGTCACGTTTTGGTCAGACAAAATCCTTCTGGGCCTGAGGAATGAAGACACTCTACGGCCTCAGGCCTCGAAATGTGTAAAAAAACCTTGAATTAAGGGGAGGAGTGAACTGGGGGTATCTGGCTTCATTACCTGAAGCTGGAATTGGAGGATTAACCCCTGATATGGAAATAGACCAAACTTATTTCAATCTGAGAAGCTCCTTGTCCATTTTGGGCATGACCTCTTGGGAGGCTTCCTCTGCCATAAATGTACCTGAAGGCCCTTCACTAAACACACACACTTTTCTCTTTTTAACTTTATCTGGCCTCTGTTTCTGGGTGAAGCTGTTCCAGGCATGACCCAGAGCCTCCTCCTCCCTTCCCAGTGCCACCTCTGGTCCTTGGCCACCCCAAAAGCTGTGCCCCAGGCGGGTGACACTCACTGGCGGCCTTGGGGAGGTGTCTGCCTCCTGCAGACCCAGCTGGGAGCAAGGCGAGCAGGAAGAGGAATGCCAGGAAAGTCATTTTGCTCTCATTCCCTGGAAAAGACATGGAAGGTCTTGGATAATCACATTTGCAAGATGTTCATCGCCTCATAATCTTCATGCTTGGAGGATAGGAGGGTTGTGGCTAGGCGAAGTGGAGAGAAATAGGGTTTTAATTGCTCCTCCTGAGGAATTGGATGGGGAAAAAGGGAGTTGATATCTCTGTTCTGGCCTGCACGGGAGCAGGACTCCCCATGGTTCTCATCCCACCACCTCGATATCCCTTCTGCTGCAGAATTCCTGACTGGAGCCTTGTTTAGTGACTCTCTTTGTTCCCCTGGTCTCGCCAAGAATATGTGAAAAAGAAAAAGGGTGTTATTTTCACCTCTACTTTTTAATTCTTTCCTCAGGTGCTGAGGAATTGAGTGAGTTGTAGGGATTTACCTCGGCTCTGCTCCTCCAAAAATCAGATTTTGTGTGCATTTCCTGAGCACACCTCTTGATCCACCTGCCTGTTCCAAGCTCATAGAAGGCACCCACAGGAGCTGATGAGAGGTGCCAAGGAAAACCATTATAAAAAATCGGAGGAATTTGATTTGATTTGATTGTGTCAAGTGGCACAATTTTATTGAGGGTAATTCCCAGTAGAAGAAACAAGCTTTTATTTCCCTGTTAAGATGAAAGGTGATCTGCTGTGCCTCTTCCTTGTATTGAGATTTCTCCTCACTCAATGGCCACTTGTCCATGGCTAATAATTAACTCACTGAGCATGAAAAATTCTCTTTCAGTCACATCCCAAAAGTAGCCAGCAAGGCAAACATAACGAATTCTGCATAAAGCAAACAATGTGGCACAAAGAGGGCCTTGATGTTTGCCCCTGGCTGACAGCAGCTGCTCTGCCTCATGGTCACCTCACTGCCCTCCAGCCTGTGGTGCAAGCAGGACCCAGTTCAGCCTTGCCCATTTTGGCAAAGTTGAAATAAGCTGTTATTTGGATCTTTTTCAAAAAGTTCAGCTGTTTTTTGGGTCCAGCCCGTGTTATCCTGTCAGGTCTGGAAGATCTCTGCCTACCCAAACCAGTGGTTCCAACACCTACAGCTCTGAGCTGCCTCCAGCCCTGTTTTCTCAGAAGCTTTTAAAATACAAATGAAAAATTACAACATAATGAGCTTTTCTCTTGCTTTGCAACTCAGGACAGATAATTTTTGTTGGTGGTGGTCCTGAGAATAAATAACAGTCTCTGTTTGGGTTTGGTGCTGGGCTCTAAACCTCGCTGCAGCTCCTCTGGGTGAGGAGGACCTTTCAGTGCTGTGTGTAAAGCCCTGGGGAGGGCAGAGCCCCCTCATCTCAACACATTTTATAGATGTGTTTTTAGTATCTTTACCCTTAAAATTGGCTGATGGTCATTTCCAGGACACTTCTCTGGACCTGGGTTGGGACCATCTCCTTCCTCTCCAGTGCTGTTTTATGCCTAAATTTTGGTATTTTCCAGGTTTCCAGCAGCAGTGCTCTCTGGTCAGGCTGTTGCTCCCAAATATCACCCAAGACTTTCCCCAAGTTTTTGTTGTGCTTTTGGGGTTCTGTCAGTCCTTGGGAGAATTATCTTCAGATTTATGATGGTTTGGAAGAGACCAGGACCTGACCCCCAAGTTGTGCAAACCTGAGCCAGCAGCTGCCCTGTCTGGGTATGGAACAGCAGAGCTCAATTCCTGAATTCTGCTGAATTCCTGCTGCAGGGATTGCAGGGATCAGCCCAGTCCAGCCCATTAGATATTAACCATTGCTCCTGACAATGACCAGTGTCAAGGCCCTGCCATGGGACTGAAAAACACAGAGGTTTATTTGTGACATTTGTCATCCCAGCCTGGGAGCCCTTCTGGCTTTTTGAGGAAGGTTTGCTGCTATTCAAACAGTTGAAAAATAATAACATAGAGGTAATATATCGCATATATTCTATATATTTTATATATAGAATATATTTTTCCCCCTCAAATCCTTTTGGCCCACGGGGAAGCTGTGCAGATGCAAATTGTTGTAGAGAGGGTTGTACTGTGAGGAGGTGCTGGAGGCTTCTGTGCCCGGAAAAAGGGCACACCAACAAATTTCATCTGCACAGAGCTGGATTATTCACATCCTCAACTGCCCATCGAGGCCACTGCTGCTCTTGCCTTGCCATGGGTTTTATTTGCTGCAGTGGAATGGGGAAAAGCCACCAGTCCACTACCTTTTCTTTCCTATGTTAAAACTTAATGCAAATATTGTAATGATAATTAATCTGGGTTTTGTTGGTTGGATTTTTTTTTTCCCCCAGAAATTAAATATTAAAAATCTGGTGCAGAGAAGAAACCACAACTACCATAAGCCTGTTCCTATGGTTCTTTCAGAAGAAATCAGCCTCCCCCCAAAAATGAAATCCCTCCCATTTGAGGAAGGGTCCTCAAAGATACCCAAGAGCCATGTTCTTCCCCTTCCCACCAGGATTCTGCAAAAGGCTGTGCATTCCCAAAGGAGCATTACTCACACTCCGGGCTCCTCCTTCTGCCTTTTCCTCTCAGGCCGGCCCTGGGAGCTGCTGTCAGTGTCCTGGGTGGCAGTGCCAGCCTGCTTTAAATACTCCCTGCACCTTCAGCCTTGCATTCCCACCTCTCGTGCCTTAAAGGAACAACATCCAGCAGCGCTGCCAGGAGAGCTCTGCCCACGGGAGGGCTGGCCAGTGCCCGGCCAGTGCCTGGACAATGCCCAGCCAGTGTCCAGCCAATGCCCAGCCCAGGTCTGCTGTCCCTCCAGGGTGCCCCCTCTGGTCACCCTCCTGATCCCAGCCACCCCAGGGAATGGTCCAGGGCTCCTGTGCCTCCCTTGGGAAGGAGCTTGGTGGCTCTGTGGGGTCAAGTCCACGGAAAGGTTTTTGGTGCCTCTGTGCCAGCTTTTTGTTTGGGCAGGACCCAATTTTGCCTTGCTTCTCCCTGTTTTGATGATGCAAAAGCAGGAATTCCTTCTGTCTGGGGGTCATATGGAGCTTTTCTCATCCACTTACTGAAAACAGATGAGTTTGAACAGGATGGCAGCTCCTGCAGTGCCTGGGAGCAGCAAGGTCCTCGCCCAGAATTGGGATCCTCAACAGATTTGTCAGATCCTAAAGCCAGCCTTGGAAGTACCTTTCGTTTAGCTGAGGGTGTTGAACTCCATTTATTCCATGAATGTGCAGATCCTGGGATGAGGAAGGAGCTTTTGGGCTAGGAGGGAACTTTTGGGGTAAGGAAGGAGCTCTTAGGGTGAGGAAGGAGCTTTTGGCTGTTGCTGTGCTTGGCGAGGATCTTGGATTGAGAGAACAGCCACCACCACCTCTCCTCGGTGGGAACAAACCCTGATCCCTTGCAAGTTCCCACTAGAGCTGCTTCCCTGGGCATTCCAAACTTTCCCTGGGTAATGCTGGCATTATTTTTTGCCTGCTGGCCAGTGTGTTGTGCTGGCTGGACCACAGTGGACACAGCTGTGTTTGCCCTCCTGCAGCTCCCACTCTCCCAGGCACGGGGCCCTTGGGATCAGCTTCCCTGCTGGGTCCTGCTGAGGCTTTTGATGGATTTTTTTTGATGGAAATGGGGTTTTAAGGCCTTGCAGAGGAAGGTGGGATGGCAGCCCTGGGCAGAGGAAAACCTGGCAGAAAGGTGGGATCCTGTAACTGCTGGTGCATCTCAAGGAGAAAAGATTAATCCAAGGTGAATGAACAGGTTCTTTTAACCAAACCCCCCTTTTCACCCTCAAGGTTTCCAGTAAAACCAACCCGTTGCCACATGCAAATATGTTTGAAATGGATTTCCTTGCTTTAGCACACGAGGAAGCATTTCCCTGCCAAGTCACAGGTTCCAAAGCATTTTGGCATCTCCAGAAAACAAACAACCTTCGGATTGCTTTTATTTGGGGAGCGCAGATTGCAGCATGAGCCACGATCTGAGCGTGAAACCAGCGCTGCTGCTCGGGGCCCAGCTGTGTTCGGGCTGAATTCGAGCTGGTCCTGAAGCTGTGGAAATCCCTGCAGGGGAGGTGAAGGAAAAATAGCACTTTGGGAATAAGGGTGTCTGAGAAACTGAAATGAAATGTGGTTTATCTGTTGGAAAATGACTCCATGGATCAGGATTAAAAAGAAAAACAACAACAACAAACAGATCCTTATATTTTGAGCAGCCTGATCCTTCCCAACCCAAACCATCCTGTGATTCTCTGATATGAGCAACCCTGAAGCCACAAAGGTCCTTCCCTCCCCACCCCTCCCCAGCTTTACCTTTCCCTTGGGGAAACAGCCCACCAAGAGCTGGGAACAGGTGCATTATTTTATTCTCTCTTCTGCAAAATACGGAGCAATTTGGGCAAGTGTGGGGGTTCAGCTCTCGATAGAGGAGATTTGGGTTCTAAGGAGAGCAATGAGAGCTGTTGGGGGTTTGGTTTTCCACAGAGAAAATCCCTGGCTCGGGTACCCAGGGGCTTTCAAAGAAAGTTCTGGCTCAAGTCTTCATCAGGCACCTGGAAAAGCAATTTTCCCCATAGGGTAACTGCAAAAGAACAAAACAGAAGAGAAGCTGTGATCTGGCATTGCCTCTCTATGGTATTTGTAGAAGTAATTTCGTAGGTGTTTCTGGGTTTATGCCTAGTTTGGTATTTTAAATGATATTTTAAGGAGTTCTGAGAACAGGAAAGTGGAGAAACCCAGATCAGAGGAGACTTCTGGGGTCAACCTCCTGCTCAGTTAAGATAATTATCCAACCCTGAAAAGGCACAAATAATTTCTGGGTTTCCTTCTCCCTTTTAGGAGTTTCTCACCCAATGTTGATAGTTTATTTTCAAGGTTTTAGGGGAAGTGTAATTTTCCTTTCTATTCTTTCTATTTAGAAGACGTTGTGGGCTCTGAGTGTATTGCAGTGAGAACATGAAATCACCAAATTTCTGAGCCACTCTTCCATTAATTTTTTTTTTTTCCAGTGGAGTCCTTCTCACTGATGATACAAATTCCTACAGCTTAGATACACTTTAAAATATTTGCTCAGATGATTTTTACAGGAGCTTTTCTCTAAAAAGCATCAACAATCTGAGACCCTTCCATAGGAGCTGGTCATCCTGATATTTCCAAGGATAGCAGAGATTGTCCCGCTCAGTAGAATAAAAAAGAACAACATGATTGCAACACAGTGAACAACAATTACTTTTGTGTAGTGTTGAGAAAGGTGAGAAGTAATCAGAATTTACTGAAAGAGGCAGGAAGAGCGATAACAGCTTTACTGCTCGCAATCAAAAATTATGATCGAACTACAATAAATATATAAACTTTATGTAGGATTTAATCCAAGTCTTATGAAATCCATGGCTTAATGCTTCTTGGGAAGGAGTAAAGGCAAGAGTTTGGCAGCAGAATGTGATTCTTGGACTGTGGATTGTAATTCCTGGACTGCAAAACCTGTGGAAGTGTTTTCCTTACTAAGCCACAAATTCCCTGCTTCAAAAGTGGGTTTATTCTCTTAATTTAACTTAATTTAGAAAAAAAAAAAAAAGCACTCTTGAACCTTCCTGGCTGGAGAGAACTCTCCACCAAGCAGTTTTGGGCTGTTAATCGTGGTATGATTTCTTGTACTGCAGGAATTGTTGTGTTTTGTACCAAACCTGTGCCATAATTTCCCCACTCTTGGCAGGGCTCCAGCAGAACTGAGGGCATTTATTGCCCTGAGAGCAGCAAAGCAGCAGGATTGGCTTTGTGTGAGTGATAAAATGGGACAGAAGCAGTGGTGGGAACCCCCCCTGGGGATGCCCAGAGTTATTTTAGAGAATCCTAAACCCATGGAATTACAGGAGACCCTCCTGGGGCAGTACCACCGCCCTGCACCTTCCACTGCTGAAGGAGAGTTCCTTCTTTTTGAATTTATCCTTCTGGGCTGTTCTTGTAAAGGAAATTCCCCTGACAGAGGCTCCATCCCCCTGTGCAGGTGTGGAGGCTGCTGCCAGCACAGCCTGCCTGTGCTCAGAGCTGTAATTAATGAATGATAACAACCCCTGGCTGCTCCACAGTGCCCGGTTAATGATTGAACTCCTGCCTGGAACCGGCCAGGGGTGGTTTTGCTGCACATAAACCTCTCTGCAAGGAACAACACTGCCCCTGTCTGTCTCCTCCTGGACTTCTGAACACCAGGGCGGGTGGAAGAGAAGAGCTGGGACCTCGGGGAAGGGGAGATCCTCACCCCCTGCCCTGCCAGGGTGATCCCAAACCCACCAGGATTTAAGAGCAGGAACGGGGAGCGCCAGTTCTGGATTGAGATATTATCAGGAAAATTTGCATCCCTGGCAAACAGAGGTAAGCAACCCCCAAAGCGAGAAGCCCCGACTGCTTTAGCCCAGCAGCAAAGGGCTGCAGTGCCTCTGGAGAGGTTCCTCTCACACCTTGTTGGTTCTGTGGGGCCAAGCAGGGCACGGGTGGGAGCTGCTGTGATGAGGATGGGCCTCTCCTAATTTCTAATTCAATTAGAAACAAAGAGCAGGGGCAAAAAAAAAAAAAAAGGAAAAAAAAATGGAGAGAAGCATGGTGGGGCTGGAGAGGGTCCTCGTGTCCTTGTGAGCAGGGCAAGGGCAGGGCCTCGGCTCCTGGTGGGTGCCCAAACCACGCTTAAAAAGCCGCAGACATCTCCAGCATCTCCCACAGAGCTGGAGAGAGCCCAGCTGGCTCCTGGAGCCCAGGTTTGGTGTTACCCAGCATGGCTCAGCAGCATCCGAGCCTCCTTCCCCACCTCTGAGCCCCAAGGCTCCCCTGATGCTGCCCCAGAGGCACAAGAGGTGTTATTAATATAAATTATTTCTGCTGTGGCCTGGTGCAGCTGATGTTCCCTGACCCTGCCAGAATCCCACCAGCCCCTGCTCCTGAATTTGATCTTTGTAACCAAAGATGTGCACAAGGATGTTTTTAATTGGGACGGGCTCATGTAGACATGGAAATGACACGTCTGAGCCAGGGTGGGACTGATAGTTAGGAATTAGATGAATATTCTGTGCAAAATGCAAAGCTGGGTGTTTTCTTTGTTGTTTTTAACATTGTCGACACATAAACTCAGTCTGGATGATCTGCATGAAGACACTGAGGGTACATTTACCAACTCTTCTGAAACTTGTTGCTTCTGCAAGGCTGTGATCTCTCCTCGTGGCTGTTTTGTGTCTGGGCACTGCTGGGAGTTTGCCTTCCGGGCACAAATCCAGTTAAATATGCCCAGAATTAGATTCACAGAATCACAGAATGGTTTGGGCTGGAAGGGACCCTAGAGCTCATCTTATTCCACCCCCTGCCAGAGGATGAAGTCTGATTTTGATTTCAGGGGTGCCCAGACAGGAGCCCAGGAGTTCAGCTGGGCTCAGGCAGAACTGAGGGTAGGTTTTGTGTTCTCTGTCCCCCACCCAGACTTGGAGCAAGCTGGGATGGTGGAAGGGGGGTGAAACTGGATGAGCTTTAAAGTCCCTTCCAACCCAAACCATTCCATGATTTTATGGTGATGACAAAGCAAGAACCTTTGTTCCTTGCAGGCAATTTGCTTTCCAAACTAATGCAGGTTTTCCTCAGAGAGAGGGGCTGACCCGTGGAGGCAATTGCACAGAAAAATTGACTGATGTTAATGAACTGCTGGCAGCACTGAGCTGCACTCAACCCTTCCCATCCCTGAGCCACCTTTCCAAGACAGTCTGTGAATACCAAACAGGGTGCAAGGAATCCACAGAATGGATCCGGGAATCCACAGAATGAATCCCAGGGCTCCACAGAATTCATCCACAGAACGAATCGAAGCAATACGAGGCACTGCTGCAGGGAAGGAAACAAGCAGGGAAATGCTGCTTTGCAGCTGAGCGATGAATCGAATTATTCTGGGGCTGGCTGGCCTGGTGCAAAGCTGTACATCAGGAGGAGGAGCAGGGGCAGGGGCAGCAGGAGCCCTCTGCCAGCAGCAGGGCTCGGCTCTGGGCGGCACCAGGCACAGTCATGGCCCTGCTCTTGCATAAAGTCCTGGTTCTTGGGCATAAACAGCTCCGTTTCTAAGGGCTACAGACAGATCCAGCAGGTAAAATTCCATATTTCTCTGGCAGGATTAAACAGGGATGCCTGTTCTCGGAACTCCGTGGTGAGTGAGCGAGCCCAGGGCACCCGGCAGCTCCAGGAAAGGCACAGAAATGTGGAGCTCATTCCACGATGACCCTGCTGCTCCATGGCTGTTGATTTAATTTATTCTGTTTCCATTTCATACCAGCTCCTGTTTGTGAGCATCACCACGTCAGAGATTGATAAGGGATCTTTGGGAGTGGATCTCCTTGGAAATCTGAACAAAACCCAGCTTTCATGGCACAATGGTTCTGACTAAAGCCAAGGATTGGAAGAGAAACCTTTTGTTTTCAAAACAATCTGGTTTTAAGAAATGTTTAGGTTCTGTTTCAGGACAAAAATGCTTTGAGAGAGTCCTTAATGCTCTCCTCTCTTCTCATTGGATAAAGGAGGTAAGATTCCCCTTGGGACTCGCACCATGCAGGTGCTGAGCAGGCTGAGCATTAAAGCTGGACCCAGCCCTGGGTGAGACAGGGGGGTCAGAGGAGAGGAGCACAGGGATGCAAACGCAGCTTTAACCCAGGCAGGAGCTGGGCTGACCCTTTCACTCAGCTCTTAGCCCGGCATTTCCCCTCCTCTCCACAGGTGCTCTCTGCCTTTGAACATTTGCAGGAACGTCCCCAGCCCGAGCAGCTCAGGGCTGGGTGGAACCTCTGCTGTGCCTGGCTGCACATCGGGCTGGCTCAAGCCTGCCAGCAAACACGGGAGCACCGGGAATTCCACACTCCCTCTTTGTGCTTGCAGGAACAGCCGGGAATCACGGAACCACGGAACAGTTTGGCTTGGAAGGTACTTTAGAGCTCTCCTTGTTCCTCCCCTTGTCACAGGCAGGGCCACCTTCCACTATCCCAGGCTGCTCCATGGGAGACTCTGCCTGTGCTGATGAAATAATTCCATTTTACAGGGCAGACCTGACCTGGCTCATCCTTTGTCTCGGAACTCTTTGTTTTAAACCCCACTTTTCAGATGTACCTGACTGTGACATACGCCTTCATAAATCACACGGCCCTTTCTGATCACACACAGGTTTATTAGGGACATCAGGCACCCCTGCTCCCCGAGGGGAGCAGCAAGGCGCTGGCAGCATCAGCTGGGCCTGAGAGGTGCCAGGACAGCTGGAAGGGATGGGCTGGAGCTGCCCCAGCCCTTGCACCTGCCCCATTTTGGGCAGCACTTCTGGATCTGACACCAGCACAGCCTCTGCTCTCCTTGGCTGTCACTCCCTGCAGTTCAGGCCTCCTCCAGGAGCTGGGTCCGCGTGGTCAGGGCTGGGTGGGAGAGCAGAGCGTGGCAGGGGAGGCATGGGATGTCTCCAGCCCCCCCAGCAGGCAGTGGTGGTTTTGGGAGGCACTTTCATGTGGCAGGTGAGCGCTCAGGCCTCAGAGGCTGTGATAAAATAGGAAAAAAAAACCCACAAAAAACAACCCAAAAGAGTCCTAAAGGAGCAGCAAGAATCCAGCAGTTCTTCCCAGAGATGCTTTATCCACAGGCGACCCCTTTGAAAATAAGCCAAACCCCGAAATCCATGGCTTCCCTGATCTGATGAATCCCCAAACGCATTAAAGCCCTTGCAGGAGAGCACACCCCGTCCTCGCTGAGAGATGCTGTGCAGAGATAGCTCACGAACATCTGCTACATACAAAATACCCTGTACAGGCCTTCCTTTACTTGGCGTGAAGCTCCCAACACCTCCCCCGAGGTGCTGGGGCAGGAGATGGCAGCAGATGCTCGTGCCCGAGGCCGGGCAGCGCGGGACGCTGGATTTGGGGTGGAAAGCCCCTTTTCCACCGGCCCCACGAGCTATTCCTTCAGCAGCCCCAACTTCTTGAGCGCCTGGCGCCGGTTCTCGTCGGCCGCGCCCTTCGGGGAGATCTTCACGCTCACGGCGGAGCGCGGCGGCCTTGGGAAGCCGGGCAGAGGGTGGGATCTCCTCTTGCTGCTCTTGTCCTGCTCCTCCTGCTCCTTCAGGCCGGCAAAGTCCTTCCCCACGGCGAGGGAGGGCGGCCGGGGGCGGCTGCCGCGCAGAAAGCCGGGGGCCAGGCGCTCCATGAAGGACATCTTGCCCAGGGAGCTGCTGCTGCTCCGGGCGTTCTGCTCCTTGCCGCTGCTGATGGAGCTGCCCAGCCCCACGCCGGAGCGCTCCAGGGTGTTGGATTTGAAGGTCATCTGCCGGATCCCCGGCGTGGAGCCCTCGTCAGGCTGCCCGGGGATGGGGAGCGGCATCTCCCTGCGGGAGGGATGGAGGTGGGCGCTGGGCTCCCTCCTGTCCTGGGACAGTCCCAGCTTCTCCAGAGCCTCTCGTCGGGCTTTCTCCTTCTCCTTGGGGTCGAGGTGGCCCGAATTCCCCTTTTCAGCAGCGCTGTCGCCGGCAGGGCAGGGCTGAGAGGCGGCTGAGGGTGGAGGTGCTGCTTTGACCTTCTGGTCGTGCTCCGCGGCCAGCGGCACGGAGCTGTTCCTGCTGGTTTTCAGGATGATGTTGGGGGGCAGTTTCCGTGGCTTGGGGGCAGTTGGAGGCCCACGCTTGGCATCGGGGTCCTGAGGGGCCTCTTCCAGCGTGGATTTCTCCGCGTGGCCCCACGAAGTCCAAACCTTGGTCTCCTTGGCCGCCTCCCCTTTGGCAACCGAGCGCCGGCTGCGTGACCACTCCAGGTCATCCTGGAAGGGGTCTGGAGGTCGGATAATCACGGACCTGGTGTGGCGTCCTGGGCTGGCTGGCTCCAGCCTGCCTTGCTCGGGCCCCTCCTGTGCAGGTTTTCCTGCTGTGTGGACCCTTCCTTTGCTGCCAGAAGCTGCATCTGCTGCAGGGCTGCTCCTGGCAAGGCTGGAGCCCCCCGGGCTGGCAGCGGCTGCCGGCGCCGAGCCGGACCAGGCAGAGATGCTTTTCCCACTCCTCTGTTGAGCCCCACGCTGCTGATCCCTGCGGGGAGGGGGAGTCCCGCTCCCCACATCTGGGAAAAGAGGGAGATGAAGTCACGCAGTGCACACGGACACAGAACAGCCCTCTCCCCTTCTGGGCCAGCACAGGCGCGGCTCAGAACAGGCACCCAGGACCCCTCTGATCCATCACTGCCGGGGAAATTGGATCCTTTGGGTTAATCCCTGCAATGACTGACACTAAACAGGACACCTGTAGTGTCGAATTTTGAAGCCATTGAGTTGTGGAAGCAGGAAGATTTGTAAAATATTCATGTCTAGACAAGACATATCTGTAGTTTAAGAATAAGGCCTGTATGAAACTATTCTGGGGAAGAAAGAAATATATTTCTATATTGTTGCAATCTTATATGCAGAAGGGTTTCCAGCTCACCCCGGGGCACGGGGCCTCTCCTGGCCTTGGAGGGCTCCCCGGAGTCGGTGTCATCCGTGGAGACCCCGCTGTCCCCCTCCGCATCCAGGGAGCCAATGGTTTCCTCCAGGAACATCAAACACTCTTTCTCTTCCACAGATAAATAGTCATAGCTGTTGTCACTCTGGAAAAAAGAGGAGAAAGCAGAGCAGGTAAGAAAGAGAGGTTTACTTTATACTACATATATATATAACTTTATATATATGTAATTTTTATATATATTATCTATGTTATGATATATTGTATATTGTTTTACTATTTCATACATTTATATTTAATATCCAGGTAGTTTAGAGAGCCTGTGACAGCTGCTTGGCCAGTGGCTGTTCAATAGTGAGTATTTACAGGTCCAGAAAACCAGACAACCTCCTCTAAAAATAGGAGAAAAAAAAAAAAATAAAGCCTTTTCTCTATTACCCTACTCTGTGGGTCAGAAGGTGGATTATTCTGAACTTGGCTTTTAACTTCAGTTCTTTAAACTGAAATGCCAGGAGATGGGTAACAAATCTGTAGGAGCAGACATTGTACTGCTCAGCAGCGCTGAATCTTAGGAAGCACGGTGAATTAAGGAAGGTTTCTGTGCAGGTGATGAGCTCTCCTTGTTCTCCCATTCCCACCCGAGCCGGAGCTGTTCGACTCGTGTTGTTATTTTGGGCACCAGGAGATGTGCTAGTGCAATATCAGCTAGCACGGTGATTCCTGCAATCTGCCATGAGCAAAACGAGGCGCAGGACAGGACGGAATGTGCATCAGATCAACAAGCACGGGGCGGGAATTATCCCAGGTGGGGTTGTTTTGCAGAGACATCTTATCCAAATCTTTTGCCGTGCAGTATCACAACCAGTTCTTCCATCCCTGTTAAACTCGGAGGGTTTGGTTCTGGTTTGCAATACATCCAATGGAAAAGCTGCCAGGACTGAGAGCAGTATCAATTAAGCTCCAAGCCAGCCAGGATGTAATTAGCCCATCAATCTTGGGATCGGCACGGGGAGACAAACAAGCCTCCACAGACAGGGAGTGAAAAATTACATCTACACCCATGGGCCAAACTCATCCCTGCCTTATCTGGGGAGCTCATCTGGTGCCAGGCAGGAGGGGCTGCGCTCTGCCCGCTCCAGGTGGAGCCACGGCTCGCAGGCAGCAGAGGTGACCCAGCCACCCTGTCCTGGCCAGAGCAGCCCCTGCAGCAGCCACGGCTCCCTGGCACACCGTGCAAGGCTCCAGGGCAGGAATTCAGCTGCTCCTGCTGCTGTCTCAGGGCCTCCAGCTGCCTCCAGAGCATGGCTGGAGAGCGGATTGGAGCTGAGATCTGCCCCAAATCCTTCTGCAGCTCGGAGGGGCGAGCTGGGCCGGGCACCCCGGGGTTACTCACCCGCTGTGAATGGTTGGAGGCCGTGCTGACCATGCTGTCACAGCTGCCAGAGTTGCAGCCAGCCATCCCCAGCTCCTTCCCAGGCATAGCAGGGGCTGCCCTGGAGGGGCAGCCACGGGGGGGATATCCCGGCTGGAGCAGGAGAAAGAGAAGCATTAAGTTGTGAGGTTCCCGTGGGGGTGACTCAAGCACGCTGGGAGGGAGGACAGGTGGGCTCTGAAGCTGCTGGATGGAGGAACTGTGCTCCAATTTAGGCTGCTGTCTCCAGGAGAAGGCACAGCTGGGGTTTTAAAAATCAGCCTTGAGGTTTTCCTTGAAATAATTGGAAAGAGAGTTACCTCTCCACAGCCAGCTGGTGTTGGTGGCTCTCTGATCACCTCAGAAGGGTGCAGAAGGCACAAGAAAAAGCTGTGAGCTGAGAGGCTCAGAAATTCCAGCCCCAGCCCCGGCTCACGGGACCTCTTTCCTCTGCCACACCCTGTGCCAGCCCTGCAGTTTGAACTTGTGCTGGCCCAAAACGCTGCTGGTTAGTCACATCCTCGCTCTGTCAGGAGCTTCCTCCTGGCACGGAGCTGCCTCTGCCACCCTTCCTTGGGGGCCCCGGGGAGGTGCTCCCGGGGAGGGGTCCCCAGGGAGGGGTCCCCAGGGCTTTGGGGCACGCCTGGGTGTGTTTGGGCACAGGGCTGGCGCAGCAGAGCAGGCTGGGGCACCCCAACATCCCCTCTGCTCCCAGCAGCGTCCCCGAGGCAGCCCAGACCTCGCAGCAGCAGCGGGACCCCGGCGGGGCAGCAGCTGCCCGACAGACCCCCTGGATGTGGCTTTCCAGCCCTGGCACGGGGGGACACCGATCCCTGCGCAGAGCTCTGCCGAGCACCCACTGAAGGCGTCACTGCCCACGGGTGCACCGAGCCCCCGGAGCTCCCTGGCACCACAGTTGGTCTCTGCACGCGCAGCCCCCCGTCCTGGGCAGGGAGCTGGGCTGTGGGGCCGAGAGGGAGCAGCAAAACAAACCCCAACAGCCCGGCCAGGACGCACGGACCCACGCGAGAGGATTTGCTCCTCCGGAGACACAGGGGCCCTTTGTGCTGTAACCTGCAGGCAGGAACACACTGCTGCTCTTTTTTCTTGTTGCAGGATCAGGGAATTAGATCCAGCGATAAGTGAGCAGAACTGGCTGCTTGTTCGGAGCGTTAGACCCTGAAAGAATTCCTTTGTAATTGGAATACGCCGCAAAAATCAGATTTCAACACCCACGCCCTGACAGATCTAATCCTTCCACGCAGGAGGAGTTTAATATTTCAGTCTCAGCTTTGCATTATTTACTGCTTAGGTGACGTTGCAGTAAGTGGTGGCTTTGGAACAGCAGTTCCATGGATTCTTTGAATTCAGATCTCCTCACAGCCGGGGATTCGAGCTGTCGGGAAGCAGAGCTGAGCATGGGGGGACTTTAGGCCTCCTTGCACACTGGAACGCTCACCATGAGAGATTTAGATTTATATCAAATCTAGATATAGATATATTTACAGATTTCTACCAACTCCTAAGTAGCAGGAGGCTTGACCATGGCTGTTGAGCTGCTCCTGGCTGCCTCCCTCCCAAATTTCAGACAGCAAAACCCTCCTGGGGAAGTGAAAGCTTTGCTGGGACTTGAGCCTTCAGCAGGCTGGGGCCAGCAGGGAGGCATTTTCCCCAGGAAGATCCCCCCCACCACCAGTCCACTAAAGAAAGAATTTCCTCTCATTCAAGCAGCTGCCAAGGCTTTGGCACCCACCGAGCCCCAGCTCATGGGAGGCAAAGTTCAGCGGGCGCTGCACCGAAACAAGAGGTTCCTTTTCCTGCCCATTAGTTCTGTGATGTGATTACGGCTCCAGCACGCTCATCCAGCTCGGGAAAAATCAATGTTGAAACCCCCAGTTTTAATGATTCAGAAGGATTTTAGTTCCTTCTTTGCTGTCAGTAGACTAAAAACGTGACTGAACATTTGATTTTAGAGACACGGCACTGGAAAAGCCGTTCTGTAGCTGGGTTTCAGCGGTGTAGCTCTCTTCCCCTGCTAAAAACATATTTGGAAGAAGCTATTTTTTATCAAAATCCAAAGGCCAGGTCCCTCAGCTCTTGTGGCCGTTGCCATAACTGTCCTTTAAAAACCCACGGAGCCATCAAAGAGGTGCTGAGTAGCAATTAATGCTAATTGCTTTAGAGAAGAGGCTACTTTCTTTCAGCCAGCACCTCTCCAAACTCTTCATGCCGGGTTAGAAGAGCTCGGTTTTGCTCTCTGGGGCAGATCAGGCAAATCCCTCCTGCCAGGGAAAGGGCTTTGCCAGCCCCAAATTCCCCTTTGCAGGCACCGTGCCAGCCCTGGGCAGCCCGGGGGGATGGATCCCAGCCCAGGGCGAAGGGGGTCGGGGGCAGATCTGAATTTCCGCCTCTCTCACCAGGTAAATGAAGCCGCCTTCAGCTGCCCGAGCTCCTGGTTGTCCCGAGCACAAGTTTGCCCAGCTTTCCTCCCACCTTCGAAGCGCCTGGTGAAGCCCCCCACCGCAATTGCACAAAGCAGAGCCCAGCAGAGCCGCCCGCAGCCCACCCGGCAGCAGAAGCGCAGAGAGCCAAGGACGAGCAGGGACAGAAATCATCGCTCATCCCTTTCGTTCTTTTACCGGGCCGTCCGTCGTTCCGCGCTGCCCAATTCCTTGTCCCGGCCGTGCCTATCCCAGGACTCCTTTGCTTTTCTGGGCTAACCAAACACAGCCGGGTTACACATTAACTCCGCTCCCCGCTGCAGATAAGGCTGCCCAGGTGGCTGCTCCTGCCAAGGCGGTTCCCCGGCCCCTCACCTGCAGCCGGGACGGCTGCAATTCATGCTGCAGCCCTGCAAGGCACCTCCGCCGCTCGGGCGCTGCCCGAGCCGTGCCCCGGGGCAGCTCCGCTCGGTGCCACCCAGCTGCTTCACCTCCCTCGCCGTGTCCCCTGCTGTCCTGGGCACGGCTTGGCCCGGAGACTCCTTAATCCGACATCCTGTTCTGCCGCATTGCTGCTCGCTGAGAGCGGGGCGCTCCGGAATTACCGCCCCGGCCGGCGGGAGCGCCTGGCCCGCAGCGCCTTCCCCCCGCGGGCTGCTCCGTGCGGGGATGCCGCAGCTCCCGCTCGCCTCTGCCCGCACAGCCCGCGCTGCCGCAGCTCCGCACTCGCGTTTCATTCACCCCAGAGGCCAGAGGTTTGCCCGCCTGCAAAGGAAGGAGGTTGTCAAGGCGGGCAGGAGGCGTTTCGGGAGGGAGGTTTCGGCGCGGGTTTATTGACGGGGTGCCCGGGTCTGCGCAGCTCCGAGGCTCCTGCTGCCCGTCCCGACCTGCAGCTGCTTTTGCCCCAGTTGGCACCGTTCCCTGTGGGCACCAAAACCCTCTGCCAGCTCCTTCCCGCTGCTGGGGACTCCTTTCCCCGGCGGCCTGAGGTCAGCTCCTGGAGCCCTGGTGAGAGCTACAGCCCCCCTGAGATGAGACTCACCTTCACACTGACACCTTCTCAGGAATCTGCTGGGGCATTTCTCCAGCTCCGGTCCCCTCTGCTGCCTCCACAGAGGGGCTCAGATGTCCCCAGGCTGTGCAGGGTGACACCGGCCCCCAGCCCGGCGCTGCTGCGGGGGCAGGCACAGAACAGCAGAGCCTCCTTGCTCTGACTTTGGGCTCTGTCATCAAAATTAGAGCTTTTCCTGCCGATAAACAATGCTTTGCCCGTTCCCCCCACACAGCACGGACGTGTACCTGCTTGACAAGGTGCTGCTCACTGCAAATCTCCAAACACCCTGCAGGAAATTTCCAGGGCTGACACAGCTGCCAGATTCATTCACATTTCCACGCTCCAATGATTTTTTTTCCCCCCCTCTTTAATTTGTATTTTTAGCAAAAGGCTCTGTTGCCACACATGTTCCCTGCTCCGGAGAATGGGGAAGTGGAAACATCAGCTAATTAAAGCCACGGGAAGATGGAAGGAGAGCAGATGAGCCAGAGGCTCCCACCGGCAATGCTGAGCCCATCCAGGTGCTGTTCCAGAAGGGAACATGTGCTGGAGAGCAAATCAACAAAGCCGAGGCCGCCGCCAGCCCCAGCCCTTGCAGCTATCCCACGCTGGCCTGCAGCAGGTGAGGGATGGGGATGCAGCACGTCCAGAGCTGCTGGACCCTGGTGGCACCCGGGGATTGAGGGCAGGACTGGTGCCAGTGCTCCAGGAGCTGGGCTGGACGGCACGGCATCCACAGAGTTTAAAGGTGATGTTCATTAACGGAGCGGGTTTGATTTTTACATGAATTAATGAAGCGGGAGCTTTGGAGCCGGGCGGGTTTCGTCGAGTTGTGCCAGGCGCTGAGGCTGCTCTGAGAGAAGGAGGGAATCAAAGGCGGGGTTGTTTTGTTATTGCACCGCCAGCAGGGTGTGGGCGAGCAGCAGCACGGGGCAGGGGTGTCCTGCCAGCCCCAGGACTCCAACCCGGGCAGTCAGACAGGCAGAGCTGGCTGCCTGCAGCCCGGCGTGGCTCGGCAAAAGTGTCCGGGTGCATTAGGAGAAATCCCGAGCACCTCTGAATCAGCAGCTCAGACAGAACCTGTTCTTTTTTCCACATTCCTCTCCCTCCAACAAATAAATATAAATAGCTCCAACCCGAAATAAGGTGTGATTTCACAGAGATGGCATGAAGGATATGCGAGGAGTCAAATGATGCACAGAAAACTTCCCAGTGCCCTGGAAGGACTTTGGCAGCTTCACAGCCCCGCTGAGCCTCACCCTGTTCCTAAACAACAGGGCACAAGTGACTCAGGGCAGGCCCTGATGGAAAAGCATCCACATGGCGTCACTGATAAGATTCCTGTCAAGGTAAGGACGTTTATTTCACTCTGTGGGGACTCTTGGGCACTTTCCTACGCCCAAATTGCAGGCACAGGCTGTGTGCTGACAAATCAGTTATGGAAAACAGCACGTAGTTAATGCCTCCTGTTGCACACACCCATTAAACCTCTCCGTGGCTAAGGAGCCGTATTTATTATCTCTGTTTTACAGAAAACACCTAGAGGAGGGAGGTGAGGTGTTCCCACAGCTCGCTTACCACGAACGCCAGAAGGAGGGCCCTTTCCACGGGGAACCCAGGTCAGCCCTCCTGATTGTTCTGCCAGTTTGCAGGAGGTGTTTAGCACTGGAAAGGCAGCCCGAGTTCTGGGCGGTGGCAGATTTGGCCTGGGAGGAATCCTTGGAATTTTGGAATTTTAGCCCTGCGATGGCCACCCCTGGATGCAGGCAGCTGGACACTAAGGGAGAGGGCAGCTCTCAAGATTTAACAATTCCCCAACACTTTCCTCAATACTTTAATTAAAAATAACCGAGAAGGGCACCGCGATCTTGGACAGCCCGACTGGGTTAACTCCTCTACTGAATTCCTGTTTCAAGGGAGCGTTTGGTGCTCAGACAGCTGAAAACACAGGAGCGATTTCACCCGATTTGATGGAATTTTATTTGGAGCGAACCTTAGGGCAGTTTTGGAGCTGGATGCAAAGTTTGGTTTCGAATGCAGGCAGACGTTTAATTGCACGGCAGCTGCAATTTTCCAAAACAGCAAGCTGACAACTTTTAGTTCCTCTTCTGGAGAGTTTCCTTGGCGGGGAGAGGTTGCCAGGGCTGGCCCATGGGTGGGTTCTGCAGTGAAATCAGCCGAACACAGATGATTCAGCACTCGTGTGTCCGTCTGATTTCTCAGAAACTCCCCCAGCTCCAGGCAGGCAGCAGAGAACTTCTGCTCTCTGCTCATCCCCTGCCAAGAGGAGCGGGGCAGACAGCGCTGCGGGGTCACAGGGCTGTCGGGCTCCTGGGGTGGTGGCCCAGGACAGGGCCCTGTTCCAGAGCTGGGCTATTCTCCAGCTCTCCAGGAAAGCAGGATGGGTACACGAAGCTGTCCCCAAACTGTCACCGGTGGCCCCCGCTGTGCTGCTTTGAGGTGTGCCATGGAACAAGATGTTCCCCTTCTCAGTGCCCTCCCCAGGAACTGCTCTTTTGACAGGAGTTTGCTCAGAACTTTGGAGTCGGGTTTGTCCTTCAGAAATTCCAGTTATTGCTGATTTTCTCCCCAGACTGCTCTTGCCATCTATTGCATCCATGGAGTAGATCCGCGCAATACTGGACAAAAATATTTGTGAAGTCTACTTGCCAATTTATATGTTTCAATGCACAGGAGATTCTGGAGGGATATAAAACTCTCTTTCCAGCTGAATCCTGGCATTTCGGGTACTGTAATTCATAGAGCCCCAGAGTGGTTTGGAAAGGACCTTGAAGCTCATCTCATCCCATTCTGATATTCAGAGTTCATCCCACCACTAGAAGGAGACCATTTCTGGGATAATTCCCTGGGTCATTAAGGGCAGGAAAGTCCTAGTTAAAAAGTACTAAAAAACACCCTAATCATACTTTTAAAAAGAAAAGGAAGTGTACTTTAAATGTATCCAGACTTTACATTTTAGGTAACGGAGATACTTTTCGTTTGGGTAAGTTTAGGAGAGTAAAGAGACATTTTTCTCGCAACCAGTACCAAGAACTTGTTCTTTGTCAGCCTGTAACTTTTACAACCACAAATTACAGGCTTTTTTTTTTTTTTAACCAAAGAGATTTTATTTTCTAGGCAACAGAAGAAAACATCCAAGCAGTGATAGTGACACGTCTCCCTCCAACGGAACTGAGTCTCTGTTAGCAGATTCCCAATGTCAACATGATCTAGCAAAGCTCAACACTCTGGATTAAATAAAGCTCATTTTTTCAAATACTGCAACTGAGAAATACCAGCAAAGGAGAGAGAGAGAGAGAAAAAAAAAAGTCTTACACACGTTGAGAAATCCATCCAAGACACCAAGCTAAAATCTAAAGGTTGCTCCCCAAAGTCAAGGCAGACAATAAATACGGATCTTCCACTCATGTTTCAAAGACACCTCGTGCACCTCTCTGAGGTAGGTATTGTGTGCCAGGTGGCGAAGGGGGAGGATCAGCTCCTCGGCCCAGGCACGCCCCTGCTTCCCCGGGGGAGCCCAGAGCACTCGGGGGCCTTGCCAGTCTCTTGGGCTCCTTCCTAGCCAGCATTTCAGCTCAAGTAGGTAGAACACAGTGTCATCTTCAAGTTCCTTTGAACTGTCAGGTATTTCTGGAGGTTTCTAAGCATCAGCTTCTACAGGGCTGGGTTTAATGCTGGGTTTGGGGAGGGGGGTTAATTTTCTTTTCCTAATGACAGGCTAAAAGCAGAGCAGGGTTTAACACTGGAAGCTAAGTGGCTTTCTACGGGGAACTCCCAACAGTGCTAAGGTGTGTTTTAATACTGAATTAAAAACAAACCTGGTCCATAGTGCTCTGGGTGGTTCTAGGCTGTTTAATTATTCATGCCTTAATTCAGCAAAGCACTTACGTAATTATGTTCTTTCTTCAGTAAAACCCTCCTGTATTTCAAGATCCATCTGACTGGGAGCCTCTGCTGAGAACTAGAAATATGATTTTTGCAGAGAAGGATGGTGTTGCTGCACCACTTTGGTGAGGTGCCTGGGGGAACAGAGGCCTTTCAAATTGGGTTGTAGGTTCCAAGTGGAAAGTGGGTTTATTTCTGCCTCAGTCCGAAGAGGCACGTTGTTCTTCCCCAGTGCAAGGAAGGTCACTCAAAACAGTAACAGCAGAATGGCAGGCAAAGGATATTTTAAAATTCAAGAAACAAGGATGTGTTGCAGGCATTTCAAAGAAAAAAAAACAAACAAACAACAACATAAATCCCCTTCAGTAATATGCACCTTTACAGCACCTTTTAAAGGCTTGAAAGCACTTTGCTGTTAAGCTTCACAACCCCACCGTGAGGTAAAATATTCCAATTAAATCAATGTCTCCTTCCCTGATTCTGAACAGTCCAAGGAGTGGGGCACTTTTCCCAGCTTATTTTGCTCTGAATATTCAGCTGCAGCCTTCATCATCACAATGAAAGTCTCGCTACTCCACAGTCAGCGGTGACAAATCAAACACATTTAAGGCAGAAAGCAGATGGAATTTCAAGCCTCCCTCCTGGCTCTGGCCTTCAGAGGGCAAAACTTTTTACCAGCAAAGAGTGAGAACTCAACCTTAAAGTGCTCAGTATTTGGAAACTGGAACAGCTTAGTAACACCATGGCCGTGACTGGCTCAAGTAAAATATTCAATGCATTTAACAGATGCTAATTAAGTCACTTCCCTAACTACTCACTTCCCTCTTGCAGGAATTTCCAACGCTATTATGAAGAAGAATCCCAAACATGCTTATGCTCTGATGCAGTGTAAACACCAGGGGGTTGAGAGTTATTTTTTCAAGCAACTAAAAACTACCTACGGAGGATTAGTAAGTTTTATTCAACACTTATCCATCTACTCATTAATTTAAAGGCTACCTTAAAGCTTAGAGGCCATTGCTTTCCCTAAAGTTCTCTGCACACGAACTACACAGTCTATTCCTGATGGTGCAGGGCAGCTCAGAGATCCACTCTCCACTACAAACTGCAGTTTGATATTGTACTTGATATTTCCATTCCAAAAAAATCAGGCACCACACGAGCAGTTTCCCCTCCGAGAGCTGCTCGCGTGTGCGGCGCCCGCTTCTCAGCGTGAGCGATGCTGATCTGCGCCTTTCCCAAAGCCCCGGATTCATTGGATTTACCCTGAAAAATGTACATTCAGCACCTCGCTGGTGGATTTTACACCAGCGTTGGACGAGCCTGGCTGTGTCTGTGTGCTCAGATCACACACACACACACGCACAGAGGTGATGAAATCGAGGTGTGGCTGCCACTGCCCACCACCTGCCCAAGTGCCATCCCTCAGCACCCCCCATCCCCAACCCCCTATTCCCAAACCTGTGCGCTTGGCCACCATTTAAGTGAATTCGCTTCTCGAGCTCTGCGAACGGAATTTTATGATCACAAACAGCTTATCCGCCGCTCCGGAATCGGCTCCCGGAGCCAGCCGGTGAGGTAGTCGATGGCACCCTCCTCGCGCTGAGCTCACACCTCCCCGAAGTTGGTGTGTCCAGTCTCCTTGGCGTGCTCCCTGGCCTCCAGCTGCCCCGTCAGTCCCTTCTGGCACACCATGCAGCGCAGGGCGAAGCGGTTGACGTCCGTGAACTGCCTCTTCCTGCGCGCCTCGTCCGCCAGCTCCAGCGCCTGCGCCAGCACCACGTCGTCGCTGCTGGGGAAGATGGTCTGGGGGGGAATGTCCGAGCCGGGCACGCGGCGCTCCAGAGGGTCGTAGTGGATGCCGTCGTAGATCAGCAGCACGCGCTTGCTGTAGCCCGCGTCCTCGCCGAAGCGGTCGATGCGCACGGTCTGCGTGTCCACCACGCAGATCTCGCACTGGTAGAACTTGGACAGGATGGACACCTCGATGGCTCCCCCCCAGGTCTCCTCCCTGCGGATCCAGTCACAGTATTCCCGGTTGGTTTTGCCCAGCACGGCCTCGCAGTAGGACTCGGGGTCGCTGGCCACGATCTGGGCGATGAGGTTGCGCATCTCGGGGGCGCAGCCGGGGTCGTACACGCCGCCCTCCACCACGTAGTAGACGCTGGTGAACAGGCAGGAGTTGTCTGCTGGCACCACCCTCCTGGCCAGCACGGGCACGGCTTCCCGGACAGGGTGCGACATGGCTTTTTTGGCGACCACGGGCGACTCGGGCTCAGGTTTGGACGTGTCCTCTTCCACTATGAGCGTGTCACCTGCCGGACAGGAGGAAGGGCTCAGAGAGACGCCGAGGGGAGGGGCAACTCAAGAGGACGCCGCTGCTCCTCCGGCACAGCGACACGGCTGTGCTGTCACTGCTGAGGATCACAGAGGACGGCCATGGAACCATGGAACGCCTCGGGCTCTGCCCCGCCACC
>VWZN01009185.1:379897-394075 GCA_013396955.1 Regulus satrapa
GGTCACACTTCGTGCTCTGCAGCGCAGCTGATGCTGTTTTGGGGTGATTTGGGGGTGGTTTTTTTTTTAAATTTTATTTTATCTTTATTTTTTGCAGCATGGGCTTCCTACATGACCAACTCCCCGACGCTGATCGTGATGATCGGGCTGCCTGCGCGGGGCAAGACCTACATGTCCAAAAAGCTCACCCGTTACCTCAACTGGATCGGGGTGCCCACCAAAGGTGTGTGGGGACATCCCTGCCCCGTGCCGTGGCACCTGCCGGTGAAAACCCCCCCCTCACGCTCTCCTCTCTCGTGTAAAGTGTTTAATTTAGGGGTGTATCGGCGTGAGGCGGTGAAGTCCTACAAGTCCTATGACTTCTTCAGGCACGACAACAAAGAGGCCATGGAAATCCGCAAGTGAGTCCCCGCCGCGGGCTGGATTGCTCCCTGGAGGGCTGGGGGCACCGGAGCCTCGGCAGGCTGTGCGTCTGAGGAGCAGAAAATAAATAACCCCGAGTGCCTGTTGGAAGGAAGAAGGAACGGCACAGCCTGTGCAGGGATCCTGCCAGGATGGGCGTGGGAGTCTGGGAGTGGCACAAAGCTCGGGGGCTGCCAGGGTCGGGTCGCAGATGGAGGTGCCCCAAGGGCTCTCGGAACGGTGCAGGGCTGGGAGGGAGGTGTTTGAATCCTTCCCTGCTGGCTCAGGAGCTTTGCCGTGGGAATGCTTTCCATCAGCTGTGACCATCCCTATTTCTGTCCTGCAGGCGCTGCGCCCTGGTGGCTCTGGAAGATGTGAAGTCTTATCTCTTGGAGGAGTGTGGGCAAATAGCCGTAAGTTATCTGCACTAAAAATAGTTTTACATCAGAGCTGGAGTGTTCGGGGACCTGCTTTGGGGCTGGGGTTTAAAAGTCTGAAGAGAAGCTCGCTCAGTGCTCCTTCCTCATTTTCCGACAGGTGTTCGACGCGACCAACACGACTCGGGAGCGACGG
Organism: Regulus satrapa; assembly: GCA_013396955.1. Classification (NCBI taxonomy): domain Eukaryota; kingdom Metazoa; phylum Chordata; class Aves; order Passeriformes; family Regulidae; genus Regulus; species Regulus satrapa. The sequence continues at coordinate 380,873 of VWZN01009185.1, forward strand.
GACCTGATATTAAATTTTGCTAAGGAAAATGCTTTCAAGGTAGCGCTTTAATCGCGTGACGGATTCCCGGCGGGGGAGCTCCGGAGTTTTGGCTCTGAAATGTTCTTCCTTGCCTTCTCCCCAGGTGTTTTTCGTGGAGTCTGTCTGTGATGATCCCGAGGTCATCGCTGCCAACATCCTGGTGCGTGCTGCCCCGGGGACTCGGTGCGAGGGCTCGGGGAGCTCGTGGGGATCTCTGCAAACTCTCCCTCTCGGGTTTCACCTGCGGGATAAGCAGCCGGGATTTGCAGGTTTATTTTAAAAGCCAGAGATGCCGTTATGTGAGAATGTGGAAGTCAGATGGAGCCGGGGAATGGGTGACCTTGAAGCTCTGTCCTGGCGAGGGAAGGAGGGCAGAGCTGGAGCCAACGGTGTCTGCCAGGGCCAAGCACTTCAGAGCCTTAAAGAGTCGCCCTTTGTTTCCTCTCCAAGAGCAGGTTTTTCCTCAGGGTAGTGTTAAACAATGTGGATTTGTTTCAAAAGGGGGAAATAATGTTATTCGTCGTTGATTTTGTTCCCTCTTGAGTTTGCTTAACTCGTGCTGTCTGTTGGGCAGGAGGTGAAAGTTTCCAGCCCAGACTACCCAGAGAGGCACCGGGAGAACGTGATGGACGATTTCCTGAAGAGGATCGAGTGCTACAAGGTCACCTACCAGCCTCTGGACCCGGATGCTGATGATAAGTAAGCAAATCCCTGAGGTGCACGTTGTCCTTGGGCACAGGAGCTGCTTTGCTCTCTGGGCTCAGGATGCTCCAGCACCTCTGCTCTCCCCAGGTGACTCCACCTGTGTGCAGGTGACTCACAGGTCCCAAGTGAGATTTTCAAGGGGTTTTTCTCTCTGTGCTGCAGAATCACAGGATGGTTTGGGTTGGATGGGATCTCAAAGCCCATCTCTAGGGGCCATGTCAGGGACCCACCCTGTGCCAGGGCCTCCCCACCCTCCCAGGGAAGGATTTTTAAGCACTGTCCTGCCTTTCCCAGAGGAGGAGTAGCTGGGTGGCACCCGCAGGTGCTCGTGCCTCCTTTTTAAAACGGAGGCTGTGGGTGTTCTTATTTTATGTCGACTCCAGAGATCTTTCCTTCATTAAAGTGATCAATGTGGGCCAGCGCTTCCTGGTCAACCGAGTCCAGGACTACATCCAGAGTAAAATTGTCTATTACCTGATGAACATCCACGTGCAGCCACGCACCATCTACCTCTGCCGGCACGGGGAGAGCGAGTTTAACCTCGTTGGCAAGATCGGCGGGGACTCGGGGCTGTCAGCCCGGGGGAAGCAGGTGGGTGCCCGCAGCCCCTGGGGCTCTGTCTGTGCCTTGCATGGCTGCCTAGAGCAGGGGGTGCTTTAAGGTTTAGCTTTCCTGTTTCTCAGAGTCTCTGCTGGCCCGGCGTGGGGCTCTGAACGTCACGTTCAGTGTTTGTAAGGTCTCTGCGCAGGGGGCGTTGGACAGAACGTTCCTTTTCCAGCTGGAGAAACAAGGGCACTGTTACCCAAAGGGCAGAAAGGGAACAGGAGTTGAGGGGAGCGGACCAGGAGGATGGGACTTGGTGACCTGAAGCTGTGTTTGAAAGCTTAACCCCCAATGTGCAAATGAACCAAACTTATAAAAGGATGAAAACCCGTGACCTGTCGTCCATTGTTGGGTGTAGCCCCTCGGGGCTTTGCCTGAAATGTACCTGGAGGCCCTTCAATAAACAGAACTGCTTTTTATTCACTTCATTCTGTCTGGCCTCTGGTTTTAGGGAGCCCAAAGAGGCATCACCCTGCTAACCTCCCCGGAGCTTTTCTCCCCAGTTTTCCCAGGCGCTGAAGAAGTTCATCGAGGAGCAGGAGATCGTGGACCTGAAGGTGTGGACGAGCCAGCTGAAGAGGACAATCCAGACAGCCGAGTCCCTGGGGGTGCTCTACGAGCAGTGGAAGATCCTCAACGAGATCGATGCTGTGAGTGAGGAGCTGCTTAAAACCCTCAGCTTTTCTAGGTGGGGAATAATGTTTGAAGCTAAACGAATCCCCCATAAACGCAGCTGTTTTCTGTTGATTTATAGCCGTGTTTTTGTGTCACGGACCTCAGCCATCCAGGATGAGGTTTGGGATGGTTTGGTACGGGGCTGAGAGCGTTCAGAGCTGCCAGGTCTTGCTGGGGACATTCCAGCTGGTGTGGAGGAGGAAAATAGCACTGAACATCCCAGACATCTGTCACACCCTCCTGGCTGGGCAAAGGTTGCTGCTCCCACTCTGATTCTCTCAGGAAATTGCAGGCTGGTTGCTGGGGAAGCGAGGGCTCATTTTTCATCCCTGGCAAACACCAGGGTTGTCATCCTTTTTGGTTTTGAGGTAAAACCAAAGCCCAGCCTCTTCAAACCACCCTGGAACCCACGCTGGGGGCAGGGCTAGGTCAGATGCAGCTCCTAAAATTTCCATGCCCTGATCTCAGCCCCTGCTTTTCCTTCCCTGCCTCTTGGCTCGTTGGCCCTCTGCTGAGGTGAGCTTTGTGGTGACCCGTTTTCCTTCCCTCAGGGGGTCTGTGAAGAAATGACCTATGCAGAAATCGAAGCCAAGTATCCAGATGAGTTTGCCATGAGGGATCAGGAGAAGTATCTGTATCGTTATCCTGGAGGGGAGGTGAGGACCTGAGGAACAGCACCAATACACGGCACAGTGAAACAAGCACACGCTGTGGGGTTGGGGCTCAAACTGACTCCATTTTAAGTTATTCTGCCGATATTTGCATGCAGACTGAGAACATTGGGATCCTCGGTTCTCTTTTGGGGGAAGTGTTTCTTGATTTCCCTCACTGGGGTGTGCAGGTGATGCTTTTCAGTCCAGTAACTTGGCCACTTGCTGGGTGCTGCCCTCACACACCGAGGGGGTTCTGCATCCCAGCCCTGAATTGTCATTGAAAAACCATCTGGGAAACACAATTATCACGGGTGTGGCCCCTAGTCATTTCTGGGTTTACTTCACAGCCTGTTTAAATGAATCATTTACTATTTTATTTGGTTTTTTTTTCCCTGACTGCACTCATTGAGGTACCAGTAATCTGAGCCCTCCCACGGTCTGACGGTTCTGACACTGAATTTCACTTTCTGCTGTTGACTTTTGCTTTTGTTTTTGTTTTTTTTTTTTTTTAAACTATTTTTACCACATCACCCATAACCTCCTCCTTTTGCTGCTTTAGCTGATATTTCCCTGAATCTGACGCTGCTAATTGCCACCTCTGCTTTAACCCTGGCTTTACACAACCCCTTGACCAATTCCTGTTTGGTTTTCCAGTCCTACCAGGACTTGGTGCAGCGCCTGGAGCCGGTAATTATGGAGCTGGAAAGGCAAGGCAACGTGCTGGTGATCTCCCACCAGGCAGTTATGAGGTGCCTCCTGGCTTATTTTCTTGACAAGAGTGCAGGTACAAAAATAAAGGGATGATGCTGGGGCTGGCTCCTCTCCCTGCTTCCCCTCACGGGGTTTTTGGGAGGGTTGTTTGTAATGACTGTGGGTGGATTTAATTCTTTTTTAACGAGGGAAGAGCTGTTTAAAAAAGGAAGAAAGGAGAGGTTTCAGCAGTGCTTTAACCCCTGCACTGCAGCAGGGGGTGTGCTGCTGGTTTTCTGCCCAGATGTTGTTTCTGGAGTTGTTTTCAGCAGCAGCGCTTACAGGATGTGTGGGGGGCTGATTTTTAATGTAAAGAAGAATTTGTTTCTGATGAATTCAAGAGCCTCAATGGCCTGCAAGGGTTTCCCAGGGAAACCTGATTTCTTGCACAGCACACACACCTGGAAGGTTCCAGTCTGCTGCAAGCTCCAGTGAGTGGCACTGCAGCTTCATAAAACTTTTAATGACATTAATAAACTTCCAACAAACTTCATAAACTTTGAAATGCAGCTCTGGATAGATCTCCCAGGGCCTTGTGGCAGCTGTTGCTGAGGTACTTTCCCAGCCATGTGCCACTGGAGAGGTTTCCTCTGGCCGGCCCTGTGTGCTGGAAAAGGAATTCTGGAATTGTTTGGGTTGGAAAAGCCCTTTGAGAGGGTTGAGTCCAACCTTAACCCAGCCCTGGCAGGGGCTGGAGAGCCCTGAGCCAGCCTGGGCTCCCCTCTCATTTCCAGCTCCTGTATTTTGGTTTTCTGTGTCGCTGAATTTCTGGGTGCCATCCACTGGCTCCTCTTCCCAGGAGTATTTCCGTTCAGTCCTCGAGTAGTTTGGGATGAAGGGACCCTTCCAAGGGTTTAGTGCAACCCCCCTGGGTTGGGCAGGGGGCTGTGGTGACCCCATAACACTTTCTCTGTCCTAGATGAGCTGCCCTACCTGCGCTGCCCACTCCACACCATTCTCAAGCTCACACCCGTTGCCTATGGTAAAGAACTGCTTTATTTTAATTTTAAATTTTTTATTTCTGCCCTGGTTTGTGTGGGGATGTTAGGGGCAGGTTCGTGTCTATGTGTGGCCCTGCTCTAGAAGCTCCTGGTGAAACATAAACGGGTGATTGCCTGGTTCACATAAAAAAGTTAACTTAGAAAAGGCTTCTGGAGGGTTGGGGGAGCAGATGTGGAGGTGCAGGGTCTTCTCCCCTCTCTTTTAAACAATTGGATTTTCCCTGTGGGTGAGGAAGGCTGTGCCTCCAAACTTGGGATGCAGTCAGTTAAAATTGGTTAATTGGTTAACTGCAGTCAATTAAAATTGGCTTACCTGCTGTTTTGTTGTGTTTTTTTAAAATCAATGACTCATATGAACTCCTCTTTCCCTTGGGTGAAGGCTGCAAGGTGGAGACAATTACCCTGAATGTGGAAGCAGTGAACACCCACCGGGACAAACCCTCCCTGAACTCAGTAAGTTCTGCTGCACCCCTCTGGCTCCACCTTGAACAAAATAAATCACAAACCCTCTTGCTGGAACTGCCTGGTGGCTTCCAGTGAGCAGAAGGATTCTCTTCAGAAAGAACTCCCCAAAGCAGAATGAATTCTAGGCTGCATTAGTGCTTCCCAGGTTGGGGGGGATGTTTTTCAGAGCTGTTGTAAGGAGCAGAGTGGGCACATTGAGGGCATAGATTTTAAACTCCAGGTCTCGTTCTCAGTTTTCAATGCACTGTTTGTTGCTGATGCTTATTGGCAATTTCAAAAAGACTTGACAAAAGGGTTAAGGTGGGTTTTTCTCCTTGTCCTGATGAGTTTTCTCTTTCTGAAATCCTCTCCCTGCCGTTATCTAAATGACTGTTGACCATCCATCTTGCAGCCCTGTCCTAAATCTTGGGGCAGTTGCTGATCTTTGAGGTCCTTGCTTTTGCAAACCCTGTTTTCCAAAGGGACTGCCAGGGAAAGCCTCAGTGATTGCCTCTGATTAATTCCCCCGATCAGAGAGCACAAACCAGCTCTGCTCTGCTGCCTCACAGGAAGCCTGGATGCATCTGATTTTCGGTGGTTTTTGGTACCTTGAGGCTTTTTGCTGTATTTTATGAAGAGCTCTTGGACTGGGCTCTGGTTATTCTGTTGTGGCACTGGGGAAGCTGGGATCCTGCAGCTGGAGGCTTTGTGGAGCTGCCAGGCTGAGGATATTTGGCATGATTTGTGCTGGTCCTCGTGGCTTCCAGCACGCCCCTGCTCACGGCAGGGCTTGCATGAGGTGATGTTTAAAAGGTTCCTCCAACCCAAACCGCTCTGGGATTTATCACTTCAACTTCTCTGTGATCCCTGCATGGAAATCATTGCTGCCCACTTGGAGGCTCTTTAGTTCTTTGCTTTGCTTGGGTAATGCAGCTGCTCTGGGGCAGAAGAAACAGGAACAAGGGAGAGTTTTCTATTTGCTGATTTCTTTTTTCCTCCTAAATTGATCGTGCAAAGAGAAAAACAAAAAAAACCTCAAACCCAAACAGAGCCGCCTAAGCAAAACAAAAGTCCCAAAGGGAAGTAGAACTGCTGAAAAATCACTTTCCAGTTGTCTCCAAGATGGATTGAGCTCTTTCCCAAGCCGGTGCAGAGCTGGGGAAGGCACAGCCTGCAGCGGGGTCACCGCGAGCTTCGGGGTGGGCTGCTGGAGGGGGCGGGACGTGCCTTTCAACTGTGGTTCCCCCCTTTTCATTCCTGCTGATTCCCTCTGTGTGGGGTCAGCACGACCTGCCCAGCAGGCAGAGCCCTGTGAGGATGAGGAGGAACAGCTTCACCCCGCGGGCCAGCGCCGACACCGTAAAGCGCCCGCGGCACCACAGCCTGGGCAGCAAACCCCTGCACCTGCTGGGGCCTCTCCCGTCCCTGGAAGCTCGAGAAGGGGCTGAGCAGCCACAGCTGGAAGTCACTGTCCAGGTGGTACCTTCCCTCTGCTCCCCCTCCCCGGCGTCACCCCTGCTCCTCTCTGCAGCCCAGGCCCTGCCCGGGATCTCGAGCAGGGTCTCTGTAGCTGCATGGAAATCATCCAGCCCAGACTGGATTAAGGGAAAGAAAAAAACCCCTCAAAACCAACCCCAAAACATCAAAATCCCCCCCCCATCCAACGGGGATTCTGGTGCCAATTTCAGGCTCCATGCAGGCAGGTTTCCATCAGGGCTTTTGGCAGGGGCGTTCATTCTGGTTAGGATTTTGCTTCTGGGCTAAAACCTGGTTGGAAAAGTTACAACTACCCTCTTTGTCCCAGTTTGTCACTGCAGCCAGGTGATGTCTCTGCCTTCCATCACCTCCTGCTGCCACACAAACCTGCCCTGGGCTAACAAGAAATTTTGGGGCCGCTCCACTCCTCCCCTCCTTTGCTTTGCTGCTTTTCCCGTTTCAGTCTCCGTTAAGATGCACTATGAGCCCTGCTGTGCTTCTCTCTTTCCTTTGCAGCCTCCAGAGGGAAATGCTTGCCTCTGAGTACCACTGCAAGCAGCTTGGGTGTGCTCTCTTTGGGGTTAGTAAGTTGGATTTCTCTTGATTTGTGTTGCATGGAAACCGCTCTGAGCGAAGACAAAGCCAGGGGGCAGAAGGAATCTTGTGCTGGATGAAAGCTGAGATTGTTGGGGACCTCCAGCCGGGCTCTCACTGGTGCTTGTGCTTGTGCTGGCTGCTGCAAATTGTGGTTGAAGCCCAGCTTGCTCCATTCCACCCCTGGGTCAGGAGCTGGGGTGGCTCCACAGTGGTGCTGAGCAGGGCAGGGTCCCAGCCGTGTGTCCCCCGTCCCCAGGACAATGGTGTGGGGACGTTGCTGCTCTCAGGGATTTTGCAGGGGTCACTGGATCATGGATTTATCTCTGACTTGGGCTGTCTGAGTGTGTTCCTGGTGTCTGTTGGGCCCTGGATGAGGCAGAGAAAGGAGTTTTATCAAAATTCAAAGTATTTATTGTGGTTGACATGCAAGATGGTCACTGTGATGGTTCTTGGGTGGCTCTGGAAGTGTGATTCCCCGTGGAGGAGGAAAATAAAATTGAACAACCCCGAGTAACCAACCTGCCTCTCTACTCCTGAGCTTCTCTACCACTCTGAGCTTGTGTGGGCTCAGGGAAGACCCCTCGGGGGGGCTCGGCAGGAGGCTGAAGGGTGATGCAAAGAGCAAAACGGGTCTTTGTGTGCTCGCATGGAAGGGATGAAGGAAATCCTCAGGTGGTTCCTGCCATGGGCAGCAATCCCACGGGGCTGGATTCACCTCTCTGTGTGCTGAGCTGAGCTGGCTCCTGCCTCACCACCTGCTGTTTGTCTTTTCCCTGCAGAGAATGGCCACTTTAGCAGTGTAGGGGCTGCTGCTTTCACCTGGAATCCAGCTGGGACTTCCTGGGGCATCCCTGGAGCACCCTGAGCCACGAGCCACCCTGGCCAGTACTCGCCTGGAACTGTGATTTTTAGAGCCTGTCTGTGTCTTTGCTTTCCACCTGCTGCAGTGTCTGTCCACGGGGCTGGGGAAGATTTCTTGGGGAGATTTTTCCAAGCCGCTTTTAACGCTCGTAAGCCAACGCATCCCTGGGTGTTGAAATAGTGTCCCACGTCTTTCCCTCCTGGCCAGGTGCCAAAATTAACCGCAGTGGGAGGACAAAATAATCGTGTTCTTACTTGCTGAGGCAGCTTTTCTTCGGAAGAGGCATTTCCAGGCCAAATTCCCCAGCTTTCATTTCTCCGTTACCGTTTCCAAGTTATTCCCAAGTTCACACTCAGTTTTCTCTCTTGTTCCAGGGAGCTCCAGGTAGGGTTTGACTTTCCCTCTGGGAGTGCTGGTGTGAATCCCCCAGTCTGAGCCAGTTCCTTTGCCCTGGGAAGGCTTTTGCTTGGCTGTGGCACCCGGGCCAGCACATCCATCCCAGGGGCTGCCTCCGGAGAGGCACGGATGGGAATAAACCCTCCTGCCCCTCTCTGGAAGCAGCCCAGCTCCCAGTGCTTGAAAATCCCACCTCAAGCCCTATTTTAGCTTCTCATCCCGACCTAAACTTCACCCTCTCACTCATTTTCCCTGCATTTTGGGCGCGTTTCATCCATTTGCCCCAAAAAAATGGGAGCATACAGGGCTCCTGGGCAGGGTTTGCAGGAAGCACAAAGTTTTTACCTGTTTGTTTTATTTTTTTTTTCTAATACACCAAATTTTAGGCCCACCACAAGCTTTTAACTTGCCTGTGAATAAGCTGTGAATGTTGCCAATGCTGCCTTTTATGGTTTTTAAGCTGTTGTAGAGTTTAGAGCACACAGGTGGTGCAGCTCTGTGTGGCCGTGTCTTAACTTAAATCCTTTCCTTAAATCCCCCCCCCCCAACCCCCAAATTTTCAGTTCTCTCCCTTGAGTCTTGACCTGCTTTTTGCCAAACTCCCTTTTTCCCCCACTCCAGTGGTCCTTGCAATAAGGGCAGGACCCTCAGGTTGGGTGAAGAAAGGAACGTTTGGCTACAGGGCAGGAGGCTCTTCTGGACCTCCGTTCCCAGGGTTTACCTGAGCAATTCTGGGCCCCAGAAGTTGCTTATTTTAAATGTGTAAGTAAATGTTGGATATACCCACAGCAGGGAGACTGCCCTGGCTGTGGAGGAGCTCAGCAACCCCAGAGCTTGAGGCTTGCCTGGGCATTTTGAGCCCAAACTTGGTTGTTTTACACACTCCCAGAGCTGTAATTTGATAAAACTGAGATGGGAGAGGACCAAGGCACTAATCTGGACCCCTCAGGGTTTCTGAGGAGCAGAAAAATGTGTTGATCTAAAGCAGTTGTCCCACAGAGGGGTGAAATTTGGTGGTGAGAAATTGAGGTTTTATTCATTTTTCTCCTCAGGGTTTCCCCCCCCAGGTCTGGTCTTGGGTTTTAAATGTTTTTGTGCTTAGAAATAAGCCAGGGGGGGGAAAAAAAAAAAGGAATGTTGAAGAAGGAAGAGATTTAGAGCCTGTCCATGACAGTCCTCACACTCCAAAATGCTCTGAACGCACAAACCCGTCCTTGTCAGGCTGGCTGCTCCCACCAAACTCCTCCTGCTGGGGGGGAAAGGAGTGGAAAATGTACTGTAGGATGTTTACGCACAAAAATGCTGGGATAACTTGCTGAAGAGTGCATTATGTTCATATCACTGAGCAGTAAATGATTGTAAGGAGACAAAAATCTATATTTTTACCTGCTGGGATTTGTGAACGTTGCTGTCGATGTGTTGGTGGTCGTTGCTTTTTTTTTTTTTTTTAAATCACTGCTGAAAATCAGATGTTTTGCAGTTTAGATCAGTGGCTGGGGTCCCTTTTGGGGCTGGGGGATGGAATCCCATCCTTCTCCCCAGCCTCAGTGCTTTAATTGAAGCTTTTTCCTCCTGTGTTTTAGCCTCGGAAAGGTTTAAAGCAGACGGGTGTGGAGCAGCAGATTTGGGAGCAGCTCGTTGCCCTGAGGCTCCTGCTGAGCCCTGGGGGCTGCAGGGCTGGGGCAATGCCAGTGGGCATCCCCTGGCAGCTCCCCGTGCCAGGGATTTCCTTGAAACCACCTGATTCCCTTGGCACCGGGCATGCAAAGGCCCCGGAATGAACAAACCTTGCCCGACGGGGGTTCGGAGAGATGGTTTGGGTGGAGCAGCTCGGCAGCAGCTCCTGCTGCCAGTGGGAGCAGGGTGCTGGGCTGGCAGGGGGGTTTGGAGGTGTGGAGGGGAGCCTGGCCCCTTCCTGAGCTCTCTGTGCCTCTGTTTCAAGCAGCAAAGGTGGTGGTGGCCGCTGTCACCTTGAGTGGGGCCCGCCTGTCCCTGTGTGTCACTGCAGAGGAAAAGGAGCACTTGGGCTAGAGCTGCTCCATCTCTGGGAAAAGCTGAAAGACGGGGGGGAAAAGAGTTCAAGGCAGGTCTGTGTACACTGGCTGTGACCTCCGAGCTGTCACCTGTGCCACGCGTCCCCTTCCCGGCAGCGGGGCCGGGCGTCAGGGAAGAGCCTGGCCTGGCTGCCAAGGGACCCAGGGAGGAGAGGCAGCAGCACCAGCCTGGCCAGAGCCACCTGCCCTGGGCTGTCCCCAAGCCTCTCCCCGTGGCCCTCAGAGGGGCCAGTGCCACCCCTGCTGGCCCCCAGCCCCTGTCTGCAGCTGCAGCTCTGTCTGGAGTGTTTGGTGAGAAGGATCTTACCCAGCTGCTTGTGAACTTCCCTGCTCTGCTGCCTTCTAAGTGGGTTTTTCTTTAGGTTTAAGACGCTGCAGTGTCTGTCAGCTCGTGCTGTGTTGTGTGCCCTGTGCTCTTGGGCATAAATATCTGTCAGTGTTTATTTACAGTAAAGAGACTTTAAAAAACCTCCAGATCATTTCCTCTGTTCTTTTCCACTGTTTGTTCGAGCTCTGCACTGTGTGCTGGTTTTCTCAGGAGCTGGGGAGCTCAGGGGGTCTCTGGGCTGTGTTTGGAGGAAGAGGGGCTGCAAGGGTGCAGGTGCCCTCTGGGAGTTTGAGTTGAGAACGGGGACTCCTAAACCCTGCTGCTGTTCCACTTCTCTCCGTTTTAAGGGTGTTTTTACTGGAGTCCAGCATCTCAGGGTTTCCATGGAACTGAGCTTTAAGGTCCTTCCCACCCAAACCATTCTGGAGTTCTCTGCGTGCTCAGCTCCCGGCGATGCTCCTGGGGACCTCCTGTGCTGCTGAGCTCCAGCTGCTGGTGCTTTCATGGGATTAGAAAGAAGAAAGCCCTTCTGGAATGCTGGCCACGGTTTCTGAGGTCAGAGGGGATGCACGCAGGGTGGCTGTGCCCTGGGGTGGAGCAGCTCTCCTGAGGACACCCCTCAGTGTGTCCAAGGTCCCAGTGCAGCAGCTCAGCAAGGATTATTTCAAAGACTTGGCACCTCCACACATAAAAACCAAACAATTTCAACATCTGCTTGGGTTGCATTCAGTTTTGCAGTGTTCTGCTCGGGGGGTGGAATAAACTCCTTCCTTCTTGCTCGGGGGGAGTTAATGATTTATGGGTCAACGGGTCAGCTCTGCTTTCTGCAGAATTGAGGCTTCTCTCCTGGGGCCAGATGTGGGATCAACGGGGTGTGGAGTGGGTCGAGTGACATCTGCACGCGTGAGTGTGTTTTGGGTTTTTTCTTTTTTTTTTTTTAATTCCTATAAATTAAGCAATATATCACTCTTCTGACTTTTAGTTATTTATTTGCTATTTCTGGTTCTTTTGATATTTTTTTCCTTAATATTTTTTTTTAATCTTCATGTTTGTATCTTCCTTCTTTCCTTATCTCCCGCCTGCCCCAGAGGCTCATTGCTGCTTTGGCAACATGCTAACGTGTTTAGGAACGATAAGACGTCTAATTAATAGTTTAATTAGCAGTACAAGGTCTTAATAGCTTATTAAAGGAAATAAATTCAGAAAATTCTTTTCCTCTCCTCGCGCTGATACAATATAACTTACCAGCAAAGGATTGAAACGTTCTGATTTTGGAAAGGGAAGTGGGGCTGGGTTGGTGATTTCACGGGGGATTTTGCGCCGCTAATGCCATTATTTTTCTTGTTGTTGTTGTTTTAAAACAGTGTAAGAGATTAACAAAAGTGATCAGGAAGGAGCAGGCAGTGCGGGCAGCAGCCTGAGAGAGGAATTAAGCCCAGCTGCTTTCCCTGCTCGTGCTTATAAACAAGTCCCTGGGAAGGCAAACTTGCTCTTTAAGAGGCTCTGGCTGAAACCTCAGGTCGAGTTCGGAGCGGGGGCAGCGCAGCCTCTGCTGCCTCCTCCGCTCCTTCCCCACTAAATAACTTCCAACTCTTCATTTTGAACCCAGCATCCCCCGGCTCCAGCAGGGTCTGGGCCAGCCCCGAGCCCTGAGGGAGCGGCAGCGCTGCGAAATCCTGCGGGGACCGAAACCCGAGGAGAACTGGAGAGCGCCGCCGCAGCTCGGCTTCCCCAGCCCGCCGTGTTTTTCCTCTGACCCACACAAAGATTTATTTCTAAATGTATCGCGGCGACCATCGGCAGTCCCACTTAGTGCAGAATAGGAGGCTGGGCAGGCAGGGCCCGGTGGAATGAGGGCACAGGAGCAGGACAGCAGCGCAGGGGGCGGCTCCAGCCCTGGCCCCGCTCCCNTTACCCCCAGCTCCCCGCTCTCAGCACTCCTGCTCTCTGTCGAGTGCTGAATGCCTCCTAGAAACAGGCACCAAGGATCAGGAATGCTGACTTGGTTTTCCCAATAAAAAGCCCCTCCATTCATACCCGCTGCCTGCAGATGAGAGTTGGCATCAGAAGAGTAAAATTCCGTAAGGTTGAAGATTCCTCCCAGGTGCAAAGTGCCACAGCCCAGAACTCCTGCTGCCTTTCGAGTACTAAATGCCACCTACAAAGAGTCACCAAGGTCCAGGATGGCTGACTTTGTTTTCCCAGGGAAAATCCCTTCCATTCGTGGTCCACACACTGGAGCCAAGGGAGGGCGTCACACACCTAAAATTCCGAATCGCAGCAGATTCCTCCCAGGTGCAAAGTGCCACAGCCCAGAACTCCTGCTGCCTTTCGAGTGCTAAATGCCTCCTACAAACAGACACCAAGATCCAGGAGGGCGGAACTGCTTTTCCCATGGAAAATTGCGCCCATTCTTGGCCTGCTGCCTGCAGCTGAGGGTGGGCATCAGAGCGCTAAAATTCGGTAAGGTTGAATATTTCTCCTAGGTGGAAACTGCCACAGCCCAAATTCCCCACTCCCCCCAATTCCATCCAATTTTCCCCCAGGTCCCCACTCCCCCCAGTTCTCCCCAGTATTCCCCAGCTCCCCTTAATTCCCCCAAATTCCCCTCTCTCCCAAATCCCTCCAGTTCCCCCCA
>VWZN01009185.1:395929-408130 GCA_013396955.1 Regulus satrapa
GAGGGATGAGGATGGTTTAAACTCGTGATAATGTTGGTAATGATGCTGATTATTATAATGATAAATAGGAGTAATAATAAATAGGAATACTAGAAATAATAGTAATAATAATGGTGATGATAATGGTGATAATGCTAATTATGACAATGCTAATAATGATAATAATATCATAATTATGTTACACTTACATAAATTAATAATAATAATAATAATAATAATAATAATAATAATAATAATAATAATAATAATGTTACATTTAAATGAAAATATCCACGTGGATAAAATCTTAGGCAACTCAGCCCAAGCTCCCTCCTTCCCAGTGGAAAAGTGGGAGTGACAGCCCCAGGCCAAACGGGGACATCAGGGGGAATTCAGGGGGTCTCTCACTTCTTCCTATTTCAACCCAAGGCCAGGGGGCTGGAAGGAGCAGCTTTACAGCTTTGCATTTCCCCTGCTTTTCTCTTTAGGGATTATTGCTCCCCACAGCAATGTAACTTCCATGCCATGGGCTGTTATGCTCTTGCTCTTTTTTTTTTTTCCTCCCAGAATATACGATGCAGGTTCTGTTCGTGGACTGTTTTAATAGCAAGGTGGCTGAGACAAAGTTTACTCTATAAACTTGCTTTTCCCCTTGAGCAGCTTTAGCTTAGATAAACGGGCTTTAAAGTCCTGGTCTAGCGTGGGACTAGGACTGTTTACCATTCATCATTGTTAGTTAATTGCTGTTTGCTTAAATATTTAGTTTGGATTAAGTTCTTTTATGCCCTTTTCTTAAAAAATAATAAATAAAGGTGTGTTTAGCCAAAGGCTTTTCAGAAGGCTTTTAAAAGACACTGCGGGGGGGAAGCTCCATAAAGCTCTTTTTTTATATTTTGCATTTAAGTTTTCTTATTTTTAGTCTGCTGTGCTGTTATATTTGTAAGTGGCCAGGCTGAAGCAGCGAGGACATTTCACTGTTTTCTGTAGAGGCTGCAGACACTTTTATTCCTGATTTCAACGAGAAAAACCCGTTGAATCATGGAATATCCCGAGCTGCAAGGGACTCACAGGACCAGCAGGTCCTTCTCCTGCCTCTGCAGGGGACAGCCCCAAATACAGTTTTCAGCATGGGTTAAAGCCACCAAAAATCCAGCTGGGGGCCTGCAGGTGGGTTGTGTTCCACGGAAGGGGAGGGGGAAGGCAGTGTGCTGGGAGGGGAAGGGCACCAGGGAGGGATGAGGCAGAGCTGGTTTCTCACCTGTGGTCCAGCCCTGCAGCCTTGGCTGGTTCCAGAACCGGCAGAGAATTCAGGAACGGAAAGCAAATTGCCTTAGAAGTGCCCCGAAGGAAGGAGTTTCCATGGAGATGGGGAGCTGGGTGGGTTTGTTTCAGGTTATTAGGAGGCACTAGGTCCTTCCCCAACGAACCTTTGTGGTCTCCGTCCCACGGCTTCTGCCTTTCCTTCCCTCTGCGCTGTGTTGGCTTTGGTGGTTCCCTTGCTGCCAGGGAATGACTGCAGCTCCAGCCTGGAAACATCCCGGGATCCCTCCGAGCATCCTCTCCCAATGCCAGTGGGATGGATTTCCTCGTCTCGTGTCTGTGAAAAGGATTTAGAGAAAGGTTTGGGTTGGAAGGGACCTTAAAACTCATCTTGTTCCACCTCCTGCCATGGGCAGGGACACCTTCCACCGTCTCAGGTTTCTCCAAGCCTGGTCCAACCTGGCCTTGGACACTTCCAGGGATTTACAGGAGTAAGATTTTATTCTTTGCGCTGCAGGAATAACCTTGGTATTCTGAGAAAGAAATATTTGCCTTTAAACTGCAGTGGAGCATTTCCCTTGTGTTCCAAATGTTTTCTTCCCTGGGTCTCCAGGGCAGGGGCCCTGCCACAGCATTCCCAGCCAGCTGCTGCTTGCAAACAGCCCCGGGAGAGGGAACAATGGGGACTTTGCACCCTTCAGATAGGACTGAACGGGGCATTTCCCAGCGCTGGCCACACGGGGCTGTGAGAGGGGCAGGGACTGTGTTTGGGCACGGCCTGAGCTTGTCCCAGCTGTGTTTACCTGGCCTCCCACAGGTGCTCCATGACTGTGGCCCGTCACGCTGCCTGCCCAGCACAGCTTGTCACGGAACTGGAACACGCAGATGCAGGAATTGGCCCTGCCCTGCCAGGGCTGCGCTAAGCCCTCCTGCCAGGAGCTTTCACCCTGCAGGGAGCACCCCGGGCATGGCAGGAGGCTCAGGCCCTTCCCAATCCTGCCCCAGCTCCCCCTGAGTAACACCGTGTCCAGCACTCGCTGTGTCCACTCGGGCTCTGGCTTTGGGGCTTTTTAGCCCATCGCTCCAAACCTGCAGATTCTGAATTTCATCAGATCATTTTTTCCCCCAGCCACTGCACATCAGGAGCTCCTTCCTCGGCTCCTCACTGTTTTCCTCAATAATTTTGTATCAGCTCCACAAATTCAAATTTTCAGAGTGTTTGCAGAATTCTCAAGAACTTCCCAGCATCCTGGCCTGGTTGTTTATGTACATTGGGCAATTCGAGGGTCACCTCGGGCCAGTGGCACACGGAGCACAGCCCGTGGCATCTGGGGACACCTGGGGTGGCCTGAGAGCCCCCAGAACCCCCCGAGTGCCCAAACTCCAGCTGGGAACCTCCCCAGCCCTCCCGGAGAGCAGCCAGGGATGGCAGCAGCCCCCAGTGACCCCGGGCACAAGGAGCCTGGCCCAGCCCTGTGGTGGGACTCATGAGATTAATGAGAACTGGCTAAGCAAGAAAAAAATCCAAAATATCTTGAAAAATGACAATATTCATTTTTTCTTAGGAAAAAAAAAATAGAAAAGTTCATCCTTTAATTGAGCTTTGTTTGCAAAATAATTCCAGGCTGGGAAGAGGAATCAGCTCATGCATGAAAATACTGCTTAAGGATTAATTTAAATTTTATTAGTGGTACCTTGGATTTTAGAAGTTACTGATGGTTTTCAAATTACTTTTGCTATGGAAATACAAAACACCTGTCCTAAATTCGTGGGCCCTTGTTTTATGAAAGGCTATGGAGAGAACTGATCAAGAAAACACATTTTTTTAAAAAAAATAAATCTTGGCAGTTTGAGGCCAAAACAGCTGTGAAAAGATCCTCATCTTGCCCTCTCTTTTCCCCAAGTCCTTTAAAAGATAATAGCTTAGGACTCTTTATTTTTAGAAGCCTCCAGAAGGCTCAGCTGAGACCCAGAGGCCACCGTGGCTCTGCGCTGTACAAGCAAATTATTTAGGCCAGTTTATCCCCGGCCAAAATAATTTACAATCCCGGTTTCCAGGCTGAGACAAGAGGCAGGGAGAGAGCTCAGCCGGCGCTGCCAGCGCCAATCGCAGCAGGAGCAGCAGAACGCCCCGGTCAGCGCCGCCGCCACCAGCCAGCCAGCCTGATGAATATGATAATCCCAAATATGATCATTTGGGGGAATAAAAAGCACTTCAGGGTTGGGTTTTTTGGGTTTTTGTTTTTTTTTTCTCAGAGCAGAATAAAGGGTTTGCGTGGCAGAGCGAGGTTCTGGTTCTGGGCGTTCCCCTGGCAGCCGGAGCCGCTCCGTGCGCGTCTGGCAGCTCCGGAGCGGCCGTGGGTGCCGAGGCGGGCTGGGAGCAGGGCTGGGATGAATCACGGCACATTTCCCAACGCCTGCCGTGCCTGGAGCAGCAGCAGCTCCCGGCACACACACTGGGGAGCTCGCAGGGAAGGCTCCGAGCTCACCTCGGAGGGCTCCCGGCCGGGCTGCTGCTGGCCACGGGCTGCTGCTGGCCCAGCAGGGCTAAACGAGCTGCTCTGCAATGCCCAAACAGATTTTTTTTTTTTTTTTTCCCCCTCTTTTTTGTTCATTTCCCAATCGGAAAATGTCGATTTGTTACGTTAGGAGGTTGGAGGAGCTCTTAATGGGAGGTTTTTGTGTAGCCAGGGTTCAGCTCCAGGGTTCAGCTGGGAGGTGACAGCAGGAGGGACAGCCAGGACTGTGGGACAGCCAGGGACTGCTCCAGAACCGGCTGGGGACAGGGCACTGGCACTGTCTACTGGGGAATCAGACTGGGGGACTTCTGTCAGCTCGGGGGGCACCCAGCAGCCCACGGATAACAACTGCTCTGCACTGAATTAAACCTCCTCGTTTGATTAAAAACAAACAAACAAAAAAAATAGCCAAATCCTGGATCTGCATTTCAAAGGGCAAGTGAACCCTAAAAATGTAAAATGAAATATTTTCTATCAGTTCTAAGCATGAATTCTGTTGCTCCCTAGAACATCCAAACTCTTATCCCCACTCAGAGTTACCTGCCAGCCCTGGACGTGATCCTGCCTCTCTCAGCGCTGTGTCCTGGCATTCAGCAAGACTTTGCTTTTTAAATAAAACATCCCATCAGGCTCAGTAGGACATTTAAATTAAATCCGTGCTGTTCCCCCTGTACTTGCAGGAGTTGTTCCTCAGGTAAATGAAAGACATTAAAGTTTGATTTCTCCCACAGAAACGAAAAGAAATCCCACAGCCTTCACTCTTGGTTTCAGATGAAAAAACTAAATTGTTACAGCTGAAGGGATTCATTTTCTGGCTAAATATTTATACTGGTAATTAATACCTATCCCTTTGGTGGGAAATTACTTGTTTCCTAGACTGGATGGGACAAATAAACTTACCAGAGTCTGGCAAACAGAGGCCTAAAACCTGTTTATTTCACGCTAAACCCTTTGCACGGCTGCTGCTGAGCAGCCCTGGGCTGGGAGCAGCGCAGGAGGAGACAAACCCAGGCGGGATTAGTGGCACGGCACGGCCCCGCCGCGGGGCTCTGAGCACAGCCTGGCACGGGACGAGCCCGGAGGAGGCGCCGAGGGTCTGGCAGGGCCGGGGTTTGCAGCAGGGAGTGGAGCTAAGCCGGGCAGGGGGACGCGGCTGGCACTGCTGGCACCCTCCGAGCCCCCACGCCGGGCAAGGACGGGCACCGAGTGCCCCCGGCCCTGCTCGGCCGCCCGGGCACCGAGCCCCGCTCCAGCCACTGCGCCCACAGGGAACGGGGAACCTGGGGAAAGCAGGAGTGTGGCTGTAATTGGGATTAATCTATTTTTAGCAGGCTGTCTGCTGCCCTGTCCACGCTCCAGCTGAGATGTTTAATTCTGTCCAGCTCGGCTCTTTCTGCAGTGGCACCCAGGGCTGATTTTTCTTTTCTTGCAAACCTTGAATTTGTTTTGTTTTAATTTCATTCCTTTGTTTTTGATTTGTTTTTTTTTTTAAAATATACTTTCCCCCCACAAACAAAAATTGGAAAATACAGAACTAAACTAATTCAAAGGTTGCTGTATTAAAGAAAGAAAGAAAGAAAAAGTTATACAACGTTTACTATCATTATTATTCATTTTACTGTGGAGTTTGGAAACCTCGTCATAGATCAGGAATGTGTTGTACCCTGCTCTGCACAAACAGCACAGAAGGAAAATTGCCTCTTCCCAGCTATACTGGATAAAAAAACGCAGCGATACCAAAAGGACTTTTGCTAAACAGCAGCAGGACAAGTTGTTAAAGCCATCTCTGAGCACCTCACCATTTACCGACCCCGCATTTAAATACCTGCTGTGCGTATCTTTAACCTTTTATGAGGTATTTGCAAAGGGAACTTCGAGATTAGCACTTGGGAAAACACCCTGGAACACAGTTGGACCGACATCAAGAGGCTCCTGCGGCCGCGCTGCCCGGCCTGGCAATGTTTGCCTTTCCCAAAATCTTCCTGCCCGTGCCAGACCGGGGGAGCGGCACCTTCAGCAGGGCCCGGGGCAGCGAGTGCGGCTCTCCGGGGCTTCCCCTCGGCCCTGGGAAGATGCTCCGCAGGGAAAACCGGGCTCCGGTGCCGAAGGCTGCCCTGCAAACCCAGCCCGGGGCCAGTTCTGTTCGGGTTCGGGCCCTGCCCACCCGGCCTTGCCTGGTTCTGTTCAGGTTTGGACCCTGCCCACCCGGCCGTGCCCGGTTCTGTTCGGGTCCTGCCCACCCGGCTGTGCCTGGTTCTGTTCGGGTTTGGACCCTGCCCCCCCGGCCGTGCCCGGTTCGGTTCAGGTTCGGGTCCTGCCCACCCGGCCGGGCCCGGTTCTGTTCGGGCTTGGACCCTGCCCACCCGGCCGTGCCCGGTTCTGTTCGGTTCGGCTCCTGCCCCGCCGGCTGCGCCCAGCCCGGGGCCGGGCTGACTCACGGAGCTGCGGGTGCCGAGCTGGAGCGCGGCTATTTCCGTGCTCCCCTGCAATCCCTGCTCCTCCGGCTGCGCTGTCAGGCACCTCAGCACCCCCGCCGCCTCTATTCTTAGCAGCTAATAGCTGAAATAACTCCTTTTGTCTCCGCGCCGTTGGCTCCTCGGATCCGGAGCGGAGCGAACGCTGCCCCCACAGCCACTGCCAGCGCTGCGAGAGCGGCCGGGGGTCCCGGGGGTGAGGGCAGGAGGGTCCCCGTGCCAGCCGGGAATTCTGGTGTGCGAGAGGATCCCAAACACCCGACCCTGACTCCAACACAGGCCGCTGAGCCGCTCTGAAGCCGCTGCGATGTTAATGCGGTGCCAGCTCTTTGAAAAGGATCCTGGCTCTTCCAGCTGGGTTTCTTAGACTTCACCGGAAAAAATTCCAGGTTTTCAGAGGGAGGGCCCGGGTTTCACCTGTGGGCTCGCATTTCAGGGCCTGCTCCGCGCCGTGGGCTGGGCTCGCGCTGAGAATGCCAACGCTCCTGGCAAATGGGGCTCCCCAGTGCCGGCACGGCCGTGCCAGCACATCCCCGACAGCACCTGGGGACGATCCCACACCTCTGGCAGTGCCGCCATGTGATCTCAGCACCAGCTGCTCCACGCAAGCCCCTTGAACCCCTCCCGAGGGGGACCCTGAACCCCCAGCCTACTCCTGGTGAGGCTGTCAGCTGCGCACACCCAAACAGGAGCACGGAATCGGCTCTACAGCTCTTTGGGAAGGGGTTTATTGCTCTTTGTCTGCCCGCTGCTCTTCCTGCTGCCCCTTGGGACCCCAGGGAGAGCAGCAGAGAGTTCCAAATGGAACAGAGTGCCCAGAGCAGCTGTGGCTGCCCCTGGATCCCTGGCAGTGCCCCGGCTGGGCACTGGGGCTGGAGCAGCCTGGGACAGTGGAGGGGTCCCTGCCATGGCAGGGGTGGCACTGGGTGGACTTTAAGGTCTCCTCTAACCCCAACCATTCTTTGATTCTGCTGGGCTGCTAAAGAAAGGACTCCCTGGCCATTTCTCTGGAATTCACTAAGGAAGCTTGTCTGGAAAGCAATAAACCTTTTGCGAAAAAACAAAACCCGAATGTTTGTTGTGACTGTTTCCCACTGAGGCCGTGTTTTGTAGGGATGAGGAATCACTGACAAAGCCAACAAGAGCTACCCCACATCAGCACTTGAAAAAGTCACTATTCTGCATTTTAAAAGCAGCTTTCAAGGCCCTGGGTTGGTAAAGGGAAGAAACTTTTCCATTGCCCTGACCACCTTTGCCCGATTCTTTGCTCCTTCCGTTTGTGCCCAGCCACTCCCGAGGGGATGTGCCAAGACTCCCCTCCCGTGGCTGCCGAGGTCGAGGGGTTACAGATTTACAGCTGCCCGGACTTGCTCGGGCCCGGGCAGGAATTCGCTCGGCATAAACGAGCCCTTTGGATTATTTATCTCAGCCTTTCAGTTAAACAGGAACGTGCCCTGATTTTAACAATCGTGCTTCCTGCGCTGGGGGAAGGTGTGGCCCGTGGCATTTAGACCCAAACGCGAGCCAAGGCTTCCCCGGCAGGAAGCTGGAAGTGCGGGCAGGACCACGAGGGTTTCCTTCAGCACTCAAAACACCAAAAGCCTCCCTCAGGTCATTTTATCAGCCCCAGCAGCAATAACGGTGCGCACGAGGGCGAGATTTGGGGAGTGTCAGACTCCGTGTGTTGCTGCTATTGAGGTCGTGGCAGCGTGACAGCAGAAAATCGCACGGGAGAGGCCAGAGAACTGAGGATGAACCTTTAGGTACCACCTGGCACAGAAGCAGAGCAAGCCCAAACCTCCTGTGGAAGCTGAGGAGTTGCTCCCTGATCCTTTCATGGTGCTGAGGGAACTGCCCACGACAGCCTGGAGGGTCAATCCCCTCCCTCCCTCCTCAAAAAATTATATTTTCCCCAAATATCCAACCCAAACCATCCCAGTCGCAAGTCCTGAAATCTTGTTACAATGTTTGGCACTATAAAAACTATAATCAGCACTGTAAAAACACTCAGGGCCCAGCTGTGATCAGCCACTGGGTCACCCCCAGTTTTGAAAGAGATTCCTACTCTGCCATTCCAGCCGTGACACTGATCTCCCCTGTCTCAGACCACAGCCAGGGATTATTCCCATTTTCCAAGCCTGCCTTCTAGCCCAGGACTTTGCACCCTCATAGGCAGGACTTAGAAAACCAAGGCTCTGCCTCCTACTTTTAAAGAAGAAAAAAAAAAAAAGCTTAAAAAAAAAATCCCAAACCAGTAGCGACACACGGAAACGGGCTCCAGTTAAACCAGAAAAGCAGCCAAGATTTTTACAGTGGAATGTTGAAGATGCTCGAATGAGAAAATGCCGAATCCTGACCAAGAGTGTCAGAAAATGACTTTATGTTTTTAGGCCTCATCACTCAGTTCCAAGGGTTGAAGTTTTCCATTGCCCCAAGGTTTCTTACACAGCTGATCCTTCCCCCGTGCAGCACAGCCCTGAGCTCCTCTGGGGAGCCTGAGTGCCACCAGCAAGTACTTAGAGCCAGGTAAAGATAGAAACATTCCAGGGCTGGTGATTTTCAAAGGAAAGCAAACCATAAAATAAACTCCACATCTCCCCTGAAAGCAACCAGAAAGAGTCATTTGAAATAAATCAAAGTTGGTTTCACCTTCTTAACGCACCACAGGCCTGACAAAAGCGGTGTGAGCTGAAAGCAGCAGCGAACTGCCCCATTTCTGAGGCTCCGAGCGTTTCATCTCGCTCTGGCGTTTCATCTCGCTCTGTCACGTCTGGAGCTCTCTGGATCTCGAGGTGGCCTCTGCCTGCCTGCACAGCGTGGTGCAAACCACCGGGGAAAAGTGGGAACGCGGAAAATCCGCCCCGGCGCCGCGTGTCGGGGCTCCTGAGAGAACGGGGGTGACTGGGAGCAGCGCAGGCAGCTCAGCAAACCCCGGCCTGCTTGGGGGGATGACTCGCTTCAGGAGCCCCTGCTCGCTCCGGGTCATTAAGGAAGGAGTTAATCCCTGCAGCTTTGGCCACAAAGTGGATGTGTAAGGCCTGGAGTCCCATGGGCTCGATTGCATAAGAAGCCATGTATTGTGGCATTTAGTTGATCATGCACTACTTCTTCTGGTCACATGGAGGCTTGATTTCCCCTTGCATCAGCTACTACAGACTTTTTACATTTCTCGTCCCGGTGTCTGTTCGGCTCACCGGGGTCATCCCCTTCACCCCACAGCAGAGCCTGTGCTGCTCACCCAGCCCTGCCCCACGGGATCTCACCCCATTTTTGGCAGGATCCTATCAGAGGAGCTGGGCCCTTGTAATTTTTCTCATTTGTGTCTGTGCGTAACAGGTGTCATTTTCAGTGTAGTACAGACAAATCCCAAAATAGCTCAGGCTCTTCAGACGCTGTGAGGAGAAAAAAATCGTGGTTACTTCAGCTTTGGTTGTAGTGAAAAACCCAACGCTCGCAGCCGGCTCTGAAGTCGGAATTAAAATGGCAGACGGAGGAGTGGAGCAGGGATCTCTCTGCATTCCGTGTTTCCTGACGGACTGCTCCTCGCTGCTCTGTGTGTGCACATCAACTCCCTCACAGTGCTGCCTCTCCATCAGCTTCCCTGATTCCCAGGAGCTGCACCTACCACGGATCCTCCTCCTCCACACTTCCCGGTGCCGGCAGAGCTCTGCTTCCCCTGCCGGGTGCTGGGGCTGGCCGGAGGCACCGGAGTTATTCAAGGGATTTGGGGGGCAGAGGCGAGGAGAGAGTGAGCAGCTGCAAAAGGCTCCTTGCCTGGGGACGATGCCTGCTGTGCTGAAATGCAGAGCTGCCTGTGGACTGTCTTTGTCGGGGATTATTGGATTCTGGTGACTCCAGGAGCACAGTTATTAGTTCCCCTGCCTACGCCGAGCGTTTTGAATGTGTGTGTGTGATAACACTTATTAATACTGCTCAGATTAAGAAGATCCTATGGCTTTCCAGCACTTTGAGCATCTTATCTCATACCACGCATCTGCCCAGCAGCTGAACCACGCTCAGATCAGTGTCTTGTGGCCAGGGGCTTGTGGGGCCAGCAGTAGCCTCATGCCCAGAAGACCTGCATTTGTTCACAGCAGCAGCTCCTCTTAAGCTGCCCTGTGCTTCAGGGGATCTGCCTGCTGAGGATTTGCAGGACGTGGGCCTAAAATATTCTATTTCAGGAAGTCAAGCAGTGGTTCCTGTCACCGAAACAGTTAATCAGAAAGCACCAACTCTCTACTGCAACGTGTGTGTGCGTGCGCGTGTTTTTGTTTTTTAGAGCCAGCAAGATTTGCTTTTGGTTTTTTTAAAGCAGAAAACACGAAAAAAGTTGGCTGTGGTTTCAGCTGCTATCGCTCGAGATTTGTACTGCTGACTACCAATCCTAAAAGAGTTAACCTGGTAAGTATGACTCAGAAGCAGAGAAGGAGATGCGAGGCTGAGAGCCGGGGAGGAAGCGCAGAAAGAGAGGTGAGGAACAGAATAATTGCCAAAAAAAGGTGCAGAGTCCAGGAGCGACGTTCCCTCCGGTCTGCCTGGCCCTGGCACCGCTGGCACGGGCTCCCTGGAAAGCTGCAGTTCCGCTCTTATAACACAAGGAGCAGGCTGGAGAATTTAGAGCTGCGTCACAGAGCTCAGCGAGAGAGTGAGAGAGCAAGCTCCGTCGATAGGTCTACCAGCAACAGCCCTGCTGCAGCAAGAGGGGAGAGAGGCAGCAAGAGAGGCAGAGAGGGCTCCAGGAAGAGAAGTGGCACCAACACCATGGACTGGGCTCCTGCCACCATCCACTGCCATTTGTACCTCGTCCTCGGGCTCGCTTGGCGTAGGAGGCTTCGCCCATTGACGATGCTGGAGACCCGGCGCGCTTAATCCCGCGGGGAGGGAGAGTGGGCAGACACCGAAAGGGTTAACGGGAAGGAAATTTCTGGAACCTTCTCTCCTGCGGCGCTCCAGAGCGAGCGGAGGGCTGAGGACTGCGCAGATGGTGCACGGGCACGGCTCCTCGGTCCGGTTCGTCTCCCTCACGTACGTACCCTTTGATCAGGATGAGGCTGGAGCTGCAGCCACGTATTCGGATTATTTGCAGGGCGTCCCTTTCCCCCGGCGTCCCTAAGTTCGGCTCCCAAAGTGCCTTTATTATTATTTTGGCTGGGCAGGGCTGCTCTGTTCTGCGTCAGAGCTGTTTTCTCAATGGAGCGATGGCACAGGTTGTACTAATGTCACTCCTGCCGGCATTGCTGTACTGCAGAGGAGGGTAGTAGCCGTGGGGGAGAGATGACAACTTTGCAAAGACTGCTGTTTTCCCGGTTTGTCTGGGCTTTTTATCCCCCCCCCCTCCCCCCGTGTCCCTGGAGGCTGGCATGCCAGCGAGGTGTCGGTGCAGGGGTTAACGGGCGCCCTGCGATTCGGAGCTCGGAGCTTTGCCACTGCGTAGTTCGCAAAGTGGCAAACGGTGACGCAGTGATCATTGCAGGGCACGTCGTCCAGTTTTTAAAAGCGCTGGGGACAGGTAGACGGGTGCCTTCCAGACGCTTCCACACCAGCCGAAAGGGGTTAAAGATGAGTCGAGCCGGGAAGCCAGCATTTAGGGATTAAATGTCATCATTTTGGCGTTGGAAAGTTGTTTACCTTGCTCTCTCGGTGTCTCCATGCTGGCAGGCGGCCAGCTCACATGTGATAGTCTTCCCTGGACTGCTGCATCATTAACGAGAGCCAGCGCCGGCTCCCATTGGCCGGGGAGGGCGCAGCGCCGGGGCCGCGCTGCCATTGGGCGCGCCGGGGATGGCAGGTGGAGCGCCCGAGCCCATTGGCCGTGCGCGGGTGTCAGCGAGCCGGGCTGCCCTCTGCTCCCGGCCCGATCCTGCCCTGCTGCCGGCTCCTGCCCGCGGCCCGATCCTGCCCTGCTCCCGGCCAGATCCTGCTCTGCTCCCTGCCTCTGCTCCCTGCCTCTGCCCACTGCCCGATCCTGC
>VWZN01009185.1:409799-432181 GCA_013396955.1 Regulus satrapa
CATTAACGAGAGCCAGCGCCGGCTCCCATTGGCCGGGGAGGGCGCAGCGCCGGGGCCGCGCTGCCATTGGGCGCGCCGGGGATGGCAGGTGGAGCGCCCGAGCCCATTGGCCGTGCGCGGGTGTCAGCGAGCCGGGCTGCCCTCTGCTCCCGGCCCGATCCTGCCCTGCTGCCGGCTCCTGCCCGCGGCCCATTGGGCGCGCCGGGGATGGCAGGTGGAGCGCCCGAGCCCATTGGCCGTGCGCGGGTGTCAGCGAGCCGGGCTGCCCTCTGCTCCCGGCCCGATCCTGCCCTGCTGCCGGCTCCTGCCCGCGGCCCGATCCTGCCCTGCTCCCGGCCAGATCCTGCTCTGCTCCCTGCCTCTGCTCCCTGCCTCTGCCCACTGCCCGATCCTGCTCTGCTCCCGGCCCGATCCTGCCNCCGATCCTGCCTCTGCTCCCTGCCCCTGCCCACTGCCTGATCCTGCCTCTGCTCCCTGCCCGCGGGTGTCCGCGGAGCGGCTGTGCGAGCCGGGCTGCCCTCTGCCCACTGCCTGCTCCCTGCTTGTGTTCCCTGCCTGCTCCCTACCCTGCTCCCTGCTCCCTACCCTGCTCCCTGTTCCCTGCTCCCTGCCCGCGGGTGTCAGCAAAGCAGCTGTGCAAGCTGGGCTGCCCTCTGCCCTCTGCCTGCTCCTTGCTCACTGCTTCGATTCCCTGCCTGCTCCCTGCCTCCATTCCCTGCTGGCTCCCTGCCTGCTCGCTGCCTGCTCGTGTCAGAGGAGCGGCCGTGTGAGCACCAGGCTCCTGCCCCCTGCCCTGTTCCGTGCCTGTTCCCTGCCCGTGGGTCTCAGTGGAGTGTCCGTGTGGAACAGCCAGCACTGGGCTGCCCTCTGCTCCCTATTCCCTGCCTGCTCACTGCTCCCTGCCTGCTCGTGTCAAAACTCAACGTTCATCCCAGTACTCCGAGTACCAGCAGTTTCCCCTGCCTGCTCGTTGTCTGTTCCCTGTCTGTTCCTCCTGCTCCCTGCCCGTTCCCTGACTTCTCCCTGCCCATTCCCCAGCCTGCTCCCTGCGCAATCGCTGCCCATTCCCTACCTGGCCCCTGCTCCCTTCCCACTCCTGCTCTCTGCCCACCACTCCCTGCCCGCCGCTGCTCGCTCCACACCCACCTGGGATCGGGGGATGCCGGGGGTCCCTGGGGCAGCAGGCAGGACAGGAGCTGGCGGCTGCTGGGTGTGCTGGGTGCAGCCCTTGGCCCATGGGTGCTCCTGGAGGTCTCCTCTCGCCGTCCAGTCGCGACGATGATGTGTCCGAGCTGCGGCCCACGGTGCAGGGGACAGTACTGGGGTTCCAGGCTTTTCTCCTTGCTTCCTTCTCCCTTGTGAGGTGCTGGAGTGTTGGCAGTACTTGCGAACTGCTTGAGGCAGGGACTGCACCTGGAAATTATGTCGTGGGAACAGTTAAAGAAATGAAAACGACTCTTGCCCAAACTCAGCTTTTGTTTGCACAAGTGTGAGTTTGCCACAGGCTCGGTACCATCACAGAGATAGGTCTGTGAAGGTTTGCGAAGGAGTAACAGTGTTAGAAAGCAAGGACAGAAGGATTGGGAAGGACTGGTTAAGGATGAATGGGAGACTGAGGGCAGAGAGCAGCTCCAGAGAGAGGATAAGGAAGTGAAAGGGAGAACGCTTTTCCCTCTTAACTATTTACAATACTATTTTTTCACCTCTCTTCTTAAAGCGACCAGCAATGAAGATGGCAGCTCTGCCTGGAAGTGCTGAGGACACAGCCAGCCTTGAGCTTGGTCCTTCTGGCCGAGGAAGTCTCCCGATTATGCAGTGGAGTGGTAACTTTGCTTTTTCATACAACAGGGACCATTATTCCATAGCTTTTCATCCTTCTGAGGCTTACCCAAGTTTCAGGATGTGCTAGCAGGAGTGTTTAATCTCTGTTACTCACTGGCTGACATCTCCAGCATCAGGGTTGGTTGTTTAGCAACAACCGCTGGGCTCGGCACCGGCTCAGGCACCGAGCGGCCGCCGTGCCCGTGGCTGGGCTGCAGCCTGGGCTCTGCATGGAGTTCTGGGAGACAGGGAGCGAGGGAAGGGCTGGATTTACACCCTGAAGGGAATTTCGGTGGTTCGGTTGCGAAGGCCGCAGGCGCTGCGGATTTTTCGCGACTCCGTCCTTTGCGCAGGGCCGCCATTTCCAACGGCAGTGCGGTGCAGGCACGGGGAGGGAAGAACCCAACAGACTGTACGTGCCACTCCCCACTTCCTTTCCCTCTTTCCCATCTCCATCTTTCCTCCTTCCCCTCCTTTTCTGCCAGATTCCATAGGGAATTTCAGCCTCTTGCTGCAGTCATCACAAGCCCTCCTGACTCACTGAGCCTTCGCTGGCTGTGGCTGGCTCCCTCGGAGCATCCTCGCCTCCCGCAGCGCCAGATCCGCAGAGCAGGGGAACAACAGAACAGCAGCGACGGCCGTGGTCCCTGCAGACAGACAGACAGGCATAAATGCACACGCACACACGCACACAGACACGCAAGAGCAATCCCAGGCAGCTGTGGAGGGGGTTCTGTACAGCCAGGAGCTGGACTAAGGCAGATGCTGGCTTGTGTGGATGATGGGTGGGTTGAGTCCATCACAAGGTGTGTTGGTTGCGTGGTCAACTCTTTGTGGTTTTCCCCATCACAGCTGTGGGGTGGAGAAGCCCTTGCTTTGTAAAGCTAGTGCTGTTTTGTGGCTTTCAAGGCTTTCACTGGCTGCTGAGTGTGTTCAGCAGAGGGATGTATTTGGTTTAATTCCTTCTGCCACCATGTTTTGGCCACAGCGTTGGTGTAACTGTGCCTCAACGCAGGGAGGGTAAGGAGATGGATAAAAGAGGAACTATTTCGATGTTAAACTTCAGCTGTAAATCTCATTACTCAGGAATTGAGGTTACTGTCAGCAGGTAAATTTGTGGGACTGGCAGGAAATAAAACTAAGGAGGGGACATGGCATATTTCTGCAGGACAGCAGTGACTGTGTCCACAGGGGTGGCACTGTCCCCGTGAGCTGTGCCTGGGTAACTGTTCCGTGATTGTTTTCTGCACAGTGCCGCAAAAGGACCGGGGAAAGCTGTGATTTCTCCCTCCCTCTGACACTCGTGTATGTGACACTGTGTGAGCTGATTCATTTTCCTGTATCTGGGTTTCCCCGCTCCGGGGAGTGGGGTTTGCTCGGCCTCGGCCTTGGTGCAGCAGCGTGACGCAGCGTTCGGTACCACGCCGACAAAACACGCGCAATGTTCTCGGGCGCTCGGACCATCAGGGACCGCGGGATTCGGGCAAGGGAGGGCAGGATTTCCCATGGCCCACGGTAGAAATTGAAAAGCATTACCTCTTCTTGTGTGCTAGCGAAGGAAGGCTCTGGGAGGGACGAGACAGCCATGATCTCCTCCCGCACTTGTTTTGCCGATGGTCATGTTACATCTGTGACGCAGACGAATTTTGCTGTTGGTTCCTGTCGGTGCTTTAGGGAGTGGAGCTGCTGGGGACACAAGCTTGAATATGGTTAGAAATATTCATCTCATATTGATGTTAAGAGTTCTGACCACACCTGAAGGGGGCAGGGGTGTCAGATCCATCCAGCAACCCCTCCCAGAGGGTGAAGGAATTGGGATGAGCCCCAGCACCCCTGGCCGTTTTGACAGAGCAGGCTCGGAGCCTGCAGCGCTGCTGCTGCTGCTGCTGTTCATTTCCATGTTATACAAATACAGCATTGGGCTCTGTGTCAGGAGCTTTCTGATGCTGTGAGAAGCTTAAAGTCTACAAGCAAATGTTTTTCTTTTCTTATTTGGGAACATTCATTAAAACGTCTAAATGCCAAGTGTTCTACCCTCTCTCCTCTGACAAATCTCTCCCAGACCCATCCAGAAAATTCAGTGCTGCTGCGTAGGATTTTTAAAACTTTATCATGGTGTTTTCTTACAGTTTAATATGGCTGGGGGGGAGAGGAAGATTTAATTTGGTTAAATATCTGTAATGCTGATGTTAATGGACAAGGATGTAGGCAAGAGATAGGAGTTGTCCATTTCCTCTTTATCTCTGTATATAAACAGTCCCAAGGCCAGGCTGTGAGGAAAAAAAGGAATACTCTATCCCACTGCCACCCACCCAAACAATTTCGGTGCAAAGGCAGCGGCAGAAAAGGCCAAGCTGGAATGTCACAAAATGGTTCCACCAGCACTCAGAGATGCCAGTGCCGTTTATCCTGGCACGGCTCCGAGAGCGGCACCGCGAGCCGCCTGCTGCAAGGTCATTCCCCTGACTCATGGTCAGCAACCAGTTGGTTCAGGAACTCCCAATCTATTTCTCTTTCAACTGTGCCCATGCCTAAACCTGGAGCAGAGACGTGAAAATTAACACTGCTGCAGCAGTGGGAGCACTGAGCCCAAAACTGTAGCTCCAAAAAAATCCCGTGTCTTTAAAAATGTTAAAATCCTTATCTGTAATTTGCTTGTTCGCTAGCTCCAAAAACTTTCCACTAGTTCCCACATTCCCTTTTCCCCCAAGATTTCCTCTGGACTGCTGGGAACCAGGACTGACATGCATTTAAGCACTCACCCTCTGCTCCAGGAAGTAAAGCTCCGTGTGTATTTGCATTTCTGTAGCTATCAGGTGGACTCTGCAGGTTCCCCAGAACCTGTCAAGCCAGGGCTGTCTCTCCCAGGTGCTTTCAGTTTCAGACACCTCAGCTCAGGAGCTGCCTTGCCCCCTCCCAGGCTTCCCCATTTTTCCCTGGTGTTCCTCTTTGCCCATCTCACTCGTGTTTTCAGCTGTCTCAGCACAACACCAGCCATGGGTATGCTCAGGGCTGGCTCTGGCTGTCTCAGCCTCCCAGGCAGCAGAGGAGTGGTTAATGCCCCTGAGCAAAATATGATTTAGTCCCCAAAGTTCAACTTGGGGGCATGTTCTGTGGACAGAGAGGGACAGGGGGAGCAGGGCAGGCCACGAGCAGGCCCCTCCTGCTCCCAGAGCTACCAGCCCACTTTGCCAAGCCCCTGGGCAGCCTCAGCTCACCATGAGCCTGATTTATTCCCTGGTTTCCAAAGGGACAGAACCTGGCTGCCAATCCCGATGCCAGTGACGACTCCTCGCCTACAGGGAGGCAGATGTGATGGCTCGTCTGCTAAAAACTGAGCCAACACACTGTGATTCAGCCCTCCAGCTTTCCAAGGAAGAGCTATTTCTGAGTGAAGCTCATCTCTTCAGCTCCCCCCACAAACACTCACGGCGCTCAGGAGTCCAACAGCAGCCACTGGGTTTGCATTTGGATATCCAGCTCAAATGCTTCTTAAACACTGACAGTGGCTCCTGGAGGCACGGTGACATTTCAGGGACGGGATGATGGAAATTCTGGGAACGGGGACAGAGCAGCAGCTCGTGTGCCTGGGGGAATCAGCCAGGAGTGTCTGGTCAGTGCTGTTCTCCAGCTGTTTTGCCAGGTCCTTGTACTGCAGGTAGTGTCGAACTAAAGGCTTGTTTTCAGATGTCTCCTTTAAAGGCAGGTTATACTTCAGTGAACATCTGGCTGGGTTTGTTTCCTTCTGCTCCTCCCTGGCACAGGACATTCCTTTGTCTCTTGAATGACACAAAAGAAAAATATGGCTTCTCTTGCCATTACCTGGAGGAGCTGGAGCGGTGGTGTTGGGGGAACACCATGTTCCTGAACTGACTGTACAAATCACAACAATCATCTCCCTGTGAGAGCTTTCAAGCCCTGCAATCAGTACTTTACATTCTAAAGTGATGCTTAGGTACAGGAGTTAGGAATAGAAAATGGCCTTTCTGGTTGCAGCTGCTTAGGTGGATCATTTGTTTGAGTGAAATGAGTTTTGCAATGTGCTGCTCACTCAGGCCGTGGAGGGCTAAATTTGATGAGTTTTGATTCCTGCTGCCCTTCCCCGACCTCAGCCACGTACGTGCAGAGCTTTTCTCCCCCTGTGAGTGTGCTCAGTTTCACCCCACTGCTCCCTGTGAAATCTGGAACCCTCCACAGCACCCAGGGGTTCAGCAGCTCCTGTGCCCTCCACACAGGCTGGGGGTTTTCCCAGGAACGCTCCCAAGAGCAGAGCTGGAGGAAAACTCAACGGCCCCAGGCAAGTGAGAGCAATTCCAGATGAGCAGGGGGGGATCACAAGGTGGGGAACCACAGCACGAATATCTAAACACAAATCTAATGGTCGCCATGCTAAAACAGACCCTGCAGAGTGCTCAGACAGTTGAACAGGAATTTAAAGCAGCTACTCAAATCAAGCAGGCCTGGCTGTCCTATTGCTCACAGTTAAAGGGACACAAAGGCTTTTACCCCCATCCTGTCCCGGTGTTCAGCCTGCCTTGGGGTTCTGGGGGGTTTCAGACACAGTGTCTGGCTTTTAATTCCATTTGTACTGCAGCTGTAAGGCTGCAAGAGTAGGACTGAAGGAGTAGGCTACGTTTAATTCAGGATTGTAATGTGGAGTTTTTACTGGGTCTCAATAAAGGAAAAACTCCTTTATGCTTTAAACTCCTGAAGGAAGTAGCTGTTTTTGCTGCCCATAACAGCAGTGGCATCTCCAGAGCCATTTCCTAGGCACAAATATTACTTTTCCTAAGCAGAGCAGCCCCTGCGCTGCCTTCCCTCAGCCCGGGCCGGTGCTGCTGCCACACCAAGCGCTCCAGACCAAGGACTGGCTCCCAGTGCAAGTCAGAGCACATTTGTCCAGAGCTGACCCACGCAGCACCAGACCTGCACAACAAAGAGATGCACTTACAGGCTCCCCACGCCGAGGAGGCTTTTTTTGAAACCTTAGAAGTTCACTCATTTCCATTCCCCTTACAGGTCACCACTTGTACTGTCACACCCCAGGTCCTGCACCTGGCCTTGGGCTGATTCATTCCTTCACTGGGAGGATGATGCATCAAGCTCAGATTCTCAGCATGTAAAACAGGGATTATTTTCTCCAGGGGAGACCAGAGCCTGATGAACCACGAGTTTCATTCCTTGATGTGAAAATGGAGGAAAAAAATTTATGATGCACACTGAGATGTGTTTTGCTTTCTGTAAAATCCCCAGAACTGCCTTTCTATAGAAGGTGTAGGTTTGTGAAAAATCAGGTCTGTGACATCCAGGCTTGCCTTGTTCCTGCAGACTGAAGGTCTCAGGGTAGAGAGGAAGTTCCCTTTCACAGGGAAGGCAGGGATTCCCTTTTTGTCTTTGTCTCCTATGGAATCTATAAAGCAGTGTGAAGTCCATGAAGGGCTTTGAGTTGTTCCTCTGAAAGAAGCTACAGAACAGCACTGCCACTAAAACATCTGAAAAGGAAGAAACCACAGAATGATATTGTACTTTCCCTAGTATTATTTATTGGAAAGTCCAGGCCACTGTGACAAAGCCAAAGATAGGTGACAGTATTTGCTGGCAAATGTTTGAGACCAGCACAGCTTCATTTTCTTCCCTGTGAAGGTGGGGAGGGGCTGGGATGGAATTCCCAGAGCAGCTGGGGCTGCCCCTGGATCCCTGGCAGTGTCTGAGGCCAGGCTGGAGCCCCCTGGGACAGTGGGAGCTGTCTCTGCCCATGACAGGGGTGGCACTGGGTGAGCTTTAAGGTCCCTTCTGACACAAACCGTCCTGTGCCCGTTTTCCTGGCCACGTGCACATTCCCAGCGGGGTGCTGTGGATCACAGCATCCTGAACTGCTCCTTCCTCCTGCCCAGACACACTGGGAGCCTTGGAAAGGAGAGCACAGACAGATGTACCCTTCCAGAACGTGCACCTGCACCTTGCCAGGAAGGGCTGACACCTTCTGGGGAGCTGGTGAAGGCAACAGGACAAACTCCAGGTAGCCTGTAGGAGGGGCAGCAGCATCTTAACTATGCTGAAGTGAAACCTGGTTTTATCAAAACTACATAAATAATAAATGAGCCGTTGGTCTTCATCTGCTGCCTGATATTTCTGGAAAGGTTTTGGTCTCCTTTGCAGAGGGGAAGATGTGCAGAGGTGTTCAGTCCTTCTCAGTCTCATACTTTGACACAAGTTCCCGTTTTCAGCAGCACAAAATTAAGCGACATTTCCTCCAACTACTTCTCAAAACCCTAATGAAGATTTCTTTGTGATGCTTACTACTGAGGCAAGGAAGAGCCAAAGCAAATCTGACTGTCAGACTGTTTCTCAGAGCTGCTGCTGTGATTCTGTGCTGCACCTGCCTCTCCTCAGCAGCGACTCTTGGTGCAGCTTTTCAGGAGTAAATCTCACCTGATAATAGAGGGTGCCTCATAAATAACTGTGCCAGCACGGCAGGCACTGGGGAGGGAACCTGCTTTCCACTCGTCTTTCACCCTGTTGCCCCAGATAATGGATTTAGAAATGACAGTAAATATCCAGACACAGGAATCTAGTCCAGTTATTTCCCCTCTTTCTTGGAAGGACAAGCTTTTGTCTCTGAGCTTTCTCTCTGCTGCCTGGGAGTGTGCATTAGGATGGAGGCACTGGAGCAGATTTTTGGATGTGGTTACCACAGGAATACACAGAGTTGCCAAAAACCCAGGGCATCAATAAGTGAAACTGCTGCCTCCAGTTGTGCTTTGTTCCATTTCACATTGGCCTCTGCTTCAGCACAGGTCAGACACTTATCCAAGGGTTGATAGCTCCTGAATTATACATGTGTGGAGCAGTTCAGAGGCTTCTCAACACCCCCTCTATTCCCTCTGCTCGTGGACACTGCAGGTTAAGTGCTCTGCTCAGCCCTGCTGCACTTCCAGGAACCATCAGCCACTCATTTTCACACTCTCCTTCCTCGCCAACTTCCACTGAACCATTTACAGTTCAATTTAGGAACGCGCCCGTCTTGTTCTGACCCGCACTCAAAGTACTTTCAATCCAATTCATTTTCATTC
This sequence comes from Regulus satrapa, assembly GCA_013396955.1. Taxonomy (NCBI): domain Eukaryota; kingdom Metazoa; phylum Chordata; class Aves; order Passeriformes; family Regulidae; genus Regulus; species Regulus satrapa. The sequence continues at coordinate 418,694 of VWZN01009185.1, forward strand.
TGCCTGCAGAACTTAAAAGTTGTCTCACAAAAGTCTGCAAGTCCTTTCTTATTTAAAGCACGGGGACTGCTGACAGAGGCAGTTCCATCAGGACGCTCACATTTCCTTTCCCTGCCACAAAAAGCACCTGATCTGTCCTGTACTCCCCGATCAGTGACAGAAAGCCAGAACGCTCTCTGTCCTGGACAGAACGAGGTTCATAGCCTGGTTTCATCTGCAGCGAAATGGAAAAAGGATTCCTGTACCACACAAACTTCCCACACTCACCCCATCAGCATCGTGCTCTGCACTGGCAAGAAATAAAACCTTGATCATCACTTGCTGGGAAGAACTTGAGTGCATTCCACCTGGCTAGGGCACGGAACAACACCCACTGCCAGGCTGGGGGTTTTCCTCACCACATATCTAATTTCTCCTACACCAGCCTCAACCATCCACAAGATGCCACAACAAAGTATATCCATAAAGTAGCTAAGCCCAAGGTAACTGTCTTGCTGTCTAATACAATTAAATAAATGAATTTTTCTCCAGGTACGGTGGAGACGAAGGATTTTCTCCCTCAGCTCACAGCCATGCACAAGATGTGTCTTCCTCTGGAAGCTGGTTTCACATGGTGGCTTAGATTTTCCCACTTTGTATCTAGCACCATTTGAAATCAGTGTTCTAGGAGCAAGAATTACAGCGTGGGAGGAGACCAAGCACCTGCTCACTTCGACAACATCCTCTGCTCCTCACATCAGCCCCTTTTCCAAAGGCTTTTTTTTGGTTTTTTTTTGCCAGCCATCCAATTTGTAACATCATCTGATTTCTTCTAGACACTTCTCCAACCACTGTATGCACCTTCCCAAGCCAGGGCCACACCAGCACAGCCTCCTGCTCGTGTACTTCTGCTTAATAAACAATGGATATGAGCTCAAGGTGTCCAGAGTACAGTGATCCACAAGTTGCATGAACACCACCGTGGTACCTCTTGTACCTTGGCAGGCACTGTATGTTTGGTACCCAAAAACTGGGGGCAACATTTAAATTACTGCCTCAGAGCAAAAGGATTTCCACCCTCTGCTTGGGGACTCCATCACCACAGGACCCTCATTCCATAGCTCTGCAAACACAGAAATTCCCTCCAACAATTTGACCTCAGCAGTCAAGCACAGAAGCGCCTTCAGCAATCCCAGAATCCCAGACTGGTTTGGGCTGGAAGGGGCCTTTAAGATCACTCTGTTCCAACTCCCTGCCATGGGCATCATGAAGATGCCCCACAGAACCCACTCCTTTTTCCAGAATCATTTCCCAGCACACACAGAAACCCCTCCTCTTCCTAGGATAATTTCCCATCCTTTTGTTGGTACCTCCTAGCAATATTTCACTTCTCCAGCCCTGCATCCCAGCCACTAAAACGAAGCTGAACTCGTTTTTGCCCTCCCTGATGTCCAGCGTGCTCCCAGACACGGAAAAGCCGATCCCTGAGTGGATGAAGGTTTGATCAGAGCTCTGAGTAGTCATCTCTAAAGAATGCATAGCTGTCATCTACAAGAGGATCCTTCTCTGAGCCAGGAAAATGTCTCTTACACAGGCTGACCGATTTCTCTTGGTGTTCAGAGTCTCAGTTTTTGTCTAGCACCATTTGAAATCGGTTATGATGTAGGGGGAAAAGCAACAGTAATGGGAAACTTCCTTCCCTCACCCCCCAAGTCCCAAACAAACACCACCCCGAGCCGACCTGGCCTCCCCAACACCACAGTTTGTTTGTTCTCTGACCTGAAGTTCCCCCCACAGGCCGAACATCCTGCACAACAGGAGGACAGTCAGCATCCCCTTCAATGAGCATGGGATGCTTCCAGACAGACAGAAGCATCTCTTCAAACATAACTCAGCTTCTTCAACTCAAGCAAGTCAGGGCCTGGGTGTGACAGCCACCCAACCTTCTACTTCTACTCCATGTGCTGGTTTGTCTGCCTTAACCTGTTCTTTACACAGATTTTTTTTTTTCCCTTTTAAATAAAATTGTGTGCTCTATGCTCCTGGGCTCTGTCTCAGGTAGAGAGATCACCAGATTCCCTGCTGGACAACACCTAAGTGCTGCAAGTCTCTTCATTTCAGCCCCAAGCTCCATTTTCACCATCCTCAGAAGTATTTTAGACTCAGAGGATCAGAACGGTTTGCCTTGGAAGGGACCTTAAAATCATCCAGTTCCAACCGCTGCCATGGGCAGGGTTTAACTTATGCTGGTTTTACGTGTGACACTGAGAACCCTCGCATTATTTAACCCTAAACCAGGTAACTCTGGACCTGTTTTGTTACTCCCAGTGCCCCTGTTACCAGTAGATGGCAACAACACATTTTTATTCCACGCAGCATTTCCCTTAGCAGAGTTCACGTCTCCTTAATTATCAGTTCCAGGCTCCAAAATGAAATAATTCATGCAGCACTGAGTTTCAGAATAACAGCACAGGGCTCATGACAATTAGGCCAAATTAATTGGTAGCGTTCAAGTCAGATTCACAGAATCACAGAGCGGAATCCCAGAATGGTTTGGGTTGCAAGGGACCTTCAAGACCATCCCATTCCATGCCCATTTTCCTCTAGAAACTCTGCTTATCCCACCAATGCTCACTGCAAACCCAAACTCCAGAGTGTAAAGTTGTGCAGTCTGGCACCACTTCCACACCAACTCACTTCGAGTATCACAACCACTAACTGGAAAGGAAATAAGGCCTATAAAGTTATTTTTTCTACTCCACCCCCTGAAAGGCTTCACTCTGTCAGGCAGCTGACTCCACACACGTGTGAAACTCACACAATTCCTAAATCCACTCTGCTTCACAGGTCACCCAAACCCACCAGAGCTGTATTCCCTAAGGATTACTCTTGCAACACCCTGGACAAAAGGGTCAAAACCCCTCTGGGCTTTGCTTCAAGTGCTCCACCAGAACAGTCCCAAGATAAAACTTCCTCTTCTCCATCAGCTTTTCATCAATTTTTTCAGGAGTCAACACTGCAAAAGTGTGGAGGTTCTGGGAAATTCTCTGCAATTCTAAAAGGAAAGCCCACAAGGTGCTCAGCAAATTAAAACCCATCCCCTACACTGAGTAACTTCAATCCCAGCAGTTTCCACCTCATGTTCAGGACATGAAAAACCATCTGGATAACAATGGGGAAAGAGCTGCTCAGCAAAACGATGAATGAAAGACAAACACTTACTGCTAAATAATTTAACATTTTTATTTGGAATATTACAAATCATCGCTAATCTTTACATCCAGAAAGAAGAGTAAAAATACGGCCACTTTTTACAGTGATTTCACTTCCCAGTGAAGGACGTTCCAGTGTGTTTCAGCACATTGCAGATGCCACACAAAGCAAGCTGAGCTCCTGACCACCACCACACTCAGTCCCAGTCACACATCCCAGTGTTTACAAACAGCTCCCAAACTGAGATATCAGCCAGGCCACAAACAGCAAACCCTTCTGCAGAGCCAAAGCCCCTTTCTAGTAAGCACAGCCTATTAGGAACTCTAACAATACGACTGCTGGGATTGTCCCAAAAAGCCCTACAAAGCCCTGAACAGTTCTGTGCCACTCCAACAGTCTGTTGATGACAGGGAGAGCAGTGCCAAGCAGCCACAGACAAGCCAGAGCAGTTTCAATGCTGCCTCAGGCATCTGAAGTGAGGCTCTTTGGGTTTGCTGTGAAAATCAGAAGCTGTGAGATTGACGAAGCTAAAACCTGTTCTAGTTTTCTCTTTCTAGATCTGGGGTTTGCTGAGGAACCAGAAGTAGCAGTGAGTCTCAACTAATGGCAAACACCGTGGTGGGAGCTCCTGGAGTCAGAATCTGGGCTAAAACATCTGCTGGACAAGCAGCAAACAAGAGATCACATCCACCAGCACTCACACGACTGAACCGCTTTTGGTTTTCTTTTAGCATGAAAAGTGAGGGGCAGGGAAAAGCTTCTGCTTCTAAACAGGAACCTGAGACTAAATCCAGCTTTTCAGAGCTTGATTTAACATCTCAGTCTGCAGCCAGAGGTTAGAAATGTGGAATAAGTGGCTTCAAGCAAGGAAGGTGGATCACAGCCCCCATTCATTTCTATCCCTGAAAGCAAGAGAAGATCTCCAGAACTGACATCAAGGCTCACTAAAATCAAACACCCTGAGGAACTTCCACTGTGCTGATGACAGGGCACGGCCACCGCTGAGCTCTCAGCAGTTCCTTTAATTAGGGACCTCCTGTCAACAGGCAGGGAGTGCCTTTGCTAAAGAATCCTTCAGTTTTCTACTCCAACAAATCCACTGCAGTCTTTGGGGGATTATAGCAAAGAATCAGAAAGATATATGGCTTTTTTTTCCTTTTTAAAAGCAAAGGAAAAGCTATAAAACTCTGATTTCAAGGCACACTTTAATTCATTATATATACAGCAACCAACTTTGGCAGACAAAGAGGTAGAGTATATAAGATCTTAAATGTGATAGTTTCCAAAAGACATTGCCTTCAAAGGCACCAGACTCTGCAGGGAATGAGCACCAACACATTTCAGAGCACAAAACAAACAGCAGAACCATTTACACCACCTCAACTGCAAAAGGGGAAGGGAAGGACAACCACGTCTGAGTGAGCAGAGAGAGAGGAGAATATTGGACATCTTCTGCAAGCAAAGAGGTGGCACTGAAGGCGGCAGAGACACGCCAGCACCCCCAGAGACCCTGGCACGCTCCAGGCACGGCCTTTCCCCAGCTGAGGGGCACAGAAGGCAAGGCAGGATCTGTCTGTGTTATCTACGTGCACACACACACCTCTTCTCCTAGCAAGCACCTCCTCCTGCAGTCCATCAGCAGAGCAAGGAAGCCATGGACAGCAGCTCAGTGCCAGGGCAATCAGGGATTTTGCAGCTCTGCCAGGGACCTTGCAGTGCCAAGCCCCTCCCGCCCCTCTCATGCTTTATACATCCTATATTCGGCAGAACTGCGAGTGCCGTCACGTTTCCTACAAACAGAAAAACAAGGCAAATCAGAGGGTTTTGCATCGCCAGAGGTTTCACATTTACACCCAAAGCACATCCTTGGGATTGTCCTTACAGCTGCAGGTGAAGTCACAGAGTGGGTGGTTCTTTAGCAAGCAACTGCTGCGCTGAGGAGATGTTAGCTTCATTCAGCTACTGAACTGTCAGGAATGACCCAAGGAGGAGCAGAGCCTTTGATCCAAAGGGATCGTTCCAAGGGATGACTGATATTACCAAAAACGAACACCAGAACAGTTACAGGAGTCCCTGTAACTCCACCAGCTGCACCCTGAAATTCATTTTAGTTACAGCGTGTTGTTCAGTGGGTATTTTCTAACCAGAAATGAAATATTAGTTTGTGTGGATTTTGATTCTGCAGTCCACTAGCAGCAGCATACTTAAACATACAAGAATGAAAATTCACATCCCAAGTTCTTGAATAACTCCTGTTTTGCTTTAAGAAAAAACCCATCCCATACCAAACCTCAGTGCTATTACTCCAAGTCTCTAAGGAGTTCCACATTCCATAAGAAAACCTCCAGAATCACCAGTGGTTTGACACACCAGACCAGTAATGTCTCTTAAAGCTAAGACTGGAGTGAAGAATCCTAATCTATCTCCTGACTCCTTTTTTCTCTCCAAAAATAAGCCAAAATTAACCCAGAAAACAGATCCTATCTAAATTAAAAACATCTTTCTTCAGTGAAGATGATATTCCTTAATCTATCCATTTCCTTGGAATAAACTCCAAGCTTAATCTTCATATGAAAACTCACCAAAACCACTGAAATTTCACTTGTCCTTTACAAGCCAATAAAATCAAGACTATGCCCAGGAAAAGACTTTTGCATTAAGCTGGACTAAGAGAACCCATCACCTCCGAATCTGTGCAACGGAGAAAAGCAACAAAAAAAAGAGAGAAGATTCTCATTTTAAAATATTTGTAACCAGCTCTGTTGAGATAGCAGTGACAAAATACTGGCAAGTCAGACTGAACTGTCCTCTCTGCAAAGTGTTCTGTTCAACCAAGATTTGAAGAGCCAGATTCTGCTAGAGCTCCTTTGGCCCTACAAAGTGCAGGAGGAACCCCAACAGGAGAGGACATCAGCTGCAAACAAGCAGCTGTATTTTGTTCCCTTTCAGGGCTACAGAACTCTGAATTTGAAAAAGCAATCACCTTTTCATGGGAAGGTTTCAGAAGAGCTTGTTAGACCCTTCGTTTGTTCTCTTCTAGAAAGCAAAAACGTAGATGGATCAGTAACTGGGAGAGATGTGATCTGGTCTTCTCTGAAGGAATGCACAACTACTTTTAGAGTTTTAGTGTCCAAAGGTGGTTTCCAGCTTCTAATTGCAGGGAATTAAACCCTAAGAAAAGTAACTCACCACTAGGATGGGTGCAGACATTCCTCTGAGTATTGCAGGCAATATGCCACTCCTTCTTTAAGCACAACACCAAGAAATGTGACTTACAATCACTGGAAGCTCTTACTGACACTGCTAAATGATCATTCTTTATATATTATGCCCTGTTCTGCCAAAATGAATGGAAGGTTAGGATATTCTTTCCTACCAGCTAGATGGGATTCCACACTCCTGAAATTCCAAGCAAACCACAATTTTAAAAAAAGACACTTTAGCTGCATTGCAGAAAGTCCAAAGGAAGAGGAAAGTTATACCTTGTCCTTAATTCATTTGTGCAGTTTCTTCCATCTCAGCTGGGACATTAGTTTTTAAGATACAAGTTTCCTTGCAACTCTCATCAACTGTGTACGAGCTGGACAGCAAAGGGGAGAAAGGTGCAGTTGAATGTCCCATCCATTGGAAAGCCACGGGAGAGAGAGGCCAGGGAAAGAGCTGCTGTCATTTGGAGGCCACACGGATCAGGGGCTGCAAGCACAACAGCTCACAAAGGCTCAGCTGCATCAGGAACACTCAACAGGGAGATGGAGGCCTTAATAAAAGGCGATTAGATCAGGCAAGAAAGAGCTTGGACAGTCAGATGTTCAGAGAGAGGAGGATGAAGGGAAGCACTGGGCACAGGAAGGCTTGTCATGCTGTCAGATGTTCAGGAATGGCACACTCTTTCATTTTTGATGGTGCTGCTTTAAATCCCTCCTGCTTTCCACACCCTGAGAAGCCTCTCCACGGATGAAGGCTGCCCTGAAGTGCCAAGAGCTCTCCTCAGGCTGCAGAATATCCACATACTGAATAAAAGCAGGGGCTCAAAAGCACCAAACTGCTCAGCAGCACACTCTGGCCCCTGGGTCGATACTGCCCTGCCTGTTTAAGAGACACTAAGGCAAAACCTCACTGGTTATAAACCACCTTCAGGGCTTTCCCAAGTCCTCCCTGTACACTTCATCACAAATATCAACCACAGGAATATTCCCCTCTGGTTTGCTTCATTTAAAGCATCCCTTCCTTTGTTTTGTGTACTCCAGATAAATCCCAACAGATTTTGGAAAAAGACAACAGGGTTTTGATGAGATGCTTATCCTGACATTCCCTGTGTACCACCTACCCTGCTCTGCACTGTGTTCTGCATTTTACTGAATATTTCTCTGACAAAGGTTTTTTTGTCCAGAAAATCAGACATCACAGCAAAAAGCAATGCACAAAGAGGAATTTAAATCTCCTGCCACTCCGTGAGAAACCACACATAAACCCCGGTTCTTCTGAAGATAAAAGTTTAAAATGCCCCACGTGTCTCATTAAAAGCAGAACACTAATTGCTTATGCACCAATCTACTATTTTACGGTTGATTTTGCAAGTCTTTAGCATAGGGACACCAACATTGAGGCTGCAGGAGGAGAAGAAAAACCTGAAAACCTTCTGGCAGCACAAGCCCACACAACCACGACTCCCCCTGGCTTTAGGAGATGAACTGCCATGTTCGAAGCAGATGGACAAAATACTTCCCTTGCCAAGTGGACACTGCCAAAACACAAGCTTAAGAACAGGGTTTTTCCTTCCTCGAAATTAGTGCAAGTGTTAATTAGCAGCTTAGCTGAACAGCAGATCCAAAAACAAAGTCAAAGTCATGGTTAGGCTTTAGTTTCCATCAGCTGCTGGGAGGAGCTCACACAAAATCAGACATTTGAGAAAGAAAGGGCACACAAAGCTCAAGAAATTTAAACGTCAGCACAGCTTTGGCTCAGTCATTTGGAAATTTGCAGTATTAATCAAAAAGAAAGGTTACTCACCCATTCTGTGAGAAGAATTTCTTGTAGATCCAGAAGGCTGCCAGGAGCAGTACAACTACCACAATCACTTTAGGAAGTATTAAAATAAAACAAAAAAGAAGCCTTAGAGTGATAAAGATCATCCATCCCCAGCCCCCAAAAAAGCATAAATAAATTTTGCAGAAAGAGCCTTGATTTCATCTACAGGTCCATCCCACCTCTACCCCCAAAAACACCCCACACCAACTTATTTATGGAATGAGCCACGTGAATTAAATATTTGAGTCTTTACCCAGAACTCTGCAAGATAGTTCAGCTCAGAACCGGTGACCACCAAGATGGCAAAAGCCCACCAGCTCAGAAACACTAAGACAGGGGTGGCAAGGCCCTAAGGTGACTTTTAACAAGTTTACACAGATCTGGATAACAAAAGCAAGGGCAGAGGAGAGACTGAACACTTCTGTTCACTGGCAGAGTTATTTACTCACACCCCCAGTAAACCCTGGCTCTGAAATTTATCAAAGAGGCCAAGTTGTTACAAACTGCCTTTGAAATGTGACCTAACCACATGAGAAAATACACATTTCACACTAAATCTGTAAGAGCTAAGCAATCTTTTTCTGAGTCACGCAGCTTTAACCAAAACTCCAAAATCACCCTGCTGCAGTCCCAAGTGACTGGAATAAAAAATGGATTTTTATATTAAAAAATTTAATTTTTATCGTATTTTTTAAGGCTTTAGAAAATACTTACCACAGATGATGGCTATAATATATCCACCTAAAAACAGAAGGAATCAGTATCACAAGAGGAGCACAGGTGCTTCTCACTCTAACATTATTATAAAAAATATTCACAGACCTATTTCAAGCACGCTCTTTGAAGCAGACTAACTGAAAACAACAGTATCTCAACAACCGATATTTCGATTCATTTTATCAAACCCCGACTTTTCCCACCAACACAAAGAAGGAAGCTGCACTAAATTCTTTCTCCTGAACAGAAAAAGCACCGTTCTCTCAGGTGTGCTTCCATCCTAGGGGAGCTTTGGCAGCCCACACTTACTGAGCTGGCAGGTTGGCACTGCTGGCTCCCACTGGTTGTTCCCGGCGTACTGAATCCGAGGCTCCCCGTGCAAGGTGTAGCCCGTGTAGCACTCGATGGTGATGAAATCCCCCACGGAGTAGGAAGGTTTTTGTCCAGCTGTCACTCTCCCATAACTGATGACTGGCGTGGAGCCAGAACCTTCGGGTGCACCTGGAAATAAAAGAGGGAGGGGGGAAAAGAAAAAATGATCAAAATGTGTTACTACAGTAAATACTTCAAGCTTGTCTGTCTGCTCCTGGTTTGAGCAGCTTTACTCACAGGCACAGTGCTGCAAAGCACCCCAGGAGCTCTGCCCTTGGCAGGTCACTGTCACCTCTGCAGAGCCATCAGGGAAGGAGCAGCCAGCCTCGCACTTGATGTGGACAGACTCTCCTTTGCCATAGACACGTTTGCCTGGAATCAGGACCCCGTTGGCCACCTCCGGGGCAGGACACACATCTGCAGTGACTGACAGAGCAATTTAAAACAGGGTCAGTGAGAATGAAGTTCATTTTGTAACTCAGTAACAGATACAAGTTGCTTGCATGTAAGAAAAATGGCAAGTCAGAAGTTTCACTTTACCCCAATTTTAAATACAAATATTCCCTTTAGAAAACTTAAACATCACTGTAGGTATTTATTAAGGTAATACAATCCCATGATGTGGCAGCTCAGAAATCCTTACTGGTTCATTATTCCTCTGAGCTCTAGAATCATTTCTAGAAAGTAGGAGCTGAAGAGCTACATAAAAAGAAACCCCACACAAAGTTTTCAACTACTCCAGAAGGATACTACAGCTTTCCTCACTGTGCATCCCCCTAACTGGATGCATCTAATACTTTCTCCTGCACTCCTCACCTTTTCTCCTGCCTTCTCCCAGGAAATCACTAGAACACCCTCACGCTCTATTTTAGCTAAAACACTTCCACCACACAAGAGAAAAGGGAATCTTATAGAAACTCTTACTTTTCTCACAAGTTGGTTTTGGAGGAACCCAGGCGCTATTTTCTTCACAGGTAATTACCTCTGCTCCAACCAGGAAATAGCCTTGATCACACTCAAACACAACCGAGTCCTTGTAACTGTAGGAAGATCCAAATCCAGATGTTTTTCTCCCATTTTCAACTCTGGGATTTTCACATTTGACCACTGAAAGAGGCAAAACATTTGTTAACACAAGCATTTGTTAACAAACGTGAAACAAAGCCTGGAAAGGTTTGTTAACACAAGCACTGCACCAAACACAACATCCTTTCCCTAGGTGCCAATTTCCCCAAGTTGTTTTGGAGAAACTTTGTAAAAACATTGGTTCCTGCACTTCCATAGTGGCTGTGTTTGTAGGAAAAGAATTCTTCCTCAGCTTTTTACAATTCCTAATCCAGCTCCCCTGGCTGGATTAGGAATACATCCTTGCCCCTGACATAGTTTTTCTGCAGGATTTGTGGTCTCCCAAGTTCCTTCATTTTGGCCTCGTCACTTCTACCAACAAGACACTCACACAGGTATTTTTCAAACTTTAACTTCAATTTCAGTCCTACTCTGTGCCACAAATCCACCAAGATCCACCACGCTGATGTGATCTCCACTGGAACTGTGCCAAACACAGCATTTGTCCCTTCTTTCCTAGAGGCTAAATCCATTCTCCCCGCCCCGCTTTTCCAACTAAAGGGAGACACGCTGGGGGAAAAGAACAAAAAAATCCCAACAACCTCGACATTCTGGAGGAGGGCCACTCCAAACTCCATTGGAGTGTGCATCAGACGTGCAGTAAATGGTGTCTGGGCCGATGAGGGAGAAGGGGTCGCTGCCCTTGGGGACCTCCCGGCACCTGTAGGTCACTGAGCTCTGGTACACGTAGCTGGCTCTCTCCTCGTAGTCCCCGTTGTCAATTTTGGGAGGTGGCTCACAAGGAATGTCTGTAAATGAAGGTCAACAATTGGTTTTGCTGTGTTAGCTGGTTCATCTCCGAGAGCAAGCCTTGATTTTCAAGTCATTTCGTTGAAAATCTGACACAGCTCCTGGAAGGCAGGCTAGGGAAACTCGGCTTCAACAAGAGGTGGATTTTAACATAATTACCACAAAAACCTTGGCTTAGTCACTTGGAAATCTGCAGTACTAATAAAAAGGAAGGTTACTCGCCCGTTCTGTGAGAATGGGGGTCAGTGGTCGTTCCTCAGTCATGACCCAAGTAGTTAAGAAAAAAAATCATCCCCGTTTTGCCATCGTTTTTCATAGTGGAAAGTTGGTGGGACAGCTGTTTGTAAACAAACTTCACCCTCTGAACAGAAAATAAACCCAGCACTGATTTACTTACTTTCACAGTGAGGCAGAGCTCCACTCCAGCCAACACCTCCATCCTTGATATTACAGGAAATCTCCTCATTACCCACCAATCTGTATCTAGACAGGTCAGAATTTTGAAGAAGTAAAAATTAATATCCTCATTTCTCCAACAAGCACCAAAAAATCGGTTCTCATAATTAATTCTGTCATTATGGGGATATAACACACCATGGTTTTGTTGTAAGGAGAACAGAATCTTGTTTATTTTACTGACAGTCTCACTTTGAAAGCAAGACAGAAACAAAAGAGACATCACTAAGGAACTGTGGAAGTCTCACCATCCTCAGAAATACCCTCTAATATTAAAGCCCCAAAATTACTAATACTCAAAGGAGTAAAAAACCTCCTTAGTGTTTTTGACTTAATTATTCAATAATGAAGGATGATTAATAAATATTTACTCCCTCTGCCACAGGAGCATTAAAAGAAGTCACCAGAGGTAACATTCCAGTTCTGCAGAATCTCACTAAAAAGCTTAGGGTTGATGCAAAGAGTAATTAAACCAGGGAATCATATTAAATTTAACTGCAATTTCATTTCCTACAGGCAGAATTCAGATTTCAGGTCAGAATTGGAAGGGAAAATTTGGGTTTAGTTCAAATTTGGTATAAACTTAAAGAAAAAGGATTCATTAACTTCACCAAAACACTTACCCTTCTTTACAGGAGAATGTCACTTTTGAACCAAATGTAAGATCTGTTGCATCAACATAACCGTTTTCCAAGTCTCCTGGGTACTGACATTTTCTCGCTGGGGGAAGGGGGAAAAGAAATTTAAAAAACAATATTCTACATTTTTCTAGCTAAATACAAAGACAAAATCTTTGGCACTTACTGCTCTTACCCACACCAGCGTTTCCTAAGCTTCGTTCAAAACACGACAAAACCTTAATTCCCACTTGCAAACCAACAGCAACTGTTACATACCAGCAGGAAAAAGGGGTAAAAAAAAAAAATTACCTGTACAGAAAACACCTTTGGGCGACCATTCCAAGTCATCACCACAGGTCCAGGTCAGTGACTTCCCTGGGAGCCTCACGTATCCTGGGCGGCAGGTGAAGGAGATTTGGGTCCCGGGTGGAAAATCCTTCATTTCCAGGGAGCTCTGGTCGAGCTCTGCATACTGCAGCCGCTCCGGCCTGGGACACGAGCCTGGGAGAGGAAGGAAAAAGCAACAGAGCGCCTTAGCAACGAGAAGAGAAACACTCTGAGGTGCAGCAGCGCAGGAGACGGAATGATTCAAGGGCTTGTAAGGATGTATTTAATTAGTTTCCAGTTTTGTTGGTTTTTTTGGGGTTTTTTTTTATAATTTAGGTTTTGACTGCATCCAGCTCTACACGGGTATAGGGCAGTTTATTCATTGTTCCCTCGAGTTCTTTAGCCATCCTTCTCAGACAATGCCCTTCTTTCCGGCTCCTGCTTTTCTGTCTGTCGGCCTGTCTGTGCCGTTGAACAGCCACCTGAACTCGCCGCGCAGCCCCTTGGGTTTGCTGCAGGAGAAACAAACACTGCAGCCCCGCTCCCAGAGCGCACCGAGAAGGGACAAAGGGAAGCGGCTCTCAGGGACACGGAGCTCACGGGGCCCGGCTGGAGAGCGGCTCCCGCAGCCCGCTCGGGCGGCAGCTGTGCCTGCCCACGGCGCAGGGCTGGGCTCGCAGCTCCCTCCCAACCCAGGCATTTCCACCATCCCGACCCGCCCGAGCCCCCGCGGTTCCACCGCCGCCCTCANCCCCCCCGAGCCCCCGCGTTCCCACCGCCGCCCTCAAGCCATTTCCTTCCTTCCTCCCCCTCACACACCCCGGGCGGGCCCGGGGGCACCCTGAGGGACCGCACTGGGGAGCAGGGCCCGATCCCGGCCCCCATCCCTCCTCCAGGCCGC
>VWZN01009185.1:440727-458878 GCA_013396955.1 Regulus satrapa
CATAGGATGGATTCTGAGCCTGGCACAGGGTGGATTCTGAGCCTGACATAGGATGGATTCTGAGCCTGGCACAGGATGGACACTGAGCCTGGCATGAGATGGATTCTGAGCCTGGCACAGGAATGGATTCTGAGCCTGGCACAGGAATAATTCTGAGCCTGGCACAGGATGGATGCTGAGCCAGCCCCACCTGCACAGCGTGGGTAGGGAAGGCTCCAGTTGCCCCAGGCCGTGCACAGCACGGAGGGGCTCCCGAGCAGGGTGAAGCCGGGCTGGCAGCTGTAGCTCACGGAGGTGCCACTGGTGAAGTTGGTCCCCGGCTGGGCGCTGAGCGTGGCGTGGGCGATGACGGGGGGCGGAGGGCACGGCAGCACTGCCAGGACAGGAGCAGAGAGCAGGGCTTGAGGGGTTTCACCCAGCACAGGTGCCGCAGCAAAGCCCCTCCCAACGGGCTCACCTGGCTGGCAGGTGGGGACCACGGGCACCCAGCGGCCGTCGGGCTGGCACTGGGCGCCACGGCTGCCCCTCAGCACGAAGCCCGGGTGGCACTGGAAGGTGACGTTGTCCCCAGGGTGGTACACGGCCCTCCGGCCCTCAGCCACCGCTCCGTCCTTGACTCTGGGGCTGCTGCAGGTGACCGCTGGGAGGGAAAAGCAGAAGAGCCTGGGCTGGGACAGTGGCTGCCAGGCTCCTCTGGCTTTGGGAGGCCGTGGGAGCACAGTGCTCTCCCTTTCCACGGTGGGGAGCAGCATTTCCAGCTCACCTTTGCACCAGGGGTAAGGGGTGCTCCAGAGTCCCGATGGCAAACAGGAAACCGTGGTTATCCCGGTGAGGACGTACCCCGGGTCACAGGAGTACTTCACTGACATGCCAGGGGTGAACTCTGTCACAGCCTTGCTGTTGTGCTGGCCATTTCTGATAATTGGAGGGGAAGGACACAGCGGCACTGCAAGGAGGGGGAAAATAGTCCCAGCTAGCCAAGAAAATAGTCCCAGCTACCACAAACTCCCCTGCAGGGTAAGGCAGCCTTTTGACTTTGTTCTTTCCCATTAACTTCTGCCCAACAGCACTGAGGGCTCTGACTGCATGATATTTCTATCCAACTCTCTCTTACCTTCCTTCATGTTTTCTGAGCTTATTGACATAAAAATTATAGTTTTTCACTATTTAGGCAACTGCAGTGGTTAGTTTCAATCTGTGGCACTAACAACTTGCTCAGGTCTTTCTGTGACTGTGAATGATATCAGGCACCATCCTGGCTCATTGGATTTTGTGGATTCATTTAAAGAGCCCTACATTTGACAAGGGTCTGAATCACAGAAACATTTTGGTTGGAAAAGCCCACCACTACCCCATGTCCCCAAGTGCCACATCCACATGTCTTTTAAATCCTGCCAGGATGGTGCCAGATGATGCCCACACCTGCCCAGCAGCCTGTTCAGGGGTTTGGGTAGGGATGATGAGGCTGGCAGGACAGATACGTGTATGTTTTTCCTTTCCAGCCCTGAGAGCAGCCCCTGTACCTCCACACAGAGGTTCAGAAATCAGCTGCCCCTCATTTGCACTTACGCCTCTCACAGGTGGGGACAGGAGGGTGCCACTTGCCCCCAAACTGGCACTGAGACTCTTGAGAGCCCTTCAAGGCATAACCAATGTTGCACTCGAAGAGAACGGTGTCCTCCAGGTTGTAGGTGGTCTCCAACCCACTCACTTTTCCATTCTCGATCTCGGGCCTGGTGCAGCCAATTGCTGGAAGGGAAGAGCACAAGGACGTGAAGAGCTGGGGATGTGAAACCCGTGCTGGGAGTGGAGGGACACTGGGCAGGGACAGCACTGCTGTCCTCGCCATCACTGTCACATGGGCATTTCAACATTACTGACTCTCTCTGTTACACAAAATATCATTACTCAGCCATTCCTGGGCGTTTGCACTCAGTGGGAGCAGAGAGGGAAACCCGCAGAGGCACACAGGGCTCCCCCTGCCCTTGGCACCTCCAGCAGAGCGATTTGGGGATTAAACCAAGAGCCAGGAGGGAGGAGGGAGCGCTGTGGCACAAGGACACACCTCGGCAGCGGGGCGGGTGGCTCCAGGTGCCCTGGGCAGAGCAGTGGACGGAGGCGTCGCCGAGCAGGGAGTAGCCCTGGGCACAGGAGTAGAGCACGGCCGAGCCCGGGCCCAGCCGGGCGCCGGGGTGGGCGCTGTGCTGCCCGTTGGCGATGCTCGGGGGCGTCGGGCACCTCACCTCTGCCAGGGACAGGGAAGGCAGCTGAGAAACAGGCCAAGAAATGCTACAAAAACCCAACCTTCCGAAAGCAATCAGTCAGGACAAGGTGACGTGTAACTTCTCCAGGAGCTTTCCGTAGCTCGTTTTTCCATCAGAGACCAGCATTCTGTTTTTTAGAGCTTTTTCAGAAGTAATACGTCAAATTAAGTTCTAATGAAAACTGAAGCAATAGTATGTCCCCATTAGCAGCAAAGAGAAAAAGCTGTTATACTACAGTGCTACTCAAATAAGCATTTGATGCATAGAAAAATGATTTTTTAAAAAGTAAATTCTCTGAGTTGTTTTGAACACTGACATTAGCTGCTGTGAATAAATAAAATCAGTCATGTGTGTGGGAAATAGGAAAGGTATAAAACTCTCAAAAGGCTGTGTGAAAGCAAATCTCAGAATGGGAAAATGCCAGAAAGTAAAAAGTTAAGAAGAACAAGCAAATGTGTTTCAAAACAAAGCTGGGGACACCCCTGGGAGCAGGGTGTAGCCAGGCTGGCACAGGTATTCCACCCTGCTCCCCTCGGGAAACACCGCCTGGTTCCTGTAGGGCTCCTTCAGCGTGGCAAAGCCCAGCCTGGCAGGGGCTCAGCTGCCAGGACAGAACCCAGCCTGGCTGTTAAAGAGCCAGAAAAGGTGGATTTGGGAGAGCAGGGGAGGGTTAACACCCTGTTGGGACACTTACCCTGCTGGCAGACTGGCACAGGCGGCTCCCAGGTGTTGTTTGGTTGGCACCGGATCTCTCTGTGGCCACGGATGGCATAGCCTGGGTCACATTCAAAGGTCACGGTGTCCCTGTGCGTGTAGGCAGACCTGGGAGCCACGATCCTCCCGTTCTGGATCTGTGGGACAGGACAACTTGCCACTGGAAAAAAGAAAAAAAAAAGAAGAGGTGCAGGAGTTCAGAACAGGCTCTCAGGCAGAGCTGTGCAGCTGCGGAGCCACCAGTGGTCACACAAGCTGAAAATCGCTTTCCTAAAGATGACGTTGTGCCTGCATCCTGCAATCTCAAACATCTCCAAGGGGAAAGAGGATCCTGGGGCGGCCCTCCGGCTTCCCCTGCTCTGCCTGCCCTCGGCTCCACCTCAGCCCTTGGAGCTGCTGGGGCAGGAATTCCAGCTGGCGGGCGTTTGCCGGCCAGGCCCGGCCCTCGCACCTCCACAGGCGGGCAGGGGCTCGCTCCACACGCCGTGGGTGCCGTCGCGGGTGGTGCAGTGGATGGAGGGCTCCCCGTGCAGCGGGAAGCCAGGCTGGCAGCTGTAGGTCACCGAGGTGCCGTAGTGGAACTCGCTCAGCAGCCGGCCCGAGTGCTTGGCGTTGGGGATGTCCGGGGGCGGCTCGCAAGGGATGCCTGCAGAGGGGCACAGCAAAGCTCCTCAATTCCACAGCAGCGCCGAAGCACCTGGAAACTCTGAGCGTGTGGGCTGGTCTGAAGATGGAATGGTCACCCGGGGAGAGCTTGCTGGTGTTTGTAGTTTCTTGCTTTGTGTGAAGGTGCCCCCTGATCAGCAGGGAAGCCCCCAGGTGGAATTGCTGAGGAGCAGCTCAGCAGCTCTTGGGCCCCCACCAGTGCTTGGAGAGAGGGAGCGAGCCCACAGTCTGGGATTTGGGGATTCACTGCCGGCCCTGGCTCAGTGCTCTGCCTGTCCTTAGGCCTGACCCTTGGTCTCTCTGGGTCTGACCAAACAGCCCCCAAGCTGTGTTCTCCTTTCCTCTCCCACAATGGGCCCGTGGTGCCAGTCAGCAGCAGGACACTCAAGCACTGCTGGAAAAGCTCCAGCTGAGGTGCTGCTTTCCATAATCCCTTAAGCTTTGGGATCTTGTACATTTTCCTGGACTGCTTTCTTACAACTTCCAAACCTTCTGATAATTTTCCTGCCCGTAGAGCAGAGAAATTGCCGTGAAAGCTTTGACTGGAAAGATGGGGCAGTCTGCTGGAAAATATTTCCCAGATCCACACAAACCCTCCAGAGCCCCAAACCCTTCTACTTACGCTGACAGAAGGGAATGTCACCACTCCATGCAACACGTCCCCCAGAGATCTCACAGCGTCTGCTGGATTGTCCAATTAACCTGTGCCTGGTGTTAAAAGGGTTGGTCGTTCATGCCAAGGCACTTCAGTTGGAGTTACTGTCCCTCCCAAGCTGTGGGATCAGCCCTGCTGGCAGCAGAGCCGTGGCCCTGAAGGGGCCCTGTAGATTCACACACACACAGGATTTCCATGTACACACCTGCCAGAGTGTGCAGGCACCACAGTGAGCACCCGATGTGCTCTACAGGTACAGAACCCTGCACAGAATCCATTTACTGGGAGCGAATGAACTGGGGTTTAAAAAGGGGCCACTTACCTCATCCATCTGCAAAGCAGGACTTACCCTTCCTCGCAGCTGTAAACCACCGTAGACCCGACCTGGAGATCTGTCAGGGAAATAATCCTGCCGTTCACAGGCTCACCAGGGTGGCTGCATTGTTTCCCTGGGAAGGAAAACACCCTTATTTTAGGCTCTCTCACTAAAGTTGCACTACAGTACAACATGTGCAATTATTCCCTCAGTCCCCAGCCCACATCCTCAGTTTCCCCCCAACACAGGTTTCCAATTTCAAAGAGTTCCATGGCTTTACTAGTCACATATTCAGAATAAGATCAAGGTTTTGGCAGCATGGACAGAACCTGGGACCTGTTCCTCCTGCAACAACGGACACCAAAGCAAGGAGCTATTCACTTTTACAGAACTCTAGTGCTTCTGACCACACTCCACTCTCAAGGCATGCAATAGTAGGTGACATTCCTGGGACTTGGGCATATCCAGGCCGGCAAGTGTATTGCACAGTCTTCCCAACAGAAAAATCAATGGCATTTCTATGTTCCTCATTTAGCTCAGCAAACTGTAAACTTGTGGGAGCACCACAAGCACCTATTGAGAGAGAAAAGAGATGTGAGAAGCAGGCAGGACAGGCACATCAGGGGCAAGCACACAAACAGCACTGTTAGGAGGAAAGGGTTTGGTTTGCCTTGCAAAAATGTTTGTTTTGATTCATATCGCCATCAATAAACACATTTTCCCGAAGGGTCGCAGAGAATTATTCCCAGGGTAGGCTTAAATCTTCCTCTCAAATGGTTTGACAGCATCTTTCAAACAGGATTAGGGGACATAAAATAGCAGTAATGTCGTGTACCTGGAGAGGTGCTGAAGGAGTTGTGGTGAGGCAGCGCTCTGTCACACGCAGGAGCGGGGGGCTGCCAGCTGCCATCCTGCTGGCAGGACACGCTGGCACTGCCCTGCAGGCTGTAGCCATCGTGGCACACAAATGTCACCGTCTGCCCGGGCGCAGAGAGGAGCCCGTGGCCACCAACTCGCCTTGCATTGGCTACGTCTGGATTGATGCAGACAGTCCCTGGAAATGAGGGTGTGGGGAGGAGTGAGAGCGAAAGAAAACACAAAACCACAGGCTGTTAACGTGGCAAAATCAGCGTGAAGCCCCCCCACAAACCTCCCCAGCCTCGGGAAGGCTTGGCATGAATTGATTCCATGAGACACTTAGCATGGAACGAACCCTCCTGGAGGATCTGTTGGCACTGGTGAGGGTGTCCCCGTGCTCACGGACACTGAGAGTGTGTCCCTTGAGGGGACAGAGCCCGGACCCACCTTCACAGCGAGGATGGGGCTGGCTCCAGTTCCCAAAGGCTCTGCAGGACACGGTGGCACTTCCAACCAGGTAATAGCCGGGATTGCAGCTGTACCTCACAGACATTCCCATGGTGAAACTTGCTATATCCTGGCCGTTGTGATTGCCATTGGCGACCTTCGGAGGCATCGGGCACGGCCGGACTGCGGGAGGGAGAGTGGGAAATGTAACTGGGCGAGAGAAAGGGGAACAAGGGCGAGGCAGGCGGGGTGATGCTGCACGGGTGGGTTAAATCCCTCCGGCACCGCCGTTCCCGAGCCCGGCCGCACTCACCCCTGTGGCACAGGAGCTCCGGCGGGTCCCAGGTGCCCCCGGGCTGGCACCGAGCCTCATCGGTGCCCTCTGTGGCGTGTCCGGCATCGCAGTCGAAGTGCAGGGTGTCTCCGGCTCCGTAGGCGCTCTGCGGGGCGTGCACCCTCCCGTTCTGCACCTCGGGCGCCTGACAGCCGATGGCTGCGGGAGCAGCGACCGCGGCCTTGCAGCTCCTCTGCCCCGCGCTCACAGAGCTCTGCCCTCTCCTCCCCGCCCAGCCCCGCTGCCCCGCTCCCGCAGGACACCCAGCAGCCTTCCTGCCCCCCGCACACACCTGCACAGCGGGGCAGGGGCCGGCTCCAGTGGCCCGAGCCCGTGCAGGCGATGGACGCGTTCCCCAGCAGCTCAAAGCCCTCCCTGCAGCTGTAGGACACGGTCACTCCCGGAGAGAACCCGGGCGAGGACTGCCCACTGTGCAGCCCGTTGGCGATGTTTGGTGGCCGAGGACATGTCACCTCTGCAGAGGGAGGGGAGAATCTCGTGAGGGTTTGGGAGAGGTGATTTTGGAGAGCCAGGTCAGCCCCACCGTCCAGCATATCAGACTTTGGGAGGACAGAAGCCTCGAAGCCCAGGTACTGCCAAGGTGCCTCCTGACAGCAGCCTTGGGGTATCCTGTCTCTTCTCAGATTTTTCTGGACGGAGAGTATTGAAATGATTGATTTAAACTCAGCTGCTCTCCCCCTCCAAGCCTCGTCCCCGCCGTGCCCATGCCTGGTGTCAGCACTGTCACCACCCATGGAGCCAGGTTGTGGCTGCAGCACAGGGAGGAGGGGGCTGCCTCTGGGCTCGTGGGTCTTAACTTGTTCTTTATGTATTATAAACCCATACATTGCATACAAATGGAATTTATTCTCTCGCTGAAGGTCTCAGTGGATTTGGCGAGGGTGTCCCCGTGCTCACGGACACTGAGAGTGTGTCCCTTGAGGGGACAGAGCCCGGACCCACCTTCACAGCGAGGATGGGGCTGGCTCCAGTTCCCCGAGGCTCTGCAGAACACGGTGGCACTTCCAACCAGGTAATAGCCGGGATTGCAGCTGTACCTTACAGACATTCCCATGGTGAAACTTGCTATATCCTGGCCGTTGTGATTGCCATTGGCGACCTTCGGAGGCATCGGGCACGGCCGGACTGCGGGAGGGAGAGTGGGAAATGTAACTGGGCGAGAGAAAGGGGAACAAGGGCAAGGCAGGCGGGGTGATGCCGCACGGGTGGGTTAAATCCCTCCGGCACCGCCGTTCCCGAGCCCGGCCGCACTCACCCCTGTGGCACAGGAGCTCCGGCGGGTCCCAGGTGCCCCCGGGCTGGCACCGAGCCTCATCGGTGCCCTCTGTGGCGTGTCCGGCATCGCAGTCGAAGTGCAGGGTGTCTCCGGCTCTGTAGGCGCTCTGCGGGCCGTGCACCCTCCCGTTCTGCACCTCGGGCGCCTGACAGCCGATGGCTGCGGGAGCAGCGACCGCGGCCTTGCAGCTCCTCTGCCCCGCGCTCACAGAGCTCTGCCCTCTCCTCCCCGCCCAGCCCCGCTGCCCTGCTCCCGCAGGACACCCAGCAGCCTTCCTGCCCCCCGCACACACCTGCACAGCGGGGCAGGGGCCGGCTCCAGTGGCCCGAGCCCGTGCAGGCGATGGACGCGTTCCCCAGCAGCTCAAAGCCCTCCCTGCAGCTGTAGGACACGGTCACTCCCGGAGAGAACCCGGGCGAGGACTGCCCACTGTGCAGCCCGTTGGCGATGTTTGGTGGCCGAGGACATGTCACCTCTGCAGAGGGAGGGGAAGAATCCTGTGGCTCTGCTCTTGCCTGCTTTGTGTGCTGCTGGGACAGCTCGAGTACGGCAGGGAGATATCCTGAATTCTGCTCTGCTCCATTTGCTGGATCAAAGCTTTAGCTCACTAAAGGTGCAGCTGCACCTGGAAGGAATTCCTGGCAGTAATGACAGTCCCGACAGGACTACAGGCACATCACAGGATTTGGCAGGGATCCACACTGATGTGGAAGCAGCAAGAGAAGTGAGAAATTGTGATTACTCTTCACTGAACAATGAAGGTGAGAATGCCCCACATCTGCCTGAAACAGAGTGTCAGAAATTCCCGTGGGATTCAGATCCTCCCATCCCCCGGGCTTAACTTCTTCCCATCCCTCTCAGAGGGGGGACAGGGCACAGCCATCCACATCCCCACCCCAGCGTGCTCCACAGGAGCTGTTTCTGTCTCTCAGCTCTGACTGGGGAGAGAAGCCAGGACAGATCCATCCCAGCTTTGCCTTTGCACCGAATTTCAGAGGACACGGAGGGAGCTTTCCCTGCTCCCACTGCTGGGACACTCACCCTTGGTGCACTCGGGCAGAGCGGGGTTCCACCTGGGGCCAGGCGTGCAGGTGCTGCTGCGGGAGCCCTGCAGGGTGTAGCCCGGGCTGCAGGTGAAGGTCACTCTGTCCCATGTCCGGTAACGATGGCGATGAGGGGACACCGTGCTGTACTGGACACGTGGGAACCGGCACCGGGCAGCTGGGAAAGGCAGAGAAAGGAAAGAAACGTTTACCTGCACAGCTCGCTGGGCTCCTGCTGCAGTGGAGGGCGGCTGGTGTCTGTGAGCAGTGGGATGCACTGGAGGCTGCAGCCGGGGTGGGGGTCCCTGAGGCTGCAGGGCCCTCCCTGTGCTCCCAGGGAACCTCAGCTGGCAGATTCTGGGTGTCCAGGATTTCATGTCAGCCACCCATGCAGGGGTAGAGCCTTTCCTGGCCTTTCTGCCCGCTCTGAAGCCCCTCCTAAGGGCCCAATCCCACCCAGGAAAACGCTGACAGGGTGTCCCAGAGTGACCAACAGCACGGCAGGGATCTGTGCTGCCAGGGGGCTGGGTGGGGGTGCCCAGCCTGGGCTGGGGTGCCCAGCTGTGGCTCTGATGTCCCCAGAGGGTCTCTGCCAGCAGCAGAGGAGCTCAGGGGCTCTGTGATGCCAAGGTCCACCTGGAAGCTCTTAGGGCTCCCATTTCCCTCGGCAGGGAAAAGCTCAGGGATCAGTGAGGAGAGGAGCAGCAATGAGGTAGAGGAGTGCCGTGGGAGGAAGGCCCCAGAGGAGCAGAACTGCCTTACCTTGAGCGCCGGGCGTGGTGCAGAGGAGCAGAGCAGAGCTGCCCAGCAGGCACAGGGTGAAGGTGGGCACCATGCCTGGCACAGACAGCGGTCCCGGGGGCACAGGGCAGA
Source organism: Regulus satrapa (assembly GCA_013396955.1). Lineage (NCBI taxonomy): Eukaryota > Metazoa > Chordata > Aves > Passeriformes > Regulidae > Regulus > Regulus satrapa. Next base: position 450,195 of record VWZN01009185.1, read on the forward strand.
TATTGAGCACCCCAGTTCCCCCCAGTGACCCCCCGGAGGAAGGACACACTGCTGGGGGACTTTCCAGGACCACGGGACAGGAAACTGTGGGCTCCCCAGCACTGCCCCAGAGAGGCTGCAGGTGTCTCAGGCTGCTGCTGAGGCAGGGGAGGATGTGAACAGAGGGGTGAGAAGGGCTGGGTGCACCCAGAGGTGCTGTAGCTGCCCTGTGCCCACAGTCAGAGCGTCCTCCCTTAGGGGAAGTGGCCCAGGCTCTGTCCAGAGCCCCAGGTGATGGTGGTGGCACCCAAGGGACGTGGCACCATGCCCGGGGATGGGGCAGGGTGGGGCATTCCCTCCTCCCTTTAAAGATGGGACAGGTTGTGGACTCAGATCCTCCCGACCCAACGCTGTGCTCATCCCTCACCCCAACAAGAATAATAAACTCCCCAGGGAGGGGTTTTTGATGAAGGAGCAGCCCCAGCAGCTCCGGCTCCCCACCTCACATAGGTGGCACTTTCTGAGCCTCAGCCAGCCAGCAAGACATGAACTGCTCAAGTGCTTTTATCTCTTTTATGGACAGAGAGCTTCCAATTCTTACAAACCCCACATTCACACCTCACAATTGCACTTGGTCGTTTGCACTCAGATTATAAGGAGAAGTTATGTAAAGTTGATTACAAATACAGTAAATAAACCCTCTCCAATGGTAAATTTCAGTGACCACGCCTCTAAACAATGTTTCAGCATTCATCATTATTCCTTTCATTTGATTGTGGGGAGATAATTCCAAGCTGATCCCCAAATCAAATGCTAAATCATTTGAAAAAAAAAAATCACTTTGGACTATGCAGTAGGAATAAACGGGCTGGGGTTAAAAGAGCAAAACCAAACACAACCCAGAGCTGCGGGGCTTAGGTTGTATTTCTTCCATTTAGTCACTCACATGGTTTATTGTAAGAGAGAAATAAAAATAACCAGAAATGTGCAAGCGCTTGTTCTGCAAGGCTGAAAAAACAGGACCTGCAGTGCCCCTGTGGCAGCTGAACGGGACAGTGCCCTGCTGGGAAGGGAGAACTTGGGGGTCTGTTTGGAACAAGGCTGACGTGCAGATGGAAATGGTTATTTGTGGGTTTCCTTCTTATCTGAGCCGTGTTCCGGCCAGCAGGAAGGCACTGGCAATAATGGAGAAACCAAAGGTCTGCAGTAGACACATTTTGGGTGGTTCCTGTTCCCGGTGTGCATCGTGGGAAGCTCCCAGATGGGTGATTTACCTCTGCAGCAGACAAAATCCACAACCTCGACATTTTGCTTTACCAGCAGCTAGAAGTCCGAGTGGCTCAGGCTTAGCCAGTCCCGATTCCACCACGGCGCCGTTTCCCTTCTAAACAGGAAACCTCCCGATCTTCACTCCATTTTATGACAGCTCTTCAGCTTATCCAGTGATAAGCTGGATTTTGCCAGGCTGGGTTACAGCCAGGAGAGGACACCAATGCCTCAGCGAGGCCCTTCCATCGGCCAGACACAGCCAGGATCCCCCATGGGGGGGGAAATCCCAAAATCCCCTGGGGGATTTTGCCCGCATGGATCCCCCCTCACCTCTGCCCACACCCACACACCGTCCTCAGCACAACCACGGCCGGGTGAGGATGAAAACACAGTGCCCAGAAGCTGTGGGGTTGGAGTCCTGTTCCCCACAGAGGCTTTGGCTCGATGTCCATCAGCGCCTGCTTGGGATCAGAGCTGTCCCCCAGCCCTGCCGTGAGTGGAGCATGAGCCCAACACCTTTCTGGACAAGGTGGTGTTCGGCCAAAGGCTGCGCTCGGTGATCTTGGGATCTTCCCACCACCGAGCACTGGGTGGTTCTCAGAGCTGTGGGCACTCAGAGATAACCCAGACTCACACATCAAACCCGCTAAGCACAGACCCCTCTCAGGAGGACATTCCCTGCTGATCCGCTCACTCTCAGCACCCTGCAGAGCCCCGGCCCAGCCCCAGCGTGCCCTCAGCGGTGCTGAGGAGCCCAACGGGAACCCCAAGGGCAGGAATCTCTCCAGCTTCTCTCTTGGGAAGGTCTTTGGCATCTCCGTGGCTTCACGCAGGGAGAGCTGCCCTTGCCTTCTGAGCAGGGTTCCAGAAGGTTCTGGGCAGGGTTCCAGAAGGTTCTGGGCAGGGTTCCAGAAGGTTCTGAGCAGGGTTCCAGAAGGTTCTGGGCAGTGTTCCAGGAGCTCCCAGCCCACCCCAGTCCCACACAGCAGTGCGAGGCTCTCCTGGCTGCGCTTTGCCAGGCTGCTTCAAGGCCACTTTCTCAGGAGGGAAAAGCAGAGCCCTGCCCCACCTCCCTCGCCACAATTCCCAGGAAAGCTCAGGCACTGGACACCAACAGCAGCAATTAATTGAGCGGAAGCAATTAACAGACTTGATTACATCCTGCAAAGAATGAGACTGCAAAAATCATTTAAGCCACTCCGTGGGAAGGCTTGGTTAGGCTGAAATATGAAATAAACCCCAGAGCCAGGATATCAGTATTCCTTATTTTACATTCCTTTTATTTATAAAACAGTTTTACCACAAATACTGTAAATTTTGCACTTTTATCTTCACACTAGGAAAATAACCTCGGTTTTAAAAAAGGTTTTAAAGAAATACAAATAAATCTTGTAGGATTGTGCAAAGAGGAAATTTTTTCCTAGTGCAAAGAAACATTTACTGACTTTTTAAAATCTCGCTTTAAGAGCTGCAGAAATACTTTGTTCATACAAAAATAAACGAAAAACTGGGCATTAAACCAACACAGAGGTGGGTTTGAAGTATGTTTGGTTTTTCTGCTTCTTTGCCAGGCCAGGCAAAGTCAGAGCCTTGACTCAGGTCACTTATTGCACGGGGAACTGAACCCCCTTCCCTCCTCAGCTCCCGGGTTTATCCTGCCATGGGAAACCAGCGGCGGTCAGGGGGGGCTTAGAGGAGCCCTGTGCTCTCCCCAGGGACCCCGGGGTGTTTGGGGGGCCCCGTGCAGCTCCTACCATCGGTACCAGGCGCTGCGGCTGGCACAGGTGGGCGTGGGTGGGCGCCGAGCACACGGGGCAGACGTGGCAGCCGGGGCTGTGCGGGGGGACCAGGTGGGCCGGGGTCCCCTCCCCGGCCAGGGGACACACGGGGCTGCTGGCTGTGTCCCCCTGGACGAGGGCCAGGAGCTGCCAGTCCGTGCAGGGAGGGCAGACGGGGCCCTGCGGGCTGTGGGGACAGAGGGGAGGGTGAGTCCCAATTCCCTCTCCAAACCACCCTGCCCAGGCTCCAGCACACACAAAAGCAGCTCTCCTTCACAACTCCCCTTTTAAAGCTCAAATAAGCAGCGATTCAAGAGTGCAGAACTGGACCGGCTCCCCCAGGACTGGGGCTCACAGCCAGTGGAACAGGCACTCACAAAAATAAATGAAAAAACCCCGAAACAAATGCAGCAACAAGGAGTTCACACTTCCTCAAGCCAAAGCAAGCAGATGCACATGTCAAACCATGTTTATCTGGTTTTCCATATGAATTTGCTTCTGTCAATGGTGACTCTGTTAAGGAAGCTTTGTCGACCTGAGAAAGCACCAGATTCTCATGGCTGAGTGTCAGAAGGAAAATAAATATACTGAGCAAGCAGCTTTACCTTGCTCCAAAACCTTACCTTGCCACAAGCAAATGAACCACACCCACAGGTGGGAAAAGCACAGGTGAGCAGCAGAGCTGAGGGGCACAGGCTGCTTCAGACACCCAGAGAAACCCCACAAGCACCCTCTGAATGAACCTCACGCAGTTTCCCATCTCTCTGCTTGAGCAGGCACCACATTTCCACCCCGACGCTGGGCTGGGAGCAGCCAACATTCACACCCTGCCCTGGTTTTTGTTTCAGGTGGAGCACTGAGCTCTCTGTCCGGAGGGCACTGGGAGTGCTGAGAGGAGCTGGATGGAGCTGCCTGTACTGGCCACACTCACCCCTTGTCCTGCCACTCCCCCGGTGTCACAGCACTGCTGTCACCCTGGCCAGTGTGGGCCCGGAGCCAGCTCTCACAGATGGGACAGATGTGGTCACTGTGGAGAGGAACCATTGAGGATGTGCACTGGATGTGCCTTCCAGGCCAGGTTTTTGGGGCTTGGAACAACCTGGGGCAGTGGAAGGTGATGGGGAACGAGATGAGTTTTAAGGTCCCTCCCAACCCAACTCAACCCAACCCATTCTAGGATTCTCTGATAAAAACAATTCTACTCCTTCCGTTCTGAAATTCTCTGATTGTTGTCCATGCCCACCGTGGCACCTGGGTATTTTCACGTGGAAGACCATCCTTTGGTGGTCCGTGGGCTGCTCTTCCCCATCCCACCATGCAGCAGCTTCTCCTGTGCCATGTCCCCTCAGCACATCCACAGCGTTGGCAGGAGAGCTGAACACACAGAGGGAGAGAGAGAGCCCAACCTGAGTGTGTGGCTTCCCAAAAACACCGACTGCCCGACAGAGCCACCGCTTCCTAAACATCAAATCCTTGCTCCTGCTAAAAGAGACACCGCGTGAATTCCACCTGCAATACTCCCTCTATCCACAGTGAGATTCTTCCTCCCTCCTTCCCCGTGTTTTGCTGCCCACGGGCCCGTGCCAGGGGGGCAGGAGCAATGCTGGATGCTGTACCTGGTGCCTGCTGGGCTCTGCCCGTCCCCGACGCTGGGGACCGAGTAGCTGCGGGGTTTTTGGGGCTGGGAGCTCAGCCAGTCCTGGCAGGCGGGGCAGCTGGGGCGTGGGGGCTCTGAGACAGGGGCCAGGTCCCCGTGGAGCTGCTCCTCACAGCTGAGGCACACGTGGCAGTTCCCCGTGTGGCTGTGGATGAGAGAGGTGGGGGAAATGCGTCCCGAGAGCAGCCGGTGCCCCTGGGACAGCAGGCTGCTCCTTGTGGCATCTGAAAGTCAAAAACTGCTCAAAGATCTTCTGCGCAGGTGAGCCCAGCAGCAGTGAGAACCCTGGCTATAGGCAGAAGTCTGGCACAAGTTTTTGGGTGGGTGAACAAGGAAAACTACCAAAAATAGGAATTCCAGGGCTTGGGCTGCTTCTTCCCATCTGTAAGCTCGGGGTGCATCGCTGAATCCCTTCCCTTCATCTCGTGCTTTTGTAAATTCACATTGTAAGAGCTGAAGAAACAGAAAGGAGAACATTTGTGGAACAAAAAGAAACTTAGCAACATGGAAAAATCATGCTAACCATTCAAATATACTGAAGGTACAGGGCTTGAAGGGAAAAATCCACTTATCCCCAGGGAAAGTTGTGATTTACGAGGGGCAGCTTAGTGGCTTACTGCTTTTCATTCTCTTTCCGTCTCATGACGATCCCAGCTAGAATTCCAAGGACTATTGGGGGAACTGACAAGGAAGGGAAAGGGAGAGTGGAATCAACCACTGACTCCAGGTACTTAACAGCAAACAGCTTTGGGGTAGGAAAATATATTTTCAATTTTAAGCTACTTACCGATGCAACTCGGAATGAGGATGCTTGCTGGGAAGGAAAACAATGATAGGGATGTTAAAAAGATGAAGGCCAAAATCTGGTGCAGTTACAGCAATTAACAGGACTTCTAAGAAACGCAGCTCTTACCCAGCCAGTAAGGATTCTCTTCTGAGGGTTTGGTCTGGTTAGTCTCTGCTGTGGTTTTAACTAGGGGGAGACAAAGGAAAAGCACTCAGAATGTTATTTGATATGGTGCTCAATTCGTACATAATATATAAAACAGTTCAGAGTGGAGTAAACATCCCATGGGCAGGTGATTTGTGCATCTCAGGCCATGGCAGGGGCCTCTTGTGCCACTGCAGGCCTGAAGGACAGCGGGGATTCTGCTGTTCCACTTGGCTTTATTGCCTGGGTGTTGCTGGACACGAGACACACATCCCTTCTAAGTTCCCTCCACCACTGACACATTTCACACATTGCTCTTTACATTCCTGCCCGCTCCTCTCCAAGGGAAAATGCGAAGAAATAAAACCCCAAAAACCTCAAAAAAACCATGTCTGGTTCTGCTCCTACAGCAGAGCCTGGCAGCTTGCAGAGCAGACTGGAAACAAACCCCGCAGAGAGGGTGGAACCAGGAGCAATGCCCAGCCCAGCAAAGCGCAGGGGACGAGCAGGGCTCACCGCAGGCAGGAGGGGCCCCGCTCCAGGCACCCCCCTGGCCCTGGCTGTCCGTGCTGCAGCTCAGCGTGTCCTGCCCCACCAGCTCCAGCCCCGGCTCGCACGTGTAGGTGGTGACAGAGCCCAGCACGAACTCCTCCGAGCCGCTGCCGCTGTGCTGCCCGTGGGGAATGGCCGGAGGAGGGGGACAGGAAAGGACTGCGGGAGAAAGAGAAAACAGCTCAGGACGTGGCCCCCGGGAAGCTCTTCTCAGCAGCCTGAGGGGAAGGATCAGTGATGTTTCTGGGGAGCCCCTGCTTTGTGACAGCAGCTCTCCCCCTGCAGAGATGCTGACCTGGCTTCACTTAGTGAAGTAAACAACAACAAAAAAAAATTTCTGTATTTCTGAGTTGGAATATTTGGTTTTTCCAGTCACTCACCCTGACAAGTTGGAAGAGGACTCCAGACAGCCTTGTCTCCCTCTAGGAGACACCTGATGGAAGGTGACGCTCCCTTTAACCTGTACCTGCGGGGGCAGAAGGCACATCCCAAAATCAGCTTGTTGTCGCCAGCCAAGAATGTGTCAGCACAGAGGTGCTGAGGAGTCCGTGTGGGCAGAGCCCCGTGTCCCAGTTCCACCCCAGTGACTCTGGCCAGGCAACTGGGATGCAGTGGGCAGTGGCTTCACACTCACCCACGGTCACAAACCACCTTGGCTGTCGCTCCCAGCTGATGATCATTTATGATAACTTGGCCATGTGCTGGATTGGCTGGAATACCACAAGATTTCTCTAAAAGAGAGTAAAATTATCCTTAGGACGCTATGAGGCTGGGAAAAACCCCACAGACTTCATGGCAGTATGGCAATGTGAAATCAGGCAGTTCATGGTATTTCGTGTTAAATGTCAGTGGAGAAGAGCAATTTTAAAATATAAATGTGGCACTTGGAGCACAGCCTTGGAGAAAATGAAGTGACAAGGAGACACTCACTCAGACACCACCGAGGAACTTCTGTCCACGTTAAGTTGTCCAAACAGGTGCTGGTGGGGGGCTGGTCTGTGGTGTTTTCAAAACCTTGGCGACAAATGTACCTCACCGTGGTATTAACGGCGTAAAAATTCTGCCTTTGGTCCTCTGGTGATATCGCAGCAAACCGCACAGACGGTGGCCTGGGACAGCTGCCTGGCCGCCACAGAGACAACCGAAACGTCCGGTTACACAGCAAAAATAACAACGTTTAGCTTTCAGCTGTAAACATAAATCCGCACGAGCCTCACTAAGGACACGGATACCCCAAACAGTGCCCTCCTCCCCGGCCACTTCCACCAGGGAATTGTCTGAGGTGGGAAAGCGCAGCCAGTTCTCACTGGAGACGTTTCCAAATCCCCAAAGCCGAACCTCCTTTGGTCACTCTGTGCTCTGCCCCCGCAGTGGTGCTTCCCTTTTCCATGCGCTTCCCAAGCTGTTCCTCTGTTTTTATCCCCACACAAGTGCCAGCACATGGCAACAGCCTCGGTGGAATGTAGGAAAAAGGGGCAGCAAGAGAAGTGGCCAAACCACTTCATGCTGTGTGATGAGGAAAGCCCTGAGGCAGCATTGCCAAAGCTGTGAGCGTTCCCACAGGCAGCCTGCACCCTCCTGGTGCCAGGGAAGGAAACACTCACGGCCACAGAACTGCGGCAGGCTGGACCAGCGGGAGTTGGGCAGGCACTGGATGGCGTCGGGGAGAAAGGGGAGCTTGGTGTAACCCGGGGCGCAGCCGAAGGTCACTGTGGAGCCCACGCTGAAGCTCTGCTGGTCCTTGCTGGCCCCCCGGGGCTCAGCGTGGCTGATGTTTGGCAGCGGCCCGCAGTCCCCTGGGAGAAAATGAACAGGGATTTAGCGTTATTATTTATTTTATTTATTTATTATTTACCATTCAACCTTTTGCTGCTTTTGTACCCCGGGCAGGGCACACACACCCTGTGGGAAAGGGTGGCACAGAGAGAAGGGCACACAGAGCACAGAGGGACAGGGATGAGGGGCACACAGGGACAGGGAACACACAGGGACGGGGAATACACAGGGACAGGGATATGGGGCACATACAGGGACAGGGAACACCCAGGGACAGGGAACACACATGGACAGGGATGTGGGGCACACAGAGTGCACACTCAGAGCACACACTCACCCCCACAAGGGACACAGGGAGCACACAAGGAGCACAGATACACCTGGAGCACATGGAGCACACACACAGAGGGAACACGCTCAGGGAGCACGCAGGGAAGACACACACACGGATCACACCCGGAGCACGCACACACACACATGGATCACACTCACACGGATCACACAGACACGGATCACACCCAGAGCGCGTGCACACACACACACACACACACACACAGATCACACTCACATGGATCACACACACACACGGATCACACTCACACGGATCACACCCAAAGCACACACACACACACACACACACACACGGATCACACTCACACACGGATCACACCCGGAGCGCGCACACACACACACACGGATCACACCCGGAGCACACACGCACACACACACACACACGGATCAC
>VWZN01009185.1:474833-488685 GCA_013396955.1 Regulus satrapa
GACATTCAAAACTCAGCAGATTTGCACTTCTCCAATTCTGGGGTCAACCTGGGGGAGGTCTGGCCATGGCCCAGCTGCCTTGGGCAGGTCTGGGGGCTGCCCAAGGCTGAGGCATCACAGAATCAGTCAGAGAATCATGGAAGGGACATTAAACCCCTCCAGTGCCACCCCTGCCATGGCAGGGACACCTCCCACTGTCCCAGGAGCTCCCAGCCCTGTCCAGCCTGGCCTTGGGCACTGCCAGGGATCCAGGGGCAGCCACAGCTGCTCTGGGCACCTGGGCCAGGGCCTGCCCACCCTCACAGGGAGGAATTCCCTCCTAACACCCAATCTAAACCTGCCCTTATTTACCTTAAACCCATTCCCCTTTCCCTGTCACTCCATTCCCGGTGGAATTCCCCTCTCCAGCCTTCCCAGAGCCCCTTCAGGCACTACAAGGCTCCACCAGCTCTTCCCAAAGCCCTGCTGGAAGGAAAGCAGAGCCCCAGAAGCCGAGACCCGGAGGAGGGGAGGAGAGGACACTCACCCCGAGCCCCCGCCGGCTGCAGCAGCAGAATCAGCCCTGCCAGGAGCAGCCCGGGCATGCTGAGGGCTGGGAGAGCAGAGATCCTCTGCCCCGGAGCCCGGCAGCGAAGGGGAAGCAGCAGTGGGAAGTTGGGGACAGTCACGGCACTGACATCACCCCCAGCAGGGCACAGAGGGGAGGAAGGGTCACAGCGAAACCCTGCAGCAGCCAGGGCCAGGGCTGGGAGCACATCCCTGGGCACGGGGAATTTCAGCTTTCTGTGCTGCCAGGCACTGACCCCCAGGAGAAAGCTGAGTTTGAGCTGAGGCCGTGGAGAGGGCTCCAAGAATTGAGTGATGGGACTGGGATTGTGGGGATGGAGTTTGGATAGAAGGACATGATCACAGGCTGGAAAACTCAGAGCTTAAGATGTGGGATATAGTAATAAATATTAAGCAAAAATGGAGGTTTTAGGGCGTTGGTTTTCCCTTCTTTTTCCTTGGGTTTGGGTGATACTGTGGGATTGGGGTGGAAATGCCTGCAGTGCGGGCCACAAGTAGTTGGTTATTGGGTTAAAAGTAAAAATATTTTGGCAATTCTTAATTAGTTGGTTTACCTTTAAAAGACCTTATGGAAATAAACTATATCGCCATTTCTACCTTGGTAGCTTGAGTGCTGAAGGACTCATGGCTTGTGAGACTGTAATATAGATAAGAAATAAGAAACATCCGAGTCAGAATCATGGAAGTATTAAGATCAAGGTGCTGAAGCTGGACCCATTTTTGGGAGCAGGACGGGCCATCATCCCCTCTGTGTGAGGCTGGACCCATTTTTGGGGGCAGGACGGGCCATCATCCCCTCTGTGTGAGGCTGGACCCATTTTTGGGGGCAGGATGTGCCACCATCCCCTCTGTGTGAGGCTGGACCCATTTTGGGGGGCAGGATGTGCCATCATCCCCCAAGGTGCTGAAGCTGGACCCATTTTGGGGGGCAGGATGTGCCATCATCCCCCTCTGTGTGAGGCTGGACCCATTTTTGGGGGCAGGATGTGCCATCATCCCCTCTGTGTGAGGCTGGACCCATTTTTGGGGGCAGGATGTGCCATCATCCCCCTCTGTGTGAGGCTGGACCCATTTTTGGGGGCAGGATGTGCCATCATCCCCTCTGTGTGAGGCTGGACCCATTTTTGGGGGCAGGATGTGCCATCATCCCCTCTGTGTGAGGCTGGACCCATTTTTGGGGGCAGGATGTGCCATCATCCCCCTCTGTGTGAGGCTGGACCCATTTTTGGGGGCAGGATGTGCCATCATCCCCTCTGTGTGAGGCTGGACCCATTTTTGGGGGCAGGATGTGCCATCATCCCCTCTGTGTGAGGCTGGACCCATTTTTGGGGGCAGGATGTGCCATCATCCCCCTCTGTGTGAGGCTGGACCCATTTTTGGGGGCAGGATGTGCCATCATCCCCCCTGTGTGAGGCTGGACCCATTTTTGGGGGCAGGATGTGCCATCATCCCCCTCTGTGTGAGGCTGGACCCATTTTTGGGGGCAGGACGGGCCATTCCCCGAGACGCGGCTCCCTCTAGAGCCCGGCCCGGTGGCTCTGCGGGCTCAGCCAGCAGAGAGCAGCATTGAAGTGCGGGAGCGCCTCCTCCGAACCCTGCAGCATCCGTGAGGCTGGAATTCATTCATTAAAATTTCTAAAAAAAAAGAAAAAAAATTTAGTAAAAATGTAATTAATAAATCGGACAGCGAGCAGAGGAAGGAGCCGCTTTTCCCTGTGCCAGGATCTGCTGGGAAGGGCTGTGATGGTGCAGGGCAGGTGTGTTCTCACCTGGGAGGGATGTGCTGCTTTTATGGGGAAAGGAAACATCCAGCCAGGGCACACGGTTAATAAAAATCCTTTGAAACTTGTTTGCTTTGTGAATTTTGGCTTCAGCAATGCACAGAGCAAGTCGCCTTCAAGTCCCGGTAGAATTTTGAGGTTGTTCAGATAGGAGGGCGTTCCTTCACTTATGGAAAAAAAAATCTTTGATTTCAGCCAGCAGAAGGATTTGGTGGCTGCTGGGGTGGGAAGGCTGGGAAATGGACACAGATACAGCATCATATTTATAGTTACAGCCACAGCTACAGCCACATTTTTGTATTTTGTATTTATAGTCAGCACCCCGTATTCACCCCGTTCTTCCCCACAGGATGCTCTCGTGCTGATTATTCTCCTCGGGAGGTTCCCTGTCCGTCTGAGGCTCCCCACCAGCTGGAGGCCGTGTGGGAGCAGAGTGGGAGCTCCCCAGCCAGGCAGGAGCACTCGCACCAAGCCTGAGCCGCGTTCACGGGAGACCAGGCTGCTGTTGGAAGCTGAGATGGATTCAGACCCCCCAAAAGGGGCCAAAAAAAAGCAGCTGTGAGGCTGCAGGGGATGGTGAGAGGAGGGGCAAGGAAGGAATGCAAGGGGGCTGATAAGGAAGGAATAATAATAAAAACCTTTTTGGCCGGGCCAGGGCTGTTTACACACGGGCAAAAACTTCCTGAGCTGGAAGTGCAGCCTTTCCCAGCCTTTTCAAACCTTTCCCAGCCTTTTCCTGCTTTTCCCAGCCTTTCCCAGATTTTTCCAACCTTTTCCACCCTTTTCCAACCTTTCCCAGCCTTTTCTTGCCTTTTCCCAGCCTTTCCCATAATTTTCCTGACTTTTCCCAGCCTTTCCTAGCCTTTTCCTGCCTTTCCCAAATTTTCCCTGCCTTTCCTATCCTTTTCCAACTTTCCCCAACCTTTCTCAACTTTTCCCAGCCTTTCCCCAACCTTTCCCAGATTTTCCCAACCTTTCCCATCCCTTCCCAACACTTTCCCAGCCTTTCCCAGACTTTTCCCAGACTTTCCCAGCCTTTTCCCAGCCTTTCCCTCTGGCTCAGCGCCGTCCCTGCTCCACCACCCGCTCCCTCCCGGCATTTCCCTCCACCTGGAGGCTTTGGAGGGACCTTTTGTTTCTCCAGAGCACTTGACTGTGACTCTCTTGTCCCCGCCGGGCCGCGGGACACGCCCTGAGCTGAGAGAAGCGCACCTGAGGCTGGATGGGAGCTGCAGCCCCCGACACGGATCAGATTAAACCCGTGCCAGATCTCCACGCCCCCCTCCCCAGGCTAGCCCCACCTCTGGGTGGGTAATTCTGCTTTTCCTGCTGCCCTTCCCCTCGCAGCTGGGCTGCCAGAGGGCAGGCAGCCCCAACCCACACTCTGAGGGGTGTCCCTGAGGAACTCCGGTGCCAGGGAATCAGCCCTGGGAAGGGTCAGACATCCCAGAGAGGAGAGGGGCTCAGGAGAGGTCCCCGTGCCCGCAGCTCCTGCCCTCAGAGCAGCTCGAGCATCTCCGCAAGAGAAGGCTCCGAAGGGCCTGAGTTGCTGCTGGAGGAATTCCCAACACATTTTGGGGCAGGGAATGTCGCTGGTTATGGCAGAGTGAGGGAGCCCTCCCAGGATCGCTGAGGCTGGAGAATCCCTCCAGCGCCACCGAGTCCCAGCTGTGCCCGATCCCCACCCTGTCCCCAGCCCTGAGTGCCACCTCCAGGTGCCACCTCCAGGGATGGGGACTCCAAACCTCCCTGGGCAGCCCCTGCCAAGGCCTGGCCACTCTTTCCACGGAGAAATTCCTGCTGATGTCCAACCTGCCCTCTCCCGGTGCAGCTTCCCTGCTGTCAGCTCAAACCCCAGCCCTCCACAGCACTCTGGAGCCTCATTTCTTTTTCCAGGAATTAACTGGGTGTCTTAAACATCAAAAAAAAAAAAAAGAAACCCCAAATCAAACAAAGGAGGTGTAACAGTCTGGCTGCACATCACTCATCCTGCAGACGGTTTTGGGGTTTTTCTTTTGGGGAGAGGAATGTGCTCAGAGCAAGCCAGAGCCTTTAGTCATGGGATTTCTGCTGGGAAAGAACCTCTCCGTGAGGCGTTGTCCTCCCATCCTGCTGGCAGCAGGCAGAGCCGCGCATCCCGCGGGGACAAACACGCTGCTGTTCCAAGGACACAACGGAGAAGCCAGTTTTTAGTACTTAATTATTTTTCTTTTTCAACCGGGATTATTTACAATGAGATCTGGGAGAAGCAATCCACACCAAAGCAAACAGCCTGGAATATTTTAATTGTGTTTAAGCGACTCTTGCACCCACACAAAACAGCCCCAGGTGGCGATGGATGCCGCTGTCATTGCTTTGAGCGCTGTACCAGAAAAAAAACAAACCCCTTTCCCCTCAGGTGTTCAGCACTGAGAGGAGCTTGGGATGAATTCACTCATGAGAGGGTAGATCAGCTTCGAGGGCCATTTTGGGGCTTATTTCGGGTGTGGAGGTGGCTGCTGGCGCCCGTGTTGAGCCACCACCCCTCCTGGTGTGGCACCAGCAGCACGGGGCTGGCACGGTCAGGGCTTTGGCTCCCTAAAAATGTGCTCGGGATGGGGAACAAACCTGCCCTGGCTCTCCCTGAGCTGCCGTGAGCTCCGTGTGGCTCCAGCAGCGCTCTCAGCCCGAGAGGCGGCTCAGACTGCCCCCGGCCCTGGGTTTGGTGCTTCCCAAAGTGCAAACCCTGCTCTGTGTTCGTGTCCCTGAGAGCTGGGGGTTTGTCTCATCCCTCTGGGAGCCCTTTGGCACCTCTCATTCCCAAATTCCTGCCCTGGGTGCCAGCAGGGAGCGAGCCCCAGGCACCCAGGGAGCCCCACAGCCCTACCCTGTGTTCTCCATCTCACTCAAGGGATAAATTGCTGGCTCTGCCGGTCACAACCCCCAGCCCCTGGCAGGAGGAGGCTGTGGAAGGTTTTTTCCTCTAAAAAAAAAACCACTTCAGGACACGGTCCTGGTAGGATTCAAAGAGAAAGAAGTTGACATTTCAGCCTTCAATTCCACGTGGAAAGTTTTAAAGAGCTTCAGCAAATTCTGCTGGAGTTGGAAATAGTAGAGGAACCCTAAAGCACAGGAAGGGGTTAAATGCCTGATGGTCTCAGAAGAGGAAGAAATCCTGCACTTAAACATAAAGATGCGATTATAAACAACTCTGTTAACCGAAACTATCTGAAACCTGAGAGGCTTTTGTCACTGCAATCCCAATTTAACTACTTTAGTCAGCCTAACATATTGCTACCAGAAATCTGGGCTGCTTGGAGTCCAACCCTGCCTCTGCTTAAAAGCTGTGGAGGGCTAAGGGCACTGGCATTTGTCCTGATGTTCTCCTGACAACAAAAGCAGAGAACAGCTGCAAAAAAGTGTCCTGTGTGGTCAGTGGGAAGAGGAGGAGGAGGAGGAGGAGGAGGAGGGGGCAGAGAAGCTGCTCTTCAGCAGCCCTGGCCCTCAGTGTGCTTTAGGCTGATTTTGAGGCTCTTCACAGAGACAATAACAACAACACAGAAGGTCTGCAATTCCCTACGTGTCCGGGAAAGGCCGGGCCCTGCCGCGGCAGCTCGGGGGCCGTGGTCACATCTGGGTGTCAGCGGGGCTGTGCTGCCGGCCCGAGTGGCCGTTCTTGGAGGACGCCTGGCCCGTCCCGTTCTCCTGGGTGGCCCCGTTGAGGCTGGGCAGGTTTGGCTTCTCCTGCAGCTCGGCGGGCTCCTGGGAGGGTGTCATCAGCATGGTGTTCCCCTGGCTGCCGTGCTCCGTGTAATAGGGGTCTTCAGCCTGGCAGGGACACAAGAGACACAGTCAGGGAGGGCAGGGCTGTGGGGTGAGGGCAGGGGCTGCCACGGCCCCCAGGCAGGAGGGACAAACAGCCCCAGGTCAGGGCACTGCTCTCGCTGGTGAGAAGGGGAGCTGAGGGTCGGAACCAACCCTGTGTTTCCTCCGGCACCTGCAAGAGAAGCTGTCGGGTTTTGTTGTTTCCTCCTAACCAGGCTCTGGAGCTGACCTTGCCTTGGGACAGAACGTCTGCTGGCCCCTTTGGCCAAGGAGGAATCACCATCGAATGGGAATGATGGAAATGGTCTCCTTTTCTTCCCTTCCCCTTCTTCTGAAGGGCAGAGCTCACTGACCGGTGCGGCAGAACTTCACCTCTGCAGGGCTGGGTGCTGACTGCCGGGAGGAGCAGATGCCTCTGGAGGATCCAGGGCTGCCTCCATCCCCCCACAAGAATTCCCCAGGTGTTGTGCAGCCCTGCAACTGGCAGTGGTGAGCCCTGGTGGCAATCCCCGGCTGGAATTTTCTCAGCAGCTCCCAGCACTCTCCTGGCTGGAGCTCACTCCCTCTCTTTTCCATGGGTGGGCTGGCCACGCCTCACCTGGGACAGGGATTGGCACTGCCAGGGGTTTTCATGGCACACTTCATGCTGCTGCCAGCCTCAGGGACACAGCGGCAGTGTCCCTGCCTCTGACACTGGCATTTTCCTGCTCTGTGCTCTGGGGACATCCTTCCTGGCCAGGAAACGTCCCGACAGCCTCCCAGGACACAGCTGCTCCCGCTGGGCAGTGACGGGGAAATCATGGCCTGGGCACGTCCCCAAAAAGTCACTGGCGAGGAGGAGTCCTCAGGGTCAGCCTGCCTGGAAAGGGGAGAATGGAAATAGGAAATGTCTGCCTCTTTCTTTCTTGATATGTTTTATTACCATGGTTGGTGGGGAGAAATTGCCTTTATTACAGCATGGGTACAGACAGGGGACTCACGCAAGGAATGGAAATTAAAGGGCGTCACTTTTAATGACACATTCATAAAGGTTCAGTGGCTCTGGAGGGGTCTTGCCAGATGAGTTCTTACTGCTGAGCAAAAATAAGTGTTAGACCTGGAAGTACGTGCGGGAAAGGGGCGGCGCTGCTGCGGGAGTTGATTTTGGAGAGAGCTTCTCCCTCCCCCCCGTGCACTCCCCTGCCCGGGCTGTCCCAGCAGCTGGGGACACATGCGGGGCCCAGCACAGGGCCTCGGGGGTGTGGGGATCCCCCTTTGCTCCCCCAGCTCCTCTCTACCTGCTCTGCCACCTGTAAGCACTGACCAGCCTCTCGCCCGCGGGGCTCCAGCTGCGCCGCTTCATCAGGAAATATCCAGCCAGGCCCAGGAAGGCCAGCAGCAGCCCAGATGTGACCAGGGCGATCAGGGTCTTCTGAGAAGAGTCCCGGTGGCTCCTCGTGCTCTCCTTTTTAAGGGATTCTATTCCAAGCTAGAAAAAAAAGAAAGAAAACAAAACCAAAAAAACACCAAAGAGAGCCGGGAGTGGGACAAACAGGAAACGTTTGCATCTGCTGCACAGGCTTCAAACAATGCTGGTGCTCACCTCCTTGGGAAACTGCACGTAAACAGAGCTGGGCTTTGCTGCCCCAGCTCTGCCCCAGCCCTGGGAGCCCTCACATCCTCATTCCCAGCCTGGAGTCGCCTGTGGTACAGGGAATTTTGTCCTCTGGAGCACACCCCGGGGTTTAGAGCACCTCTGAGATGCTCTGAGTGCTGCAGCTCTGCCATTTATACCCCGAGAGACAGCTGGGGCTCAGCCCCACGAGCCAATGGCAGCCTCAGGGGAGCGCTGGGAGGAGGAATTCATTCATGTCAGCCACGCCCTTGAAGAAGCCGAGTGCCAATTGCACCCTGAGAGTCACAGCTGGGGTCTCACCTCTGCTAAGAAAATGCTACAGCATTTTACAGTCATGTGAAGCCTTTCTGCCCCGTGGCTTGCACTGGTGGTTGGCTCCAACCACAGAATCCCAGGCTGCTTTGGGTTGGAAGAGACCTTAAAAATCATCCAGTGCCACCCCTGCCACGGGCAGGGACACCTCCCACTGTCCCAGGTTCCTCCAAACCCTGTCCAGCCTGGCCTGGGACATTCCAGGGATCTCTACACTCCTTGGGCACCTCCAGCCTGGAGGCAGGTCCAGGTCTCAGCATCTGCCCCAGCCCCAGCTGGCCACCTACAGCTCCCATCCCTCCGGACACCTACCCAGACATTTCTTGCAGCTGAATTTGCTTAGAGGGATTTACCTTTTCCCAGTGAGACTTCTGGAGCACGTTCAGAAGCCTGTCAGGGTCTGCAAGGTTTAAAAGAGGAGACACACGCGTCACACACGCTGATGTGCATATCACACACATCACACACATTGCCCCTTGTCATTCCACCCTCAATTCGACGCTCTGCGCTCCTGGCACACCCAAAGCTGTGCACAGAGGAGCCAGGGCTGCTCTGGAGGCAGCTCCACGGCTCCAGGGGTGCAGCAGGACCCCAGAAGAAGGAGCAGAATTGCAGAGAGGTTTCTCCTCCCAGGATCGGTCTCATGGCCCTTCTCCTTCCCTGTCACACTGGCACCTGTGGATCACAGCCAAGGGATGAGCTCCACTGACCTTTCTCTCCTTTGAGGGTGAGGAGCAGACAGTCCCTGTCCAGGCTGGACGGAGTGAGCTTGATCTCGCAGGGGGAGTCCACGGTGTGGGTTCTGTTTTCACATATTTCTTGCCACAAAACCAATCCCTTCCTCTCTAAAAAGCCTTCCTGTGAAATGTGCAGAAAGAACATTTAAACCAAGCAAAGCGAGCAGCCCTCTGCCTCAGGCACGCCGGTGGAGGTGTTGTGCTTTCCCATTTGAATTTCGGGTGCTTCTCTGTGCCCTGCAAGGCTGAGCTGGGTGTCAGACCCTCCTCTCCCACTGCAGCATTGCCCAGAGCCCCAGCACCTCGGAGGTGCTCACTTCTCATGTCTTAACTTAATGAGAATTAATTAAATTGAGATAATATTAGCAACTCTTGAAAATAGCATTTAAACGAAGCTAAATTTAGGCTCTGAATCGCATGGTAAGTCTCCCCAGTTTTTGGGCTGGAACAACTGAAGAGCCCTATTGTTTCAGAGTCCCAGGCAGGGGCTGGGAAAGGAGGGAAATAACAAAGAAGCATTGAGCCTTCCTGTTTAGGAAATGTCTTCAATGTTTTTGCTAGGTCGCTGATCAAAGGCTAGGTGAAAACCCACAAATTTCTCACATTTTGGAGCTGAGCTGACTCTGGGGTGGAAGAGGAGCGAGGAGCTGCAGCCTTTGTGGGCCAGCTTCTGGATCAGATGGGATGGGCTTTCTCCTGGGGGCTGTTTCCAGCCGAAGCCAGGCTCAGGGACAGAGCCCAGCCCTGCTCAAACCCTCCCTGGCGCCCTCCCAGCTGGGGACAGAGCCCGAGCCATGGCTGTGCCACCCCAGGGACAGCGACAGCTCCACGGAGCCCTGCCCTGCCGTGGGCTAAGCCCACTGGGGGACTGAGGAAGGGGAGATCCCCCTGTCCCCGCTCGGGTCCCTCCATCCTCCGGGCGTGCACAAAGGCAGAAACTCCTCCAGAACAACAAACAAATCATTTTCAGCTGTTTCTATAGAGCCTGGCTCGGGGGCAGCAGGGCCAGGATGGAACAAGAGACCCAAGTGAGTATTTTCCTTTCTCTGCTGTGGAAAGAACTCATCGGAGTGTCAGAGTTTCCCTTTGCAATTAGCGGCGCCGGGTGCCAGCTGATTGCTCATTTGCCTCGGGAAAGGCCAGCAGGAGAGAGGGACACGCTCCAGGGCTGCTCTTATCTGGTTCCCAGGTCCAGCCTGAGCCTGGGCCCTCCCCAGGGCTGTTGGGGCCTGCGGAAGGTGGGAACTGGGGACGTTGGGGCTGTTTCAGGCGCAGGGAGCGTGCTGTGTCCATCATTTCCTCACGGCATGCTCTCTATCCATCATTTCCACACGGGGTGCACGAGCCCTGTGCCCAGACGGCATCAGAGCCCACTAGATGGCATCTGAGATTGGAATCGAGGGCTCCCGCAGGAGTTTCCCCTGTGGATTCCTGCTCCAGCGCAGCCCCTGTAAACAGGAACGAGCCTGAATGCCATTGAATCACTCCTCGGCAGAGGAAAGCCAAGTCATCCCAAGTGGCAGCGGCATGGCTCAATGACAAAAGGAAAATTCAA
The DNA here is from genome assembly GCA_013396955.1 of Regulus satrapa. Taxonomy (NCBI): domain Eukaryota; kingdom Metazoa; phylum Chordata; class Aves; order Passeriformes; family Regulidae; genus Regulus; species Regulus satrapa. The sequence continues at coordinate 485,205 of VWZN01009185.1, forward strand.
TGTTTTTAATATATTTCACACCCAGGGCATCGCTGTGTCACAAGATCCAGCACCTTCCACCCTCTGGGGCAGGCTGTGCCTCCAGTGGGAAAAGCTTCTTCCTCCCACCCACAGCAGACCCCCTCTGTTGTTATAAATGCCCATTTTTGGTGCACAAGGCCAAGGACGGTCACAGAGAGCCTGAGATTCCCTCAGGAGGTGCTGGGGACATTGAGCAACTCCTTCCAATGCCCTGTTTTCTTTCCTAGGGCACTTTGCAAGACAAAAAAAAAGTCATTTTTTTTCCTAACAGGGAAGAGGAAGAAGAAGAACAAAGGCAATTTCCTGTTGGACACGGTGGGAGATGCTTTAGAAGCTGAACTGACCCCAGAGCTCAAAGAAAAAAGAAGGATTTATGCAACAGGGAGGTTGCATTTCCCCCTGGAACTGCTGCGATCCCTTTGGGATCCTCCTGGGACCATCCCCTCCTGCACCTGCCTGGCCCAGCCTGGCTGCTCTGCCCCGGAATCACAATGAGAGCTCCCCACCCAGAGAGCCCCTGGGGCAGGGGTGACCCCACTGCTGGGTGACCCCAGTGCTGGGTGACCCCCTGGCTGAGTGACCCCACAGCTGGGTGACCCCATGGCTGAGTGACCCCACTGCTGGGTGACCCCCTGGCTGAGTGACCCCAGTCCTGGGTGACCCCATGGCTGAGTGACCCCAGTCCTGGGTGACCCCAGACCCCACTGCTGGGTGACCCCACTGCTGAGTGACCCCCTGGCTGAGTGACCCCATGGCTGAGTGACCCCACTGCTGGTGCCCCCACTGCTGGTGCCCCGCTGTCCCCCCGCCCTGGGCACACCGGGGCACTCACGCAGGTGTCGTTGAGCTGCAGGCAGACGGCTCCAGGGGCGCCCTCGCCGCTGGCCCTGTGGCACCCGATGGCCGGGAGGAGAGGCTGCAATGAGAACACAGCGCTGTCAGCGCCCTGCTGGGGCTGGGGACAGTCCCGCCTGCCCAGCCGGCCCAAAGCTCACCTCGGGGCTGGCCCGGGCCCCGTGCAGGGCTGTGGTGGCACGAGGATGCTCCGGGGTGGCCGCAGAGCTGGTCCCGGCCACCGTGGAGCCCGGGGTGCCCGCCCCGTCCCTGGGCTGTGTCGGGGGGCTCTGCGTTGTGGAGACCCCCGGGCTCCCCTGCGGCCCCAGGGGGGTGCCCGGCAGCGATGTGGGGGCCGGGCTGGGCCGGGGGCTCGTCCTTTGCTGCCCTGAAGATGTCAGGATGGTGGCCACGGACCCGGCTGCGGCTTCAGCTTGGAGGAAACGCAAAGAGAAGGAGACGGGAGAGAGCTGAAACGCTGAGTGAGAGCTCTGTGTGGGCCACGGCGCTGCTGGAGGACAGCACTGATCTGTCCCAGCCCACAGCAGCAGCACCAGGAGTCCCTGGCTCGCTAAGGGACGCTCATTAGCCCCACTCCTGCTGCCTAATTCTTACCTACAGCCCGCAGCTGGGGAGCCATGGGCTCAATTCCAGGCCACCATGGCCAAGGGGCCACCACCCACCCAAGGCTTCCAGAGGAGGCACCAGGGAAAAGCTCTCTGCACCTTCTCATCCCTTCAGAGCCCTTCAGAGCCTCCTGTCATGGAATCCCAGGCTGGTTTGGGTTCAGAGGACCTTAAAACCCACCCAGAGCCACCCCTGCCATGGCAGGGACCCCTCCCACTGTCCCAGGAGCTCCCAGCCCTGCCCAGCCTGGCCCTGGGCACTGCCAGGGATCCAGGGACAGCCACAGCTGCTCTGGGCACCTGTACCAGGGCCTGCCCACCCTCCCAGGGAACAATTCCTCCCAAATATCTGATTTAAATCTCCCCTCCTCCAGTCTGAAGCCATTCCCCCTTGTCCTCTCCTCCCAAAGGGTCTCTTGCAGGTGTCTCTGTCTCTTCCAACACGTGTGGTGAGATAACCATCACTGAGCTTTTTGTTTTGGCCAGGATGGGGCTGAGCTGCCTGGGTGGGGTGTCCCCAGGTGGGAAAGCTTTTGGCCATACTCAGCCTCTTTAATTGAGAGCACAAACCATGCCCTAAGGGTGCGAGCCCGTGCGCTCCAAAAATCTAATTATTGACCAGGAAGATACCAGGGATCAGAGAGGGAAGAAAAGGAGAGGTTACCAGAGGTTGTTTTGGTGTCCCCCGTGGCTGTGGCGGTGGTGGTGGCTGTGCTGGCTGTCCCGCTGCCGGTGTCCCCGGATCCCAGCGCCGTGGCTGTCAGCGTGGGGGTGTCTGTCGTGCAGCCTGAGGGAAGAGGGAGCTCTTAGGGGCTCTTAGGAGCTCTCTGCTGAACCCCCAGCCCAGCCCCGAGCCCCTGTGGGAAAGCAGGAAAGATTTAGCTGCTCTCCCAAATTCGCTTTTTCTTGCCCCAAACTGCCAGGAAAGTCTGGGGCACATCTGGGAGAGGCTCAGGGGTGAAACTTTTCATCTGGGTGAGCAGCAGACTCTGGTGCTGCCCCTGCAGGGGCTCCAGGGCTCTCAGGAGGAGGAGGAGGGGTTCCTTCCTCCCCTCAGCCCAGCCCAGCTCACTGGGGGTGCACGAAGCTCTGCACAAAGCTGGATTTCAGAGGAGTTTGGGTTTATAATCCTGGGAGGAAAGAATCGAGCCTTGGAAGAGATCACTTGTGTGCCTCAGGATAGATAAGTTGGATTTACAGTTGCAGGCACAATCTCAAAGTAAATAGAAACATTCCCACTGGCTTGGGATCAGCCCTGACTCATGAGCGAAAACATCTTTGGAGGTAAAGCAGAATGTTTGGAGAGTGGTTTGCTGTTCTAACTTAAAGTTTATATATTGCTTCCTGCTGCGTTACAGAGATGACACTTCCAGCTTTTCCTTCTGAAATGTGAGTGTGAGTCAGTGAAAATGCATTTCTCCCCATTCCTCAGCCTTCTCTCTCCATAAGATCCATTCCCACTTTTAACAAACAGCTTCAGTCTCTACCCCAGGGCTCTCGGTGTTTAAGATTCTTATCCAGGCACTAAAGAGAAAATCATACAGAATGTGTTGTTTCATTTGTAGTTCTGCCCAGGGGAGCCCCGGCTCCAAGAAAAGTTACTTCATCCTCCCAAACCACCCTGAGAGATGGAGCAGCTCTGGCAGGTCCTGAGCAGCCGCCGGCGCCAGCTCGGGGCAGGATCTGCTGCCAGGGAAACAGCACTGGGGATGGGAACTGGGATTGGAACTGGGGATGGGAACTGGGATTGGAACTGGGGATGGGAACTGGGATTTGAACTGGGATTGGAACTGGACACTGGGCACTGGGGATGGGGATTGGGCACTGGGGATTGGGCAGTGGGATGGGGATTGGAACTGGGGATGGGCCTGGCAGGAGCTGCTCTGTGTCACCAGGGCAGGACTCAGCTCCAGGGGGGTTTGTGAAGAGCAAAGCCCGAGGTCAGAGGGGCTCGTCTGTGCCATGGCTGGCAGGGGCAGAGCTGCTCTGCTGGCCCTGCT
>VWZN01009185.1:488724-498966 GCA_013396955.1 Regulus satrapa
CAGCTGCTCTGGGGGGGCCCTGCTGGGGGCTCAGTGCAGGTGCCTGGAGCTGGAATTCAGGTTCTGGCCCAGCTTTTATTTCAGGGGGAGAAGTTCCTTCTTCTCCAAGACAATTGAGTTCCAGCTGGTGAAATCACCGCGTTTTCCTGATGGCTTTTAACAAATGCAAAGCAGAGGCACGACTGCGTGCCCAGAAGAAGGAGCAGCACAGAGCCAGAGCCCGGCTCTACGCACGGCTCCGCGCGCTCGTGGCCATGAGCAGGAAACTTTACATCAGCAGAACAATGCAGCGCCCGGGCTTGACCTCCCCAAGTGCCACAGCCACCCAGGCACCTCTGAACTCTTCCAGATGTTCGCAGAGCACCTGAGGGATTTCCAATCAAAGCCTTTTCAGCGCTGGATATTGGCATGGGAGCCTGGCTATTGTTCAGGGTCATTTGGGAGAGGAGCTGTCACTTTGGATTTCTTTTTCTTGCCTTTCTTGGAGCATGTTCAGGAGCTTTTCCACAAAACAGGGATGAGGTTTTTTTTTTAAAATCTTTGGGCTCATGAGATAAATAATGATCCAGATGTGGGCTGGGTAATCCACATGGTGCTCAGCTAAAGAAAGTTATTTATTGCACCATGCATTTTTAATGGCCTTATTAAACTTTGTCAATTTGTTAGGATCGAGGGTTTAGAGTTTAAGCCAAGCTATTTATTAACCTGGGAGAAATCTCCACCTGGCAACGCAAGCACGTGCAGGAGCAAAACCATGCAGGGATGGGAAAGAAAATTGCACTTCACAGCACCCATTGTGTTCACCCAGCTAGGTCTTTAAAAGCAAATGATTTTTGAAAGATATTTTAAGACTGGGGCTTAGGAAGGATCTTAGATTGAATAAAGAAAAGGCGACAATATAAATGTTAAACTTGCTCCAAGACTCATCCCTGAGCACTAAGGCAGAGCCACAGAAAAGCTCTGCAGTGGCAAAGGTTCAGGAAAGAGGAGGAAAGTTTCCATCCCTGGATGCCAATCCTGCACCCACAGCAAACAAAACTGAGGGAGGCGAATCCCACTGGGAATCTCCGGGCAACTCCTGAGCTGCCCCTGGCTCAGATCTCTCGGTTGACCTCTGGCAAACCTTCTGCTCAGCCTGTGCCTCGCTGGGCACGGCCACACCAACCCTGGGCCGGGGGAGCGGCTCCAGCTCTGCCTGTAGCAGAGTTTGCTCCCGAGCTCCAGGGGCAAAGGGCTGCCCTGAGCTGGCACAAGGTCCCAGGGTGCAGAGGAGGGTGAGGAACCACGGGATGGAGAGCAGCAGGGTGCAGAGCCAGGGGATGCAGGAGGGGAGGGTAAAGGGCCCATGGGATGTAGAAGGGGAGGGTATGAAACCATGGGAGGCAGGAGAGGAGCTCTGGAGCCCTGGGATGAGAGGCCTGGGGCTGGAGCCAGCCCCAGCTCCCCCAGCAGCCCCTCCAAGGACTCCAGCCGGCATTACTCATGCCTTTCCAGCTCCACAGCTCTCAGCCATGTGGCAGGAATTCAAGCGGGTGGAGCCCTCTTCCCTCTGGAAATATCTGATAAAAATCCCTTCCCTCCCCCTTTTCCTTCTCCCAGACAGGATGTGGGTGTGGGGCCGGGGGCTGGGGGAGCCCCCCGAGCTGCCACACCAAAGCCCAGCTGCTGCTCCCAGGCTTTCCTTGGGACTGGGGCCTCCCGGGCAGCTCGGGAGCCCAGCACCTTCCCGGGGTTGAGATTTCTCCTGGCTGGAGCAGCAGCCTCTAAAGGATGTTAAACTTGAGCAGCTGGAAGTTTTAAAGACTCTTTTTTTTTTTTTCCCTTTCCTGATATTCAGAACTTTCCGAAGTGTTGCAAAAGGAGGGGAGGAAAGAAAGAATGTGTGAAAACGTCAGGAAAAGAGATTTTTTTTCTTTAAATCAAGCTTGGCGGAGATGAAAAAAATATATATATAAAAAAAGAAAGATGAAAGGTTAAGCAGAAGAAATAAAGTGTTTTTATTAGGTACAAATGCAATCCAGACTCCCTTTCCCATGTTTGCTGTGACACGAGCACAGGACAGCTCTCCATGTGCTTTATCCATCCCCAGTTTTCCAACACAAGCCGCTCACAGCATCCTCCCAGGAGCTTGGGAGGGTCTGGGAACAGCAGCCCCGGGTGGCTGTAAACCTCTCCCGTGCTCCCTGAGCCTCAGCAGGAGCCCAGAGAAGCAGGCAGAGGCCAAAGGAGCATTTCCAGGGGGCTCGCTGCCTTGCGGGTTGGGCTTCCCGGGGGATTTGCTCCTGCGGGGTTGGAGCAGGAGCCCAAACCCCATCCCGGCCACACCACACCACACTCAGCCTCCGTAGGACTCCTGCCCCTGTCCCGTGTGGCACTGAGGGGGTTTTCCCTATAAACCACAGGGTTTCACCAAAGCTGTCCTGGGAGCAGGAGGAGCCGGAGCTCCCACCCTCAGCAGCGCTGCCAGGAGCAGCCCGAGCCCAAACCCACAGAGTTGGGATTTCCACGGGAGTTGCACAACTGGAGCCTTGGATGGATTCTCTGGGACTCCCCACGGAGCTGAGAACAAGCAGAGCCCCCAGGATGAGCTGCCTGACTTTTCCCAGCAGCTACACCGAGGAGAAACCAGCCTCCCCCACTTTCCACCAGGAGCATCCTGCAGGAACCACGGGCACAGGCTGTGCAAGGACATTTGGCAGCATGAAAGCCCCTCCTGCCCAGTAGCTTTGTCCTCCCAAAATCCGAGCTTTTTATCACTTTTCTATCGCTTTGGTTTTGTTCAAGGGACGCGAGGTTTGAAGCTCAAGGTTTGCCTCACACCTTTGTCTCCCACCCTCGCTCATTTCAGCCCGAACACACAGTCCTGAATGCCATTTTTCTCAAATAAAATTGGCGTTTTTTTTTTCAATTCCTGTAAAATTAACACCGACTGGAGGGTCAGTCAGCAGCTCAGGTGAGCAATTTACCCGGGCAGCCCGGGGAACATGAAAGGAGCTCTGTGAAACAGGAGAACAAAACCCAGCGAATTCCTGCAATAGATCTCGTCGCTCACATTTGTGTGAGTAAGAAAAAAATTACATTTGAGGAGACACCCGCAGGCTCCTGGCTGCTGTCCCAGCACACCAGGCAACACAGAGAGTGCTGCTCCACTTTTTTTAGTCCTTTTTTATTACCTCATGGCTGTTGAGTTTGGGACAAAAATGATAATGTTTCCCTAAAATATAACCCTTTAAAAAGTAGCACCTAGAGAAAACCTCGGTGCTGTTATTCACTGCTTCATATGATGAATATTTGAAGAGCTGCAATAGGAGATTTTAATATTCATGGAGATTCATTTGATTTTCAGCAAATGTTTAGTTCCAACCACAAAACAAAAGCGTGGCTCTTTTACACCAGCGCGGGCTGAGAGACAACTTGAACTGTGGCTGCACTCTTTGCCTGCTGCACTCCCATCCCCTCGTGCTCTCCAGGACTTTGTGGGGAGTTTCGATCCCGATTCCTGTCCTTTTCAGGGCAGCAGTGAGGGTTTTTTTGTTTTTTTTCCCCCAGCACACGCGGCTGTGTTGGCCGGGATGCCAAATGGAAATGTCACCGCAGGGGGTTTTTGGGTGCCACTGAATCCCAAACTCCCGGGCAAGCATCTTCCCCCCAGAGCTGCTGCTCCCAGGAGCTGCCCTGGAGTGACCCAGCTGTGGATACTCACCAGCCAGCTCCAGCAGGCAGACGGCGATGCAGAGGAGCTGCCTCCACTCCATGGCTGCCAGTTCCCAAAATTTGCGCTCCTGCTCGCGGGGATCCGGCCGGGCCAGCGCCGGCTGCTCAGTCCTGCAGCAGCTCTGAGCTCATGCAGCTTGGTTGGAGTTCAAGCCTTTGAGATCACTCACTTGTGGGGTGGGTTTCTCTTCAGGGGTTGTGCTTGTGGTTCAGGACTGCGAGGTGGAGTTTCTCCGCTTTGATTTCCCAGTTTTATATAGTTCGTGGCAACCTCACTATCACTTAGGTAATTTTCTCCTCCCCACTTTCCTGCCAGCAGCTTCAAAACAAACAAAAGATCAGCCCTCTCCCCAGCAAAGGATCCCAAAGGCTCTCTGGGATTAACTCTTTCCTGAGAGCTGCTGCTTTCCTGTCCAGAGGAAGGCAGGGACGCAGCCTGATCCAGCTGGATGCAGGGATTGCAGCCCAGCCTGCAGCTGAGCTTCCCTCAGAGCAGAGCAAACACGGCCCGAGGACAGCAGGGATGTGGGCAAGCCCCAGGTCCAGCCCAGCAAACCCCAAGCGTGGTCCTGGCTCTGTGGAAAATGGGGGAATGCTGAAAATGGGCTTCAGAATCAGAAATTTTCTCAGCAAATTAAGCAATGAACTCAAGGATGTGAAATCATCACTGACCTGAAGAGAAGCAACTCCATTAGCTCCACTAAATTGACTCCAGTCAATCAGGGAGCAGGAATGAGACAGATTGGAAAAGGTCTGGGGCAGAGAAAAACCCACTGGCAAAAACTTTGGCACAAAACCTGGAGCAGGACAGGAGAGCAGAAACTGCCCCGAGCTCGTTAGGAATGTTTGTGGGAGCCCTGGGAGCAGCACGGGGTGTGGATTTACTGCCAGGCTGAGCCTCACCAAGGGCAAAATGGGCTCCCTGGTCCTTCAGGGACTGCAGACACACGTGGGGCCAGCTCAGGAAGGGCAGGATGAGGGATGCTCTGCGTCCAGCCTGGGATTTGGAGCAGCCTTGGATAGTGGACGGTGTCCCTGCTCATGGCAGGGGGTGGGATGAGAGGATCTTTACTGTCCACTCCAACCCAAACCAGTCTGGGAGTCAGATTTTGGCCTTTGGGTGTTAAAATATCAAGAGATGAACACTTGGGAAACTCAGCTCCAGTTCAGTACTAATTCCATCTTTTCTCTTACAGCTGGATGATGAGGTGGCTAAAGGAGTCACTGGGAACAGGAAATCAAAAATTTGGGTGGACAGGAAAAAAAAGGCTGTGGAAAGAAGGATGAGGAAGCTCTTACTCAATGTATTATCCTTTTGTGGATGCTCCTGTAACACTTCTAGCCACAGAATCACAGAAACTGGTTTGGGTTTTAAGGGATCTAAAGCTCATCCCAAGCCCCTGCTCTGGGCAGGAATGGCCATCATTTGTCTACAGCCAGAAAAGGATTAAAAAATGCACAAAAAAGACAGAATGGTGTTCCTACAAAGAAATCCTCAAATACTATTTCCACATTTATTGTAGGACAAAATTCCAGTAGCTTTTGCTTTTAGCATAGCACAGGAGTTGGATGAGATGATGTTTAAATGTCTCTTCCAACTCAAAGCGTTCTGTGATTCTGTGGCAGGAAAATGTTTCTTGGAAGGAAACATCTGTAGCTCAGCAAAGGGCTCCAACATCTATATAAAGATTTCTGTTATGTTCAGTAATCTATTACTGACTGACAGAGACACACAGCTCTATTAAAGGCCAAAATATCCCAGTAAAATGTGGTCTAAAATCTGAGTGTGGGCACAGCCCTGCTAACTCCAACAGCTCCCACCAAGAATTTTCCCTTTTTTCCCCTTTTTTCCCTTTTTTCCTCCCTCAAACACACACACACACACGCATTGGGAAGCGCCTGACTCAGTGTGTAACCAGGTTTTACATTGCATATCAGCCCAGAAAATGAATTCAGAGATGAAATGTGAAAGGCAGAGTGAGACGAGAGTCTTATTTAAATAACAGATATGTTTTTGTCTATGAAAGTGAGAATTTGGGTTGAATATCATGACTAAAAATCAGAGTGATAGATCCATTGGGTAGTTTGGGTTGAAAAGGGCTTTAAAGACCATCCCGTTCCACCCCTGCCATGGGCAGGGACACTTCCCATAACCCAGGCTGCTCCTGGATGAAAAAACCAATGGGATCATCCGGGTTTGGCTGCTGGGTTTGTTTCATCTTTCAAAACCAGGCCAGAAATAGAGAGCTGGACTAAAAATAGGCCGTGGCCAGGCCTGGCAGACACCATGCACAGGGAGCTCACGGGTTTGGTTTCCAGTGGGAGCTGGTTTGGATTGGGAACGACATTCCCTGTGTCAGAGATGTGGGATTTCATCCCTATTTATGCATGACCTGTGTCAGGCCATCCCAGAGAACTCCTCTGGGGAGAGCTGAGCACAGGGAAACCCAACGTTTCCTCGAAGGAAGAGCCACAAACCCACAAAATAAGTGACTGGATAAGGTTATTCTTTGTCTGACAGCACTGTCCTCCGAGGATTTCTGTGGACAGATCTAGGGATGCTTCCATCCTTCCATCCATCCATCCATCCATCCATCCATCCATCCATCCATCCATCCATCCATCCATCCAGCCCCCCGGGTTTCTGAGCCTGGCCATTCCTGTGGCACAGGATCAGCTGTGCTGGACACAGGGCACGGGGTGCTGGCACCGGGACCCTCCTCGCCCCCAGAGCTGACCAAAAGCTGGCCCAGCCCAGCAAGGAGCAGGCCAGGCTTTGTCTTTGGACGTTTCTGTGCACACCCCTCCGAGCACATCCCCAGCATCCCAAATATCCAGCTGTGACCAGGCCCTCCAGATGTTCCTGTTTATTCCACAGGTGGGGGACGCCACCTTTCCTCACGGACACAGCTCTCGGTTTAAACCTGTTTGAAGTGACTTGAGCGCGTTGTGAGCAAACCCTGCCGGATGATTCCTTTCCTCTCAGAGCCCCAACACATTTTTATAGGCAGAAATTGAAAGACCACGGCGAGGAACATGCCCTTGAATTATCTCGCAGCACTCAGCATCAGCTGTATCAGGTTAACAACGCCTGAGCCAATTCCAGCCCAACGTTTGCGGGATCGAGTGTCCAAATTTTGTACAGCACAGCGATGAAGGCTCGCTCACATGGGCTGGGATATTGTCCAAGCGTTTAAGGGCGATTTAATTTAATTGTGAATGATGCAATAGACATATGGCTGGGAAGCTATATGCCAGGAAACATGTTTTCTATAAGTATTTTAGCAGGCAGATGGCACACAATGGTTTCGGTGCAGTCATTTCCTCACCTCTTAAAAGTTACTATTTCGGACAGATGAAATAATCCCATTCCCACCATCCTCCCAAGGCAGCAGCCCTGCTGACCCAGGGGATGTGCGGCACTCGAGGGCTATTCCCGTGCAAAATCACTTCAAGTAAATCAACCTTACACCCACCTCCCCGCTGCCATTCACCAGTTTCAAAGCACTCCAATAACTCTCCTGCTTAAACTGGAGCGAGTAATAACTCTCCACAGCACTTCCAGAGGCACGTGGGGGCACTTGGAGCAGGGCCACGCCACGGGTAAAGCCCAGAAGACACCAGTTCTGCCTCCCAGGCCTCAGCCCGAGCCAGCAGACTGCCCCATGGGCACAGAGAGCAGCTCCTGCTGGAAATGACAGCCCCTCTCCTACATCCAGCACGCTCAGCCCCCTACGACTGCGGAGGGAGGAGGAGCAGGAGGTGCTGCAGGAGGGCATCCAGCTTTTGGGAATGGTGGACAGCCAGAGCAGAGTAGGGAGCTGCAAATATAACGGGATTTAGGGAAGTCTGTGCTGTTTCTCCGAGGAAAATGCTCTTGGGATCACACCTGCGTTGGTGCAGCACCAAATCCTGCCCCGGGCTAAGCAAGGGCAGCTCCTGCCCCTGCAGGAGAGCACAAACTCTGCTCTGAGCTGGCAATTCCTGAGGGATGGACTGATGGGGTTCACCTAAAAAAGGGGCAAAGAGCCCCAAAGCTGCTGTGATAGCATCATCCTTATTGTGCTTTCCTTAAAAACTTGCCATCCATTTGCTTTGTCGTGCTGGGATTTGCACGGTGGTGCAATTCTATTGTAACTCTCGGGGCAGGAAATGCTTCCTTCAGAAACTCCATCCTGAGCCTCCTGCCAGGGCATCCTTTGTGGGAAGGCGGCTCTGGAGAGGTTGTTGCTTCAATTTCTGCACCAGAGTGCCCTGAAGAGCCCTGGGAGTGCCTGGGCACACTGCCCTCCTGCACAGGAGGGGGCTGGGGGGGCTGGGACATGCTGAAAGGTCTCCCCAAATCCTTTTTTTCTCCTCCAGGCATTCCCAGGACTTCAGTGAGAGCCATTCCCCTCACAGCACCAAAAACACAATCTGAGGGGGTTTAGGTGTGAGTTTCAGGGCTGTTCCATTTTCTTATTCCCTCTGCCGCCGCTCTTGCTGTGCTGATGGGAGATATCCTCTCCCTGGACCTCCTCCTTCCCGTCTCAAGCCCAGGAGGGATTCCTTTCTGGGACAACAAAGGGCTTTATTTAGCCCTGCTGCTGGGGCAGCCTCGCTGCTTTCCTGCCTGTGCTGCTCCGTGTGCCACCATCCGTTTCCAGGTCACTCCAGCCCCGCATCTCCTGGCTCCCTGCCCATCCTGGGCCAGAATTCCATTTTCCCCACCCAAAGCCCCGTTCCCACGGCTGGGAACAGCATCTCCTCCCTGCAGGGTTTAGCCTCTTCTCTCCTCGTTTTTCCAGGCGATTCCTCCTGACTCCTTCCACGGCCGGTGCTGCTGCAGGATAATCTTCCTCTGGGGAAGAGTGGCGTGGCCGGACGCTCAGCCCTTGGTTTCCATCGCAGCCTGCCCCTTGGAGAGGGATGAAAGGCCCGGGAGCCGCCCGAGCACGGCAGAAAATGAGCATTGCCTTGGTTAGGCTCGAACCAACGGGCTCACAGTAAAACTTCCAGGCATAAAAACTCCTCAGCAGTCTCTCCAGCAGATGGTTTGCCTGACTGGAGTCGTGCGTGCACTTCATATTTGCTTTATTATTTGAAGGTATTGATTTTAGCAGAATGATCATACTGAGCAATTTGTTTTAATAGACCACTTTTATTAACAGTGTGCTAGACTTGCAGCAGCCATACATCTTTCTTTCTTTTCCTTTTCATTTTTTATTTTTTTTTAAAGATTTCCAAGAGCTTTTTGGAATAAAATGTACGATCTGAAGAGCAGAAGTCTGAGATTCTGAGGGTTTTTTTTTTTTTTCAGCTGTTTGTCTTGGAGAAATGATTCTGCTGTGTGTAAGTGGGTGAGCAGTAGCTGTGCAAGAGGGTGATAAATAGCAGAGCACAGTTAAATGGAAGGGTTATGAAGAGGCAAGAATTTTCTCAAGTTAAAAAAGTAGAGAATATATATATATATATAACCCAAACCATCCTGGAATTTTATGATAATCCCTTGGGAAGGGTAAAGAAGTGAATTACCCATTAGGGTGCAGCTGTATCCCTGCATGCCATCAGATGAACAAAATGTGACTTTAGGCAGCTACTCTCAGTGTGTTGAGGTACCAAGATACCCTCAAAATCTGTTTGGTTTTTTTTTTTAAATTTTTTTCTGGAAATTTCCCTATTAGTTTGAATGTACCAAAAAGAGTTGAATATACCAGGACCAAGAAGGAGCTGCAGGAATGCGAGAGGGAGGTGAGGAGAGGACAGAGCTGGACCAGTCACATTCCTGTCCCCATCCATCAGAGCCCCGGACGGTGTCGGATTCTCATTAACCTGATTTCATTGATTGCTTTGCATTGCTGGCCCCTCCAAAATGTGTAACTATAATAAACAGCAGCGCCGTGAAACACCGATGAAAATCATTAAAGCATAAGTCTGGTAATTCAGGACGAAGATTGGCTCCTCCATCCAGATCTGCAGCCTGCTAATTGCAATTTATTTCTCCCCTTTATGGATGTCATAGGGACATGAGCTGGACTCACGGGGCTCTCCATCCATCTTGCAGCAAGTCCGTCCTGTGGGTGCCCCAAGCAAGCAGAATCCAAGAGGGATGAGAATTGGAATTTGGAATTTAATCCCGAATCAGCACAGCCGCTCATCCTAAATGCAGTTATGGGATCGTGGAATCATCTGGGTTGGAAAAGAGCTCTGAGTCCAACCTTCCCCAGCACTGCCAATCTCACCCATGGCCCCAGGTGCCACATCCACACATCCTTTAAATCCTTCCAGGGTTGGGGACTCCACCCTAGGTTGCCTTTTCCAATTCTTGACCAAACTTTTTGGTGAAAAAAAATGTCTCCTATTGGCTGCTTTTATTTATTGTCTTGCCAGATACACTTCAAACACAGCCACCTGATGGGTTGCCTTGTTGATCCCAAGTTTCCACTTGCCAGAAGCCTGGCTGGCTCCTGCTGAGCATCCCCTCTACCCAGGGAATTAGGGGGGGAAAAAAAAAATCTCAGTTCCATTGCCTTTGTTTCCAGGGAGATA
>VWZN01009185.1:499006-518336 GCA_013396955.1 Regulus satrapa
CAGCTGTAATTCATGCAAAGGAAGCACAGCCTTTAAAAAACCCCAATTTTGGTGGTGTTTCTCTGAGAGAAACCCAAACTGTAATTAGGAAATCAAAGCCTGGCTTTGAGTAAAGAGCAGCTCAGTGCCAGGTGCTCCTGGAGCATCAGGGGAGACGTGAACCCCATCGGTGGCAGCGATGAAAGGCGGCTCGAGCAGCACCGGGGGAACGGGGCTGCAAAGGCCTCTTGTCTCCACCCTGGCAATTGCTGATAATAAAGTGCTGCTGTTTTCTACCTGGGAAATGAGGTCCCAGAGGGACGAGGCTTTCCATTTTTCAAAGGAGGATTTGTTCAAATACAGGGATGGGAGCATCCTCGGTCATTACCGGCTCCTGCTGCTCCTGACCCACTGCTCTGGAAACCGCCAGGGCCTGCATTCCAAACCTCCTTTTGTCTGGAGTTTGAAGTCGTGTCCTTGTTCTTAGAGGGATAAATAAAAAAGAAATAGAAGTGTAAGAGCCACTTCTTTGGTTGTCTCCTGAAGAGAAGGATGCAACAGCAAAACTATTTTAACTGCAGCGCCAGATGACCTGAAAAAATGACAGGGCTCTGCCAGCAGTTACGAGCTCACAGCTAAATTCAGACACCGCTTATTTATTGATGTGTTTGTACAATAGGAGTGGCTGGCAAGGCTGCAGACTCCCAGGTACCTTCTGATGGCTCATAATAAGCGCAGACAACACAGACCGACGGTGAATAATAGAACAAAAAGCTCCCAGGATCACCGGGAATCAAAGCGAATATGGAAGTAGATGGTATCCAGTGGAACCTCCTGGGAAGGGGAGCGAGGGGCAGCTCAGGAGGAGCTGGGGCTCACAGGACAGCCACATTCAGTAGGGGTTTCCCACGGAATTACCATTTAAATTCACAGTGCTGCTTTACCCCACAAATCACGCTGCACCTCACACAGGGCTGCTGAGAGGGTCTGACTGAAGAAGCACAGAGTGGGCTTGGATGGAATACTGGGAATAAATCCTTCCCTGGGAGGGAGGTGAGGCCCTGGCACAGGTGCCCAGCGCAGCTGTGGCTGCCCCTGGATCCCTGGCAGTGCCCAGGGCCAGGCTGGACACTGGAGTTGGGAGCTCCTGGGACAGTGGGAGGTGTCTCAGCCATGGCAGGGGTGGGATGAGTTTTAATGTCCCTTCCCACCTGGGCCATTCCGTAATTCTGTGATTCCATGATTCCATGAAAAGGCATCCCAACCGTGGGCACAATCCCAAACTTTTCATCTCGGCCCTGTGGTGGAAAAATACATTTGCGAGATAATAAAAAATGCATCAGACATGACCAAGGTACAGAACCTCCTGCAGGAACTGAGTTAATGACTCTGGGTGTTCCCAGAGCAGCTTCCTTTGAGGCCCAGGAAGAGCTCTCTGGGCACAGCCCCTCTGTCCCCTCCATGCTCAGGGTGGCTCCTCGGTGGCCACAGCAGGGTGAGGAGTGAGGCAATTCACACGGGCAGCTTGGCATGAGGAATGCTCTGAAGTGGTTCTTTTATCCCACCTAAAAGGACCTTGGATCCTGCGGGACTCCGCTCTCCCCAGCCCCATCTGTTATCTCAGGGAGGGGCTGGTGATGGGAGCTGACACCGCATCATTTAGAGAAAGCTCTGGGGTGGCAAAGGCCACACGATCGATCTGGGCAGGCTCAGGCTCCATCACTTACCAGGAGTGCTTCAGAGAGAGCCTTGGAAATGCAAAGCCCATCCTGGGACCTCTCCTGGCCGGTTTCAGATTAATTGTTAGGGGTTTGCAGGTTTGTTTTTATGGAGGAAAGGAGGTTTGTTTGCTTTTCCTCCCCCTGGAGTTTAGCCATCATCTTTTCTCATTAGGAGGGTGGCAGGAGGTCAATAGAGGCTCCTGCCTGGGCGAGATTCCTCCATAATTTGGAAGGGAAATTTCCAGAGCTGCAGTGCCCGGGGCACCTTGCACAGAGAGTTTGAGAGCAACTCTGGACCACACAGCCCCTTCTCCTGACCAGCTCCTTCGTTCAACACAAAAGCTTTGCAATTACCCAGGAATAAGGGATAACTGTGGCTCTGCTGCTCTCCAGGATCACCCTGCTGCCTCCGACACTGCTTGTGGAATTTCATTGCTAAGGAACAAAGGACAGCAAACCTCCCCAGGCAGGGTTTGTCAGCCTGTCCTACCCAGAGCACGGGTCGAGAGCTGCCTCCCCTCCCTCTGCTTCCTCCTCCTTGTCACCGTTCTTTCTGCTTTTTGATTCCCTTAATTATTTTGGAATCTGGAGAATAATCCCCCGTCAAATCCTGCAGAACAAATTGAACGTCAGGTTTCCAAACCCTCCCGATAAAGCAGATGGCATCACACGCCCGTGAATCCCCTCCCAACTTCCAGAGCATCCAAGGGCTGACAGATTATCCATTAACAGGCAGATTAATCCTGAGCTGCACCAACAGTGGGAAGGGAAATCCAGGTTTTTGTCTCCATACCAGGGGAAAGGAGCATGCTGGTATGGACAGCTCGCAGAGAGGGGCAGCTCCAGCCCCGAGGAGCTCGTGGAGCAGAGCCCTGGGCGAGGAGGAGGAGCCCAAGCCAGCGGTGTGCCCCAGCCCCCAGGGCCAGGAGAAGAAAAATTACTGTACTGGCTTACAATATGTTATTAATACAATAAGAGCATACACAAAATAACAGTACTTTCCACTGGGAAAGGCAGGGCTGGTTATTTCTCTCCCAGCCTTGCCACGGATCCTCTCCCCATTCTATTCCCCATTTCCTATTGCCCGTTTTGGCCAGCTCTCTTTGTCCCAACAGCAGCCAGCGCTGCCTCAGCGGCCACCCCAGAGTCGAGTGAAGGATTTTTGGTGGTCCGTGAACTAGCAGGGACCCCCCCAGTGCAGCATCAATGCCATCCCCTCCCCTCCCTGCCACTGATTTGCTTGGCAGGTGTGAAATATTAATTGCCTCACATGGGAGCTTGGCTCACTGTCTGTCGCGTTTGACTGAAATATCATTCTCTGCTGCAAATATAATTACTGGGGGTCTGGATTTTAAAAATAGCCTCTCGCCTGTCTGTTAATTAGGAGCCACGCTTTGCTACACAACGAGATATTTTGGTTAATTATAAAAGAGAAAAGGACAAATTTGTCACGTCTTTTGTTTTTGTTCCGCCGCGTCTCCCGGTGACGGCGGAGGGGAGCCGTGATGGAGCTGCTCAGCCGACAGCACCAGATGTCCCCCCCCAAAACGGGGAGGGGGCCAGGGCTGCGGGGCTCTCACAGCTGAGGGGGTGCTGCTGCCTCCCCTCGCCGCAGAGCAGCTTAAACAAAGGGAGGAAAATTCAATCCAAAGGCAGAGCTTCGCTCAAACCCTCCCCGCGCGATGTTCAAGGAGCCGTGTTCAAACCCCTCGGTTATTCTTATGAAATGTTCAAAGTGCTGAGAGGAGGCAGCCAGGGCTGTAGCTCCAGCACCCAGCAGAGCCTCTCCTGCCCATCCTTGGGCCGCCAGAGGTGACACAGGTGACACAGGCCCATCCTTGCCCCATCCTTCTCAAATTAACAAATTCCATCTTCTCCAGATTGCCCACACCACTCTTCACGGCCACCCCTGGTTTATTTTTTTAAGAAGAGAGAGAAAAAAGCTTTTTCCAGTGCAAAAGGAGATGATGGGTTTGGGAACGTGCTGACAAACCTCCCCTTGGCCTCATGTGCTAATTAATAATGCGCTAATAAACCTCCAGGAGATTAAGGATGAACAGAGGCGCTGTGTTCCTGCCAGGCAGCAGCACAGGGAGAGGGAAGGGCCAGGAGTGGCTTTGGGATCCCATGGAATCCCCAATCCTTGGCTCGTGCCAGACACAGGACTCTGTTCTGGTTAGGAAAACCCATTTTAACCCTTTGGAGTGGTGGGAATCACCAGATCGTCCCGTGATTTTAGGGATGTGCTGTGCCATGAGGACACAGGGAGGAAGAGGAGGAGCCAGAAAACAGTGGGAATTCACTGAAAACCGCCTCTTCATGGTGCCAGGGATTCCCTCCTCTTTTCCCAAGTTTTAGTCCTGTGTGCATAAAAGATCAGCAGCTCTGCTTCGCCCTAAAATGCGCTGATAGACTGTTTCCTAATTATTTATGTAATTATCCAGAATTTCTAAGAATCCATGATAACAGCTCAAATTGATGTATTAAACAAGCGTAATAATTATTCCAACAATATTGAACGGCTGTTCTGTCAAATAATCATTTCATACAGATGAAGAAAGCGTTCGGAAATAGCGCCATAATTCATGATGATTCCAGATTCACAGAAGTTCCACATCCTGGTCCTGAAGACAGGCAGAACTTTCTGTATGGAAAATTAAATGAAGGTATCATACATCAAACCGGGTAAGAAACAATACAAAGGTGGGGGGAGAAGCATTTTTTTAGCCTGGAATGGTTTTGCAAGGAGTTCACTGCTTCAGACAGTGCAGGTGTCCAAGGTAATCAGGAGTAATAAATGTTTCTAAAGCAACAGCCTGAAGGGCATCTTTGGGGGCCAGATTTTATTCCAAGTCTTCCCTGAACCCTTGTCTTCCCTCAGCAGTAGGCTCTGGAAGTAGTAATAATGATAATGATAATAATAATAGTTCCAGAAGAGCACGGGAAAATCCCACTAAATGAACTGCAGCAAATCTGCACTTCCCTTCTCCTCCTGCCGATCCTTCCGGAGCACTCGGAAAAGTGGCACAAATTTGATAGCCTGGTTAAAAAAGAAAGCCCAGTGAAAAACTCCCTGTGAATTATTGAAAGTGTAGCTCATTACAGTGGGAGAAACGAACCTTTATTTTCAGGAAGTGACACAGGAGCAGAAAAATGTTGGGATAATGACGCTCAGGCAGAACAATTATTTTTTTTTTGTGATAGAGAAGCATAAAGTTTATCACTTTGATTACTCCCCTGATTGGGGGTTTTGTGTGCCCAGTTCCGAGATGAATAAATCAGAAGGGTTCTTGGAGCAGGAGCTCCTCCCTGCTCAGAGCTGAGGTGCAGGGTGCTGCAACCTCACCCTGCATCCTCCGCCCAAACCCCTGAATTTCCCACAGCCCCAGCCCCCCATTTCACAACAATCTGACACAAACACCGCGAGCTTGGACAAAAGCTCAGGATTTACAAGTCCCACCCTTGGCCGTGTCCAAGCTGAGGGTGTGATGCTCTTGGTGATGATCAAAACCAGCTGCTGCAGCAGAGAGGGGAATCTGGGGGCTCTTTCTTGGTAGGAAAAAGGACAACAAATCCTTACCCAGGCTCCGTGTGAGAGGCTGGAGCTGTGCTGAGCACACTTTTGGGGGATCCTTCCCGAGGAGCAGGGGCAAGAGCCGGGAGCTGGGGCCCCCTCTGCTCCTGCTGTTTTCCCCGGCTCTGTTTCGGTGACACTTCCCCCACAGCCCGTGTCAGAGTGACGTGACATAACTTTTATCAAGGGGAAATTTAAGGCTTAAGTGCCTTTAAAATGCTGGCATCAGTCACCAGGCTGTGCTCTCTCTCTCTGAATATTACACCCATTATATGTAATTCTTTCTCCTCTTGGAGAAATATTAGCATGTACTTTTCTCCTCGTCAGTCATTTCTTTTGACCTTTGCATCATCAGCCCTTCAAGAGGGTCACATTTATTCTGATGGCTGTGCCTTCCTGAGCCTCTGAACAGCACCACGGAGCCAGGTGGGAGCAGGATCCTTCCGCTTTCATCGGGAGTGTTCCCTCCAGGGAATTCGAGGGGTGTCAGGCTCCAGAGGGAGGCTCCCATCACTCACCTGAAAGAGCACACTTCAGCAGCCCACGGAGTTGCCAAAATGCATTTTATCCCGCTTATTTCACGGGTTTCTTTCTGCCGTGGCAGAAGCTGGCCCTTGCAGGGTCGTGGCTGTGCTTTGAGGGGCTCCCATCCCACCTGGAGCGGGGTCACATCCCCAAAATCCATCCTTGCTGCCCTCATAGCCCAACTCCTGCATTGCAGAGCATCAGAGTAACTCAAAGAGCAGATCTGCAGCCCCTAAAACATTTTGGGGTGACAACCACTGAGTCCATAATCTCTCACTTAATTTTATCCTTCGTTTCCAAATGAGGCAAAACCCCTTAAAACTCAGAAGCAGAAAAATACAGAACCCTGTCCCAGCCCCAGGGTGACATTCTGAGGACAGGTTTTCAGATTTTAAAGCCAGTCCATTTACAGTCCCCTGCCTCTACACATAGATCAGGATTTTAATTTTTTAAATTTTGTTTTGTTTTCTTTGCTCTGCTACAAATGCAGATCTGAGCTCCCAGCTGGGCTGGGAGGCCAGGACATGGCAGATCATTATTCCAAACCCCTGGTCCTCGAGTTCATCACCAGCTGGGATGAACTCGATGATGGTTCATGGGTGATGATGGTTCATCACCATCTCCTGAGCTGGAGAGACAGGGCTGACGTCAGTGTCTGTGTGCCCGGGGTCAGGAGCACATTCGGGGCATAAAACAGGGAAAACTGAGCCAAGCAATACCAGAAAGTGCTGTAATAAAGCAAACTGATAAAAACCCAAATAAACCCGGCGTCAGCTCCACCCAGTGCAAAATCCCTGCGATGCCTCCGCAGCCTGGCCAGAGCTCCCGAGTCCAGGGGAGCTGCTCCAGGGGCGGCATCCAGGGAAAAACAAACCCTGGGAAGCCACCAGATGGCAGCCGGAGCGGCGGGATGAGAGCATCCCCTGCACCTCCTGCATCCCCTGCACCTCCTGCGCCTCCTGCATCCCCTGCACCTCTTGCATCTCCTGCGCCTCCTGCATTCCCTGCGCCTCCTGTGCCTCCTACATCCTGAGCACCTCCTGCATCCTGAGCACCTCCTGCATCCCCTGCGCCTCCTCCTCGCACTGGCAGTGCCCAGGGCAGTGACAGAGCCGCTGTCCCAAGGTGTGGGGCACGGAGCTGCCATCACCAGCAGATCCGGCAGCACGAGAGCTCTGCTATCATCAACAGTGTGCATAAATGATCCCTGTAATTACAGCGTGTGCACAAATGGCACTGTATTAATCACTGTAGGGTGCTAATTGCTGTGCCCACCACCGCAGCCCGGGGGGAGCCCCCTGCCACTCCCGAGGTTCTGCTGCTGATTGAATCCCTTCACGTTTGCCGCGGGGATGCGCGAGGTTCTGCAGCAGGAAGGGCTCCCCAAACTCCCAGAATGAACCCACCGCAGGCTGGTGCTCCCCGAGAAGTCCCTGCCGCTCCCTCGGTGGGAGGCCGGAGCCGTTTGTTCTAATAAGGCTCTTTTGTGTGCTGCTCCCGTGGTTCTGGGGCTGTAATTGTGGCAGCAGATGCTGGGGGAGAGAAAAGATTCCAGTCCAGGAGCTCTTGTCCTGCTCATTACAGCCTCCGCGAGCGGCCGCTTGCACCCCAAAGCTGCTGTTTAATGAGCCTCTCTCAGCAGCGAGCATCAATTAATCCTCAAGCACCTCGGCTCGGGCCTGATAAATGCGAAGCCAGTGAGTTAAAAGAAATAAGTGAAGAGCAAATCCTCCTCCACAGGGCAGCCACGACAGTCGCGGGCTGTGCCATGGGGTGGAGTGTGTGTTACCCGTGTGCCCCACAGCCAGCTGCGGTACTCCAGAGGGTTGAGCCCCACAATCCTTGGTGAGGAGGAACTGAAAAGCCCCCCCGAGAGGAATCGGGAACCTGCGGAAATGTGCTCAGGAGCTCAGAGCAATTCAAGGGATTGTTTTACAAACATGCACAGGGCACCGGGCCTGGCACACGCATGGGCAGGGGTGGCCCCAGCCCCCAGGGTCCCCTCCAGTCCTCGCAGGGTTGGGGCAGCCTTTGCCTGTGCTGGAAGGAGAGGATTTGCAGTGCCTCGGTTCTCAAATCCCCTCTGCCAAAGGCCGCTTTCATCCCCAGAGCAGTGAAAGGCAATTGAGGGGGACGTGAGCAGAGCTTTGAGCGGCAGGGAGGCCATAAAGCACTAGAAAGTCTCCTTCCCTTCCAGGTCAGTGCTTTGCAGACAGGTCAGGGATCCACCTGCACGTTTAACCCCTTTTTGAAGTGAGAACCCCTCGCTTCCAGGGCTCAGCAGAGGTGGGGAAGCTCAGTGCACTTCAGAGCATAGGAGGAGCTCCACACCTGCGGTTTGCAGTGGATTTTTCTGCTCAAGAGTCATCCTGCAGCCAAGCCGAGTTCACTGAAGGTGAAAAGCCACACAGGGGTGACTGTGGCAGTGTGGCCGTGGTCAGGATCCCTGCTGGAGGGCAGCAGCTTCAAAGCTGAGGTGAAGGTGCTGACAGCCACACACCTGGGAGCAGCGCAGGGTGCAGGGTCACCTGCCAGGCGGCGCTGGCAGCTCTCAGACATTCCCAGAGGTGCTCCAGGGATCTTCCGGCGTTCTTCACTCACCAGGCCTGAATGTATTTCCTGCTGTGGGTTATAAGAATTCACTCTTACACTCTAATTTAATGAGGTGTCTTAAATGTGGATTTAATCACGGCATTAAGGTAACGGTCACTGCGTTCACACTGCAGAGTGCAAACATCTTTCCCGAGCAGACAGCTCGGCTGCATCCTTATTAATCCAAAAATCATCTCCATATTAATCACTCCACAGATTATTACTCTAGCCATATCCATTACCAAGCTGCTAATCCTCCAGCTCGTGCACTGGGGGCATTGGCTCCCCCCCAGCAGCTCCTCCACGCATGGAGGGAGGGAATTCTGCCTTGTTTCAGAGGTGCGACCTTGGGAGCTCCCCGCAGAGCTCCCCACTGCACAGTCCCCGTCAAAAGGCAGCCAATTCATTAGTGTGTGTGTGCGTAAATGAGGTGTTTGCTTGAGACCTGCAATTAGCACAGCGCCCAGACCGCTGCGGATGCATTTCCTGCACCCTCACCCCGCCAACCCGCAGCGAGCCCCAGCAGCTCCTGCTCCGGCAGCAATCCAGGGAGCTGCAGCAGCTCCAGAGGCTGTCCGGCCTTCTAGAAACACTGAGCTCTTTTATTCACCTGCAGCAGGTGAGGTGAATTCCATCCTTTAGCGTGGCAAGGATTCCTCGCTCCCAACCCTTCTAGAAGCATCCGGCCATCCTCGCTGTGCAGGCAAACAGACCAGGCCACGCACACAGCAATCCTTTGAGCTCCCTCCCAGGGTGGACTGGAGCAGTTCTGGTCCTTGATCTGTTCCCCTGGCGCTTCTGCTCCGTGTGACTCGCCTTGAGCCACGTCCCTCCCAGGAAGGGGTGTTGGAACAGCTGACCCGGCCTTGTCAAAGGCTAAAATGCTGTTTGAGCACATAGAGAATATGCATGAGGTCCCTGACCCAGGCTGTAAACCCCTGTACAGCCCGAGGCCATGCCTTTGTGGGGAGCTCAGAGACATCGCGGGTTCCCGGTAAAAATCAAATGAACGCCAAAAGAATCCTTAAAAACACGTGCAGGAGCGCCTCTCCCCCCCGAGACCAGCCCCACGCTTCCCTTTGTGAAGGCTGAACACGGCAAAAAAGAGGAACTTTTAAGCATTCCCATCTCCTCCTCAAAGCTCGGCCTAATTGAGTGCGAACAAAAGAGAAAACGCTTTCTCCTCTGCAGGCAGGTGGCGGCTGGAGCGGAATGACAATTCCAGCCGTGTGAGACAGCCACCCCCGGTGTGAGACAGCCACCCCTGGCAGCCCTGGGATCACCCAGCAGCTCTGCCACCACCAGCACCTCAGCACGAGGGGCCAGCATGTCCAGAGCCAGCTCTGGCCACGTTCTGGTGGCTCCTGGACAGCCATTGTCACCTCAGCACGAGGGTCAGTGTGTCCAGAGCTGGCTCTAGCAGCTCCGGCCACGTCCTGGTGGCTCCTGGACAGCCATTGTCACCTCAGCACGAGGGTCAGTGTGTCCAGAGCCGGCTCTAGGAGCTCTGGCCACGTCCTGGTGACTCCTGGACAGCCATTGTCACCTCAGCACGAGGGTCAGTGTGTCCAGAGCCGGCTCTAGCAGCTCTGGCCATGTCCTGGTGGCTCCTGGACAGCCATTGTCACCTCAGCACGAGGGTCAGTGTGTCCAGAGCCGGCTCTAGCAGCTCTGCCCGCCATCCCAGGGACCCCTGGCCATCTCCCAGCTCTTCGACATGAGGGGTGCATGTGCCCAGCCCTGCACCCAGCAGCACCAAGGAATGGATTCATCCCTGGTGTTTCTGCAGTGCCGAGGCTCTCAAAATTGAATGACATCTCCCAACACCCTGGCACAAGTGCCCAGCCCAGCTGTGGCTGCCCCTGGACCCCTGGCAGTGTCCCAGGACAGGGCTGGGAGCAGCCTGGGACAGTGGGAGGTGTCCCTGCCATGGCAGGGGTGGCACTGAATGGATTTTAAGATCATTTCCAACCCAGCTCATTCTCTACCATTATTCCTGGTGCCCAGCCCACAGACAAGCCCATTCCCAGGAGCAATAAAGGCGAGCAGGCATCATAAAATTCCAGTAATCAAATGTGAAAAGAACAGCCCAATTCATTAACAGCCAGACAAGCTGATAGAGACATTCCTAATTATCAAATATTACCATGGAGTTAATTTTTACCTGAGTTGTTTAAGCCTGACCATCCTCCCTCCCTTTTCCTACACCCGTTGCCCTGGGGCAGCATTGAACATTTGTAATTAGATTCCTTCACTGGAGTTAATTATGAAGTGACAATAAAGCCTGAGTTGTTCCCATTTTCCTAACTATTATTTGGGAGCAAAACCAACCCCTTTGTTTTGGCATCAATATTTGTAATTTTAAGTTTAACATGAACCTCGGGGTGTACTCTTGATCCAAATAGATACAGACATGTTCATGTTGGATTATGCTGTACATCTATTTTATATTGTGGTTTTATACTTCCACATTATTTTATATCCACTTGCCTGCACAGACCTGTCAATATTCTGGAGCACAGACAAGAGTTCTCTTCAGGATGATCTCTAAATTAATTAATGAGTTTTCATAACGTTGATGTGAGACTAGGACAACATCAATATTTTGCAGGTTCCAGGGTGACCTGGCACCTTGGGTAATGTGTTTTATGTTTTATTATTATTACTTTTAAATTTTAATTAAATCATAATTTTTTATAGCCCCCGAGGGCAAGGGGTCCCAAATGTCCCCTGGAAAGAGTCTAGAGTTGAGAGGAGGGGATTTAATGTGGGTTTTAGTGATCTCCTCCATTTTAAGCAGTGAAGTGTCCAATAACACGGAATTAAATTTCCATTACAATTGAGTTGGCCACTTAAATATAACCAGAACCTGCATAAATAAAAAGCAGGAGATTTTTGTGGCCGTTATTGCCAGTCTGAGATCACTGTCTGATCCCATAGAACTCTATGTCACCCTCCAGCTAAGCACTCGCAGAAGAGAAAAGATGCTGAAATTTAAACAGGTCAAAATTAATGCCACGACTGTATTTGATAATTGGAAGTGTCACCTCCATTAGCTCGCCCTGATAACCAGGCTGGAAAAGCCAGCACCAGGACGTCCAAAATCTGCTGCACAATCTGCGGAGTGACAGTGATTAACCAACAGGACCATCCCACACGTTCAGGAGGAGAAATCAAACCTGGCCAAGGGGATGCAGGGCTGCCGGGGACAAAGTGGGGGGTGAGGGGGAACTGTTTCAGTGCTGGGACCCCCAGATTTCTGTGGAAGATCCAAACCTGCTGTCCGGACTCTTTCCTTGATGTGTCCGTGGCTCTTCACTCCTCTGCACTGGATGTGGGGGATGCTGAAGGGATCCAAGCCATCTGCATTTTATATAACCTTTATTAAGCATCACTTGACCTTGTCAGTGCCAATAAAGGCCTGCGAAGTGCATGCCAGATAAAATGTAATTTTTAATTGAGTATCCTTATTACATCTATTAACAAGGTGCAGATGAATACAAATGACCCCACGGTCGATGCTGTCGATTCACGTTGGAATTTCTTTCTCCTTTGCTGAGCTGAAGGAGTCAATAACCTCCCAAAGGGTGCACAGGGAGTGGAGATTTTCCTGGCAGCTGCTGTCCTGCCTCCAGGGTCTGCCCTACAGTGCAGTGGCCACGGGTAAATGAGGATCAGCACAGGATTAGCATCTCTGAAGGTAAAACACAAAATCCAACTCCCCCACCCCCTAGGAAAACTCTGTGAACCTCAGTTCCTATTTAATTCTATAAAGTTAGACTTACCCAAGGCATAGGTGAAAAACAAGGGTCTCCTCTTATATTCCCTAGTTCACAAATCATGTGAGAACTCCACTCCAGGTTGGGTGACCACAGCACTGGGATGGTTCCGGGGCTTCCATCAGCAGAGCTCCCAGGATCCACCTGGGGAGGTTAAAATCAGCTGGTTTCAATTGGGAGGCAGCAGGGTGTGGCCAAACTGCCCCCCCGAGGTCCGTGTCAAGCTTTGGCCTCAGTTTGAGGGAAATAAGCTGGAATGAGCTGCCTGAGGAGCAGAGTGCTGCTCTGACACGATGCATTTGCATTCCCTTCGAACGGGAGCAGCTTCCCCTCTCCCCGTTAGCTCCACGCTAAAACCAGAGGATTCAGAGTCAGATGTCCATAAAAACCAAATCCCAGGCCAGCACTGAACTCTCTGCTGTGACCCGCTGTGGGCCAGGCCTTCTTCCTCTGGCTTAGATTTATCCTTTTTAGTACCTAATTTGGAAAGAAAACAAAAACAAAAACAAACAAAAAACAAAACCCCAAAAAACCCCACCCTTGAGATCCTCCAGAAAAAGCACTGAGACTTCTTGTTCCGCATCCACATTTCTTCTTTAATGCTTCCTTAAGGGTCTCCATTTTTCTGTCACTTATCATCATCCAGAGTAATTTTGGGCCGTTAGAGAAAGTTCATTGCTGTAATTGCGACCATATTGGTCATTAAAGTTGACAGACAGCTGCTGGAGAAGTCACTCGCTGATTCCTGCGACTCAGCAGATGCCTCTCAGCGTTTGCTGAGATGTTGGCTTGAATTTATGAAATGGAAGCAAAAGTGTTTCACCTTAAGGACTGAGCATTTCAGAGAGGGGAGGACATGGAGAACTCACCAGATCTTCTGTTTGCAAACAGGGTTTGCTGCTCCGGCTCCAGCCGGAGTGGAAATAAGTGGAATTTCATGCGGTCCCTAAGGCTGCTCCTGCCTGCAAGTGTTGGGGACCCCCAGCCCAGCTGCACCCCAGTTTCACCATTCAGGGGTTATTTCCAGATATCCCATCCCTGGAAGTGCCCAAGGGCAGGCTGGAAGGGGTGGAACAAGCTGGGATAGTGGAAGGTGTCCCTGCCCATGGCAGGGGTGGAGTGGGATGAGATTTAAGGTCCCTTCAAACCTAAACGAGTCTGGGATTTCCACTTACCCATTTCTTGCTGGTGGGAGTTAGTAAATAAATATTCCTCACACAATAAATACTACACATCACATACTGGAAAATAAGGAGCCACTCAGGAGGGCTTTTTTAACCAGTAAACTTTATTTATATATAACAACAGTACAAAGTGAGTCCTTGGCTTGCAAAATAGGAGTGTTTCATATTTACAATAGGTACACAATAATATATTAGAATAATAACAAAACCCCCTTTTATTTCCTTGGAACATTTTTAAATACTTAAACTTTCTTACATTTGTTTGTTTTGTTTTTTTTTTTTCCACAACACTTGTAAAAACAACAAAAAACAGACAATCATCTTAAAAAAAAAATATAATACAGAACTCCAGTGTGTCAAGTATAACGGGGAGGGGAGGAGCCAGAGAACGATACGGTGGAAGGGGCACAGATACAAATCAATTCCTTGTTCCTGCCAATACACAAATCCCCTAAAACTGCTGGGGGTTGGTCTGTAAGGAGAAGGGAAAGAAGAAATCTGGATCTGTTCCATGGCTGATACCTCTACATTCTGTGGCGATTCTGGGGGGGCTCCTGAAGTTTTAGTACCGGTACATTCCCTTCCCCTTGCTGCTTCTCCTAACCGCCCCGGAGGTGCCCTCTACACCAAAACTCAGCAGTAAGAGCAATAAACTCACATTTTTACTGCTTCTTCTGAAGCCATGAAATAACGTGGCAAAACCAGCTCGTCTCCCTCCCCACGGCTCCTCTTGCACCTTTGTGTGCCCAGTCCTTGGGATGGAAACGTTGGCTGGAGAAGCTGTTGCATAACCTTCCAAGCTTATTCGAAAGAGAGGTATTAAAAATCCCAAAGGAAAGGCCATACAGGAGATCTCATTTTTGATTTGGCAGCCCCAGGAGGCCCGGGGAGTTTGGGATATTTGGGACATTGTCCATGCAGTCGGATGGACCCTGCGGGCCTTTGGAGCGTGTTCCTCAACGCTGCAGAAAGGTCAATTTTTTCAGGATTCTATTCCACGGTTACAAAGGCAGGAGAGGGATGGGAAACACGGGGACAAAGGGGGATCTGAAAGAACAAGCACAGACACACTGCCATGCTCACAGCATGGCCACAACACCGCTGGGTGCCACCCCAGCAACGCGGGCACAGACACCCAGGAGGGTCTGGAGCAGCTTCTCCAGCAAGCAGCAGACAGCCTCTGCCACCCTGCACTGCTCCAGGCTCCCACCTCCCCATCTCAGCACGGTCCCAGCACCCAGAAGAGCACCCTGGGGTGCAGGGCACACACCACAGAACCCCCAGTTTTCTTCCAGGAGCCAGGAAGGCACCAGGCACCACTGGCAGCTGGGGCTCTGGTCGCTGTCACACGGCCTGCCCAGAATGGGACCAGCACCTGAATCTGGGGTTTTTCAGGGTGAAGGGGCTTTACAGAAAGCCTTCCAGACAGCCAAAATTGGTCCAAAGGCTCCCACCTCTACTCCAGCAGAACTAAACTGACCAAACTGCACTGAAATTGCACATTTGGGGTCGCTCAGCTCAGCGCACCCCCAGCGGCGCCTTCGCAGTGCACACGGGCATCTCTTACTCCAGTTGTTTCCCCACTGATTGTCTCATCAATAAAACCAAACCATCCTGCCCCCGCAGCTGTCCCCAGTGCTTTGCCCTCAGCCTCTGACCTCTGGTTTTGGGTGCAGGCTGGGTGTTTTCATCGAGGACAGGCCTGTGCTCCGAGCTCTTCCTCACACACAACTCCGTACAATGTCACAGCTCCCTGCACTATTGCCTCGTAATTCCTGGTACAAATGCGGTTCTGGAAGAGGATGGCTGAAGCTGGGTGGCATTTTAATGCATCTTTGATGTCAGTTACTTACCCTCCTCAGAAGATTTTTTCTTCTCTCCAGGGCACAGTCACACGTGAGCTCTCCCTGATGGCCCAGGTTATTCAAGTCAGTCTGTTTTAATTTCATTTAGTTTGGGGAGCTGAGTCCCTGTGACAGGTGAGCTCTGACAGCGTAGGAAACTGGATGGAGAAGAGCCAGTGACAGGAGAACGTGGCTGGGCTGCTGCCAGGGAAGGGGCTCGAGGCTCTGGAGCAGCCCAGGGACCGTGCCAGGAGTTTCTCTGCCCTGTGCCAACCTGGCCTTCCTCATCCCTGCTGGCTCCTGGGGACTTGTGGGAATGAGACCTTGTTTGGAGGCTGTGCCCACTGGAGGAGGGGATGCTCTGACCCATTTTCCACACAGACTTAAACACGAAGACCCCCACAAGGAGCTCGGAGCCAGCAGCGTGCCGAATGCACCCCCCAGAGCCTTAAACCCTCTCGCCTTTGCCCTCCACGTGCCCACCCAAACTGTTTCCTACATTGGGACGTTTTTTGTGGTGTCCAGTGGAAGGTAAGAGGGAACACTGGCACGGGGATGGGCCACCAGGATTTTAAGACAGAGCGTGGAAGGCACTGCTGTGATGAAGGTCTCTGTTGGCACCGCGGCGAGCGGCTGCGCTCACCGTCCCCAGCGTGTCACAGCCCCGAGCCCTGCGGGGAGGCACCGCTGTCCCCACGGCTGCCCGTCAGGGAAAAACCTGGAATTCCACACCTGGGATGCAGCGAGGCTGTGGCAGCGGTTCTGTTTCTCAGCACTGGTCCCCACGGTGGGTACTCGCTGCTGCAGGCAGGATATCCAGAGTTCCCATGGATGCTGGATTTCACAGGGTTTCCAATCCTCCAGCCGCGCTGACCCCTCCTGCCTCCCTTTTATATCCATCCTTGATATTAAAGCGTGGACCACTCGCTGTCCACACCCTCCGAGCTTTGGTGGCTGCAGCTCCTCAGCCGGGCTCACGCGGGGCCAGCCTTGCCTGCGAGCTGCACTCTCGTATGTGGGGTTTTAATAAAGGCTTTCAAGGTGGAGAAGCGTTTGATTAGCACCTCGCTCCCCCTCAGAGTGGGTGCTTTGATAGCTCATGAGCAGAAGATTAAACGGAATTATTCAAGCAGTGACACCAGGCAGAGAGATTCCGGAAAGTGACGTCTCCCACTTTGATGTCGGAATACCTGAAACGGAGTGAACTGGAGACTCCAAACACCGAGCGGCCTTGCAGGAGGAAGGGGGCAATGAGAGGGACGTGAAATCGTTTCATCTAAGGCAAGTGCCCCCTCCTGACCAAACCTCGAGTCCAGATTGCTGCGAGTGCAAAGAAAATGCCATTTTGAGATCTGAAGCTTCCTCTTCCCAAAGGAGGAATGGAAATGTCGGATGCAAACAGGGCAAGAGATTCCCAGCGCTTTGCCCCAGGGGGGATATGTAGCTTCAATCCATATAATTGCCTGTAAAGATCCATAATTAATGTCAACCACCGTGAGAAGATACTTGGCAATGTATTTCTAGGCCACCCCTCCAGCCAGGACCGTGCTGTTCCCTCTGCCACCCTCCTAAAGCTTTTCCAGATGATGGAAGATGTGTTCTTGCTGCTTCTTTCAGAATTCAGGCAGAAGCGTAAGAGCTTACTGGTTTGCAAAGCGCTCCTGCTGCTTCCCCTTTTTTCTCTCTGCTCAAATTGTCCCAGGCACAGAAGATCGACTCAGATGTCCCCTTGTCTCCTTAATGTTCTCCCAGAGAATCCAGGGGGTGCTTGGGGACCTCCACTTCTGCTGAGAAAATGCAGGGGAGTGGGGAACGACAAAGCCTTGCCTTGGGGAGTGCCCCTGGCCAGAGGGGAGAGAGCAGGAGGAGGAAAGCAGGATTAGAAGGGTTTCACAAAAGCCTCTCAAAGGGATGCAGAGAGGAGCACCACGAGGGCTGTCGGGCAGGGACACCGTCACCAGGCCCAGGTGATGCACAGCCAGGCCTTTGCTTTGGGCTGTGAGTCCTGCAGAGATATCTCCCCAGCCTGATATTTGGGAGTGTTTGGGAATTGTTCAGGAGCTTTTTGGACTGCTCTCTTTGGGTTTCAGAGTACCATGAGGACTTGGTGAACCCAAACCAACAACCACAGCTAGAACAGATCTGGAAATCCCTCGCCTAAGCTGTGTGATGGATCACTGTGAACAGCAGGAATGGAACCAGCAAAAAACCACAGGATTTCAAAGCCTGACCCTCTGCCACGTCCTGTGGTACCAGCAGCAAAGAGGGGGCCAGGCTGGGGACTGCTCCAATGACATTCCTGGTGCTGGGCTCCACAGGGCCTGACTTCTAGTAGGACTTTTGCACATCTTTTGCCTCAGAAATGAGATTCACTGTGCAGGAGCAGGATCCCTGGGAAGAGAACTCTTGGAGAACAGGCAGGATGAACACTGCTCTGCCTTTCAGTCTCTGCTTCTGCCACTCTCCCCGTCTCAGTAAATCCAGTGCTCAGGCTGCTGTAAATGTCAAGAACTTATTGCACAAGGTTGATTATTATCATCAGTATTTTCTGCTTTTCAGAGAGACTCACAGAAGTGGATTACCAAAGGAAAGTGGACTTGGCATGGCTTTTACTGAATGGTAATTAAACCAAGTTTCCTGAGTATTTCTCTACGTGCTTCTCCCCTCCCCTGGTGCTGGACTGCAGGAAAGCAGCAGCTCTCTGGGTGCCCTGCTGGGCTCCTCCAGGAGGAATGGTGGAGGGGGATGGAGATGGAAATGGATTTTCCTTCAACACACACTGGCTGCAAACGAAAGTCCCAGTCTGGTGTGACGCTGCCTGGGCAGACACCAAGGAATCATCTCGCTGCTATTGCCAAGCTCCTGCAGCCAACTCTTGTATTTCCATTAGGCCTCCTCTCCCTGCCCTCCCCACTGCAGCCTGCACACGTATCAATATTTACTACAGAGAGAAATATTTACAGCATTCCTTCCCCTCCTGGCACTCTACAAAGGGACACACATAAGCTTTGGTGTCTTTGAAAGAAATAACACTCACAAACATTTGCCTGTCACTGGCCACAGGAACGTGTGCCGTGGGGGCCAGCAAGGAACTGAAGAGAACAACGAGACGCCGACACAGAGACATGACAGCAGAGCTGGCTGGCCCGGGGGTGCTGGTTAAGGTTTGCTCTTGCCTGGAGCGGAGATTTCTCTCCCTTTCCCAGTGGAAATGCCAGTCCTGGCCCTGGGTGAGGCAGCAAATGCTGGCGGAGACACCCAAAGGGAGCCTGTGCTGAAGGACTCCGCACGTCCAGCAGAAAAGCAACAAAAATCTGCTCTCCCAACGTCCAGAAATTTCAAGTATTGTCACCGTAAACATCGGGGTCTGGCAGGGTTTGCTGTGAGAAATTGGAGGCGGCTGCTGGAGACCCCAAAACCACCCCTGGAGGTGTCGGCCCAGCTCTGCCTTGGCTCATGTGGCAACTGCAGGAACCAGCAGTGGCCACTGAATGGACCACTGCCAGATCACCACAGCCATGCCGGACACTGCTGGATCACCACGGCCATGCTGGACACTGCTGGACACTGCCAGACACTGCTGGACACTGCTGGAACACCACGGCCATGCCGGACACTGCCGGACACTGCTGGATCACCGGCAGCCAGCGAGGTGGGATGTAGGTGGAAAAGGGAGCAGCAATGAAATTCAGATCTTTCCTCATTTGACAGTAAATGGGATTTAAAAAAAAAAAAAATCTATATTGACACTGTCTAAATATATGGATAAAGCTGGATTTCAAGACAGGTTGGATGATCTGATGGTTTTGCTATTCAGGTAAAGTTCCTTCTAGTGCCTCTAAGTTACTCAGCCACTGGACTATTTTCAGGCAAAACTGCTATTTCGCTTGTGTAAAAAGGTGTGGTGCAAACTTGTGCTCGTATTTGTTCAAGAATCCAAAACGAAGACATTTTGGTTTTCCAGACGTTCCAATTGGCTTGAGAGTCCATTTGCAGAATGCCTGAGCCATGTCCTCGGAAGCCTCTCAGGGGCAGGATTCAGAGCTGATCCTTCTTGCCAGGATTATTTCTATGACCTCTGTGGTTTTTGCTCTATTCTTTTTATTTTTCTTACTTTTTTTTTTCTTTTTTT
>VWZN01009185.1:518381-530728 GCA_013396955.1 Regulus satrapa
TTTTTTTTTTAGAAAAACCCTTTAAATAAAGTTTTATTTTCTAATATACATTAAACAATTTTCATGCAAAGCAGCAGTCGTGGAGACATCCAGACTTTCCAGGTTTCTTCTTTCTGTGTACGCTAGAAAAAATGATCCACCCTGCTTGGACTTTGATTGAGATGTTTCATCTTCTTCCCTTCCTTCCCTTTCAAACTGTATCCTGTATGGTTTTTGAACACAGCCAGTCCTTGGGCCAGGCTCTGCTCCCTCCAGAAGAGCCCCGGGGGTGGGTCCAGTGCCTTCCTTGCTTGTTCTCCCTCCAAATCCCCGAGAGTCCGTGCGATGCTCTGCCCTTTGCTGTCCGTCACCTTTCTTCAGCTCTCGAAGGACATGGCCCCAATGAGTTGCTCTACTTTGTAAGCCAAGCGCTGCCTCCGAGCCTGCTCATCCTGCTCCAGAGCTCCAATGAGCTGGGGAGAAAACGGGAAAAGGGGGGGAAAAGAATCAAGAGAGAGAAATCGGTGTGAGAGAGGGGGTGGGAGAGGTGGGTGGGTAGCGAGCTGTGAGCAACTCCACGCGGGGAGGTGTGAAACCCCGACAAATAGCAAAGCAACTTGGCTGCCGTTGGTTTGTTGGACCCCTCGACACCCACCCAACAAAACCCACTCTGGTGCCTTGGACTCCACCTTTCTTGTCTCGTTTAGCACGAAAGTGATGAGATTTTTCAACCCTAATGGGAAAATAGCCGTAGCGTTGTATCACAAATGGCTACACGCAGTTCAATGACAAAACCCTTCCGTTTCACGGACATAATTACAAAATCGGTTCTTCTTGCAGTGAAATGAAGGGGTGGAACAGATGGCGAGGACTTGGTTTCAAGTGATGCATTCATTAAAGGAGCTCAGGCTGCCAGGAAGCCTTTGCAAACAGGAGCCTGCGCCACCGCGACGGGGATTTGGACCGTGCTGCTCCCAAAGGACACCGAGGTTTCTGGGGAGCTTTGATGGGTCATAAATATTTTCCACCGCACTGGGTGCATGCCAGAGCGGAGGTATCCAGGTGCTCCCACAATATTTTAGCTCTCAGTCCTCCTGGGGAGGATGCTACAAGTGCGGCCAAACCCAAACCCCTGTGTGCGTGAAGAGAACAGCGGGGCAGGAGCGGCGCCAGCTACGGCCGCATCCAGGGAAGGGAGGGCAAGGAGCTCTGGGAGGCAGCAGAGGGATCCCTGCACAACCCAGCACCACATCTGCTCTCCCACACACGTGCCACGGGGCCCCATCGCCCCAGGGGACACCGCCAGGGCCCAGGGGACACTGCTGCCCACACCCACCTCCTCGCTGTACTTGCTGACGTAGGAGTAGATCTCGTTGAGTGCGCTCAGCATGTTGAACTCCACGGCGTGCAGGCGGGACTGCTCGGCGAGGTAGGCGTTCATGTCCTGGTCGCTGATGGCCGGGAGCTTGGCGATGTCCGCGTAATACCTGCAGGAACGGAGGGTCGGGGGGGAAAATGAGAAACAGCAACGCTCCAAATGTCGCTGCTCCCCCGGGATTTAAGCTAAGCTCTGCAGGGATAAGAACATCTTTTTGCTTCGTGTTTACAACCAGAAAAAACAGGATTCTGGGCTGCAATGAGCTGAAAACAAGAGCAGCGATGCTTGGCAGGGCCGAGAACCATCCTGCAGCACCAGGTGGTGGTCCTTGTGCTTCCCTTGCACTCAGGATGTTCTGTCCTGAGATCCACGGGGTTTCAGGCAGGACCAGAGCACCCTGAAGCCACACTCACACGTGCTGCCCTCACCTCTCCACCCAGCTCTTGTAGCTGGGGATGTCCTTGGCGTAGAGGAGCTTGTTGGAGGGGGAGTCTTTGCCCAGCCGGTGCTCGGAGGTGGAACAGGAGTCCATGAAGGTCTGAGCCACCACGGAGAGGCAGGCATCCGTGATGCTGCCCTTGTGGATGTCGAAGACAAACTGAGGGTTTTTGATCACGTTCACCCAGAAGCGGAGGGGGAGGCTGGGAGGGAAAGCAAGAAAGAAAATGAAATGAGAAGACAAAGGCAAGGAAAGGGCACTTGCTGTGGATGGTGCTCCCAGGCGGAACACGGATGGTGGGGAGAATAAGAGAATTTAAACGGGAGCTGGGCCAAGGCCATCAAGCACCAGTTAGCCCAGTGCTGCCCAGATGGCTGGTGGTGGATCCTGCCATCCCAGGAGCTGCTCTGGGCTCGGATCCCACACGGAGCAGTGGAGGAGATGAGGGGCAGGGCAGTGATGCCATTTAGGTTTTGTGGATTGTTTTTTTTTTTTGTTGTTTTCTATGTTCTCTGTATTCTGCACACATATATTTGTACCTTTGTAGGCTATTGTACGAGTGACTATTTTTTCCCAGTACTTTTCCATGGCCTTTCCTTAAGCAGAAAGACAAAACAAATTCCAGAGCTCCAAGGCCAGGTGCAGGAGGGGCTCCAGTGCTGTCTTGGTTCTCCCTGGGAACCAAGGCTGAGAACAACTCTTTGAGATCCCTTCTCATGGACAAAGCACAGCCAGTGCTGAAATTGGGCTCCAGAGAAGGGCTTGACTGGGGGGAGGAATTGCATCGCCCCTTCCCCTCCTAATTGGTGCATTTCATCAATTATGCCGATTTCCTAAAACCTATAAAATGTACTCACCCCTGAGGGGGGATGGGCTTTTGTGAACACCTTTCTATAACTGCTCCTGGAGGCCTCCAAATAAAGATCCCCTTTTCTATTACCCCCTTACTAAAATTATCTCCAGTTTCACATCCAGGATGGGAAAAAGGCAAGAGCAGAGCGGGGCAGTTTGGGGGAGCATCTGCAGGAGGAGCCCGTGAGGAGGAGCTGATGAGAGCAGGGCTGAGCAGGGGCAGCCCTGGCACTGACCAGCACTGCCCGGCCGGCCGCGCTCCGGCCCCCGCCAGCAGCAGCAGGAATCACAGCCTTTGTCCCCAAATCCCGGGGCCTTTGCAATCAAAGGGGAATTATTATTCCTTTTTTTCTTCGGCTGTATAGCAGGATCAAAAAAGCAGCTGCTGCTTTCTATTACCTTTCAAGTCGCAGCTCTCTCTGTCTCTGCAGCTCGCTGAAGGCTGCAGCCTTAACTCTTGCAGTGCTGCAGGAGAGCAGCTCAGCCCCTGCTCCAGCCACGCCAGCTCCCTCTTCCAAACCTCCTTTTGCCTGGACCTGCTCCAGGGGCAGCCTTCTGCCATGTCCCCACCACAGTTCCCTTTCTGGAGATGCTGCAGCTCCGCTGAGATGGGGAGAAGGAAAGTCCAGGCCTGCTGGGGCCTGATGGCTCTGGCAGACCAAACTCTGGCGCTCATTGCTATCTTTTTTTCTCATAATTTCTTATGATTCTACAGTTTTTATCCAAATAACTCCTTCTTCTAAGGCTCTAGGTGAATTGTTTTGAGCTTCCCACTGCCCTAGCAGGGCACCAGCTTTTGCAGCCATGATGATTACAGGCCTTTTAAACCACGAGGGATTCAGGGGAAAATACAAGGTCTTTTGGGAACAAGCATGTGTTGCGCTCTTTTTTTCCCCTTTCTTGCAGAGGTAAATTTCCAACCCACAGAGGTTTTAATCCTAAAATAGCAGCAGAGGCAGAGATGTGAGAGCTCCCACTGTTTGGAGAGGCTGGACCTGGCTGTAGCCCATGCCTGAGGCATGCAGAGCTGGCTCCTTCTCCCCGTGCCACCTCCTGCTGATACCCAAATGCTCCAGGTGCTTCCCAAAGTGATGGGAAAGGTGCAGCCACCGGCTGAGCTCTCCCCCGAGCCAGTGCTGGCATTTGTGGCAGGGCTGTGCAGGCAGCACTGTAGCCTTGCTGCCCTCTCTTTCCAAAGTCCAGATGTGCAGACCTACAGCCTGAGGGCAGTGTCCAGCTCCCACCCTGGGCAGAAGACCCAGAGACAGCCAGGCTATCCCCCCCTTCCTTTCCAAATCAGGATTTTATGACCCTACGAACACCCCACTGGCAGCCCAGCCCAGCCCAGGCTCACACCCCATCTCCCTTTGGGGCTTGGCTGTTCCCAGCCCTTCCCAAAACAGTTCCCCACATCATATTCCCCCCCCAGAATCACTGCCCACTGGGGCATCCCCCGTTACCAGTTGCTCTTCCAGGTGTGCCGGACGTCGGTGTCGTGGATGCCGTGCTTGTCCGCCTGCTCGTCCAGGAAGTCGAACATGTACTTGATGGCGAGGGGCAGGGCGCTGCCGCGGTGCACCGTGCTGAACAGCGTCTCAAACAGGTCGTCCACGAACTTCTGCAGCGTGCCCTGATGGCAGGATGGCACATCAGACAGCTTCTAACATTGTTTTTAATATGATTTTATTCTGGGGTTTGTTCGCCTCTGCTCAGGGTGGAGGGAGTTGAGGTTTTCTCTAGAAAAGGCTCTGTTCCACCAAGGGGGTGAGAATTTCTGGTGAGGCCTTATGGGCTTCAATCAACAAAAAGGAGATTCCCAGAGCCAGAAGATACAGAGGGGGAGAAATGAACATTAACAAAACATCCCCCCCTGGTGTGACCAGAGACACCTGCTCTGGGAAATGATTGATAAGAGAACCAAAGCATGAGGACCAAATTGGCACTGAAAGGATCAATAACCAATAGGAGATTGAATACTAAGAATTGTGTAATTTAGAAGCAGTGAATGTGAATTTTTCTGGGGGTTTTATATATAAATATGTGAAAAACGGGGTAAGACCCATGTGTGATGGAATGATTTTCACTGCACAACCCAGGCACATGTGGATGAAATAATTTCACATATCCTGGCCAGAATAAAGTAAGAACCAATTCTCTAATATTGAAAAGATGTTGATGGAGAGTTTCTGGTTCTCCCGCAGTTTTGGTGACAGGAGCAGCAATCCAGGGGGTGAGGGGAGGGACAGGCACTCCCCTGGCCAAGCAGTGGTGGCAGGAAGGGACACCAGATATTACGAGCCCCAAAAAGTGCCACCACAGATCCTGTGGGAATAATCAAGGCCGGGGTCTTCTCAAAAGCTGCTGGAGGATCCCAGGGGAAAGCTCCAGCCTGCAGCTACTCACTCATTTACTCTTCATTTCTAAGCTGAATTCTTTTTTTTTTTTGCTTTCCAAAGCACAGCTGTGTCATCCACACTGATGAGCATGTGGAGAAAGGCAGGAAAACCGCGTCTGGTGGAGGAAATGGGTAAATATTTCCAGGCACAGCAATTGCCTTGAGTGTGAGGAAGTGTGAGCTGTGCTTCTGTTGCTGCTCCAGCACTCCCCCAGTCCCAGGAAAACCCATCCAGCTGGGAGCTGAGCATCACCGGGGGCTGCAGGGCCCCCCTGGATGAGCCTCACCGTGCCTCCCCCGGGTGAGCCCAGCTCAGTTACCTTGGTAGCCAGGAGCCTGGTCAGGTAGATCTCAGACACCATCTTGCTGCCCCGGTCTCCTTCCTTCTGGTCGCCGTGGTCGTGGTTCTTGACCAGGTGCCAGACCTTGACGCCGCTCTCCAGGTCGGGGGTGATCATGGGCGCGCGCGAGCGGAGGCTGTCGGGGCTCCCGGTGTAGCGGAACGTGGAGTCTGAGCCAGGGGACAGGGGCTGGTCACGCTCACAGCAAAGCCCTTCTGCTCCTCCCTCCGTGCCCGACAATGCCCAAATCACTGGGCTTTGTTTTTGGGGTTTTTTGGGGTATTTTTGTGGGGAAGTGAAATGGGGAACCACCGCGGTTCTGTTTCGCGCGCGTTCGTGTTCCGCATTGTTGGTGTTTGCCAACAATCTGTGTCGGTCTCCCTTTAACAAAAATCCCCAGAACTGAGTTTTTCCTCCCATAGATGGCCTTTCCTGCCCCATTCACATCCTTTCCTGAGGTGAACTCCTCATACAGATCCACACAAAAATCCTCCCTGGGTCACAGCTCGCACACGTTAACCCCGGGCACCGACCCGGGAGAAGCAGAGCCCTGACTTTGGGATTTTGTAAATAATGACGAGCTGCCCAGCACAGCCAGCACAAAGGGCAGGAGAAACTGCTGAGCTTGTCCCTGAGGCTTTCAGGAGAGCAGCGAGGACTCAAGCTGAGCACCAGCAGCAGAGCCTGAGGCTGGTCCTGCACCCTGGGCTGAGCAGGTCCAGCCTCCTGCTGTCCCTGCAGGGAACAGGGAGCTCAAAGGGCACCAGACAACTTTCCCTTAATTGCTCACACTCCATGGAGGGATGTGGCACATTTATTTATATATTTCACTTCCCAAAGAATCTCCCTGGATCCCCAGTGACTCCGGGACGAGACACGAGGCTGAGGAGCCCAAATGTGCCTTGCTGGATATTTCCTCCCGCTGCGTTTCTTTGTTCTCTGGGAGTCTCATGCATTTTCTCAAGTTTAGCCTTCAACTCACTGCTCACCCTCCTCGTCAGGAGTGCGGGGATCGATCATAAATCAGCTGAGGGAAATACTCAAGTCATTACCAAAGTAGCTGGATTTTCATCCCTGATTAAGGCTTAGATAAATGAGTGCTCCAACTGATATAATTAAGGAGACAGACAGGGGGACAGCTCAGGAAGCATGCAGTAATTCTATTTTTAAACACATCTCTGTACTGATATATAACAGGGGAAGTAAATAAGTATCTCATTTAAATTCTGCCGGCACAATTAGAAATATTAATCTTAACATGAGCAATGATCGCTCATATTGGTGCTCTGCAAAAGCTTTTCCAGCTGACAGAGATCAATGAGCACTGAGGGCTCAGGCTGTGAGACCCAGCCTTGGTTTTTCCATCACCTGGGCTGTGGGATGTGTCGGACATTCGTGGGCCTACACCTTGAAGGGAGAAGTGCCTTTTCTCCTGGTTTGCACCTCAAGACTGCCCTGGCTTTGACTCCCCAGAACACTTGCTCAAGCTAAAAAACCAACATTGTTTTGGGAGCTATAAACAAGAGGAGGAGATGGGTTTGTCAGGAGACTTTTTGCTGGTAAAACGCTCTGTGAAATGAACGATAATGAAAGATCAGCACTCCAGAGATTTTGCTACTGCTGCCTTTTATGGAAGTCTATTATTACAATTATTGTGGATTTAGTGTTCCAAGCGTGCACCTGGCACCTCGCAGGCTCATTTTCTCGGGCTGCAGCATCTTCAGGGACCCTCTGGAATGTGCTGAGCCCTTCCATTATGCAAATCAGGAATTCCCAGGTGTGCACAGCCCTGCACTCTGTGCTGAGATTGCCCTTCCCCAGTTGTGACCCATTAGCTCAGGATCCTGCACTTGGGGAGGAAGGAGGGGGAGGAACCCGGTCTACCTGCACTGCAGCCCTGCTCAGGGGCAGGGGGCTCAAAGATCCTGTCCTGCAGCCCCTGCAACTTCCCCCAAAGGCTGCTCCTGTGCTTGCCATTTCCTTTTCCCTCCTCTCACCTTTCCTGGTCCTTTGGCTGTTCTCACAGCTGGAAAAGCCTTTGCCAGCCAAACCAGCAGCCAGGGACGCTTTTCTGTTTGGATTTACGTTTGTTTTGGGCGGTTCTTTGGGGGAAGCTGCTGCTTTTTCCGCACCTAAATGCCAGTGTCTGTCCACGAGCCATCCCTTGCCATCCCATTTCTCACCGTATCTGCTGATTGAGGTCCGGGAGATGCTGGCAGAGGCAGGAATGTTGTAGGAGGAGGTTTGCTTGGGAACCAGAGCCACCACGGAGCGGTCTGACACCTGGGGAGGCAAAGCAGGAGGAGCTCAGGGGCATTCCCTGTCCTATCTGTGATCCCTGGCTGCTGATCCAGCAAATCCTGGGAATTCAGGACACACTCCCAGCCTGGCTGAGCCCTGGGCTGGGTCAGGCCACAGCAAGAGCCTGAAGGAAATGAGGGATAAATCAAAAGACGTGGTGAAGATGCTTTTGGTCGTTCTGATTTAAGATTATGCCTTCCCCAATAAAAATGAGAATCTCAAGAATTGTTGTGATCCAATTAAAGTAACAATGCAGAGGGAATAAAAGGGCTGTAATAACGTTATGGGCCATAAAACATTCCTATTAAACCATTTTTTATTTTAGCAATTTTTACGAACTTTAAAAGTTTGATTTACAGCGGAGCAAGTCATGAAGCCATCTTTCAGGGTATTTAATTGTTATCCCTTTACTGCTCCAGAGAAGGAATTAAACACTGGGAAGTCAAACTATAAATGAACATTAGCGCTAACAAGGTTTTGTTACAGCAGATTTTAGTAGCCATGTTTAATTTTATCCTCACTATAAATCTGGTAGTCACTGGAAGTTTTCTAACTTATTCCCCTTAATTAAGGATCTGCAGGTTTCCAGGGAATGGGCCTGAGAGGCTTTTAATTTTGAACTTGTGACCTGTGGTGCAGCACAGTGAGGGAGCAGAGAGTCACCACGTCTTGCCAGAGCCCAGCAGACACTTTTTAGAGGCTCAGCACAAAAGAAATGCCTCTTCCTGCTGCAGGCATTGCTTTTCTGGGGCTAAATCCTGCATTATTTGCCAGGAGTCTCGTGATGGGCTCAGCACTGCCCTATGAATGGAGGGTTTTTGCTCCCCCAGCAGCTCCAGGGGTTTGTGCACTACCTGCAGCACCAAGGTGAGCTGCACACCGTGACCTGTGCTGCCTCCAAGGCTTTGGGCTCCATCCAGATGAAAGGTTTCCTGGAAATCCGAGCTATTATTATTGCTGGTGATAGTGGGAATAATAGTTACTTGTGTTTCGCCTCACAAAAGTGAGATTTTTCTAAGCATAACCCCTCCAAACACCTCCATTATTTCCTTTGCTGCTCCTGCCTCACTTCATCCGACTCATTAAGTCAGTGGAAGAAGTGATCAGTGCTGATATTATTTTCTCAGGCTGTTATTAGCTGCCACTTCAGCTCCATCTCACCAGGGAGAAACCCGAGCCCAGGGTGCTCCCGTGCCGGATCCATTTCCACCAGGGCTGTGCTTAACTGGGAGAGAGGCACTAAAAATTCCACACGCACACACACAAAGGAGCCCTCTCACTCTCTAAATTTTGGGTGGAATGGCTGCTGTCAGCTCAGCCCCGGCAGCTGAGATCGGCCTCAGGTGGAGCACGCGTTCGCTGCCGCAACACCCCCGGGACACGCTCCGAGCTGCCTGGCTGCTTTACAACTTTATAAATATTCTGATTATTCTACAAGCTGGAAACACGGGGCACAAAGCACCTTAAAGATGAGGAAAATAAAACCTGTGGGGGGAGAAGGGAGCCCAGGCCGCGATGCTGGCTCTGCGTGGAGCAGCGAGGGCGCGGTGACGGTTCCAGCTCACATCCACACCACCCTCTCCTCCTAAGCCTCATTTTCCACCCAAACCTTCCCTTTCTCCTCCTAATTTTTCATTTAAAGCAGTTTCCTGGTCTCCTGGCCTCTCCAGACTCGAAGGGGCTGACAGGTATTCATGCTCTGCTGCCTCTGAGTTAACCCTGCGTGAGCCACTGTAAATCATTCGATATTAAATTCAGTGTTTCATTTCTCCTGAGTGAAACCACACGGGGTAAGGCTCTCCCATGGAGTTTAATAGCCATGAAACCAAAAGGATACGACACAAATGTAATACAATTCCTTGCCGTGTATAACAGCTCCAGAGAGTTTAACAAAGAATTACACTTATTTAAGCTACACATCTATTTTTATAAATGAAGAAATAAGCAGGAGGTGCACAGTTCTCTCTATAATTTCATAAAGTGGTTCAAAACTATTAGAAAGGTGAATATTTCTCTTTAATTCCAATTTGGGTTTTGTATGTGAAGGCTTCCCATGAAAAATGCATTTGATCAGTGATTGTATTTTTGTGATTCTAATGTAGAAAACAAAAGCAACGGTGTCAAAATCCAACATCCAGGTGTGGAGTTGGAAAACCCTTGGGATGAAATAACCACCCTCAGGGCACAGTGAGGAGGAGGAGGGTGGTTTGGAGCTGCAAGAATGGGGCTGTAGGGAACGGATCCTGGGAATCAGGAGCAGGGAATTGTGAGAGCGTTCTTAGAGGAAAATGGACATTAAAAGAAAGGCTGGATAAAATCAAGCCTTGCTCTGCTGAATTAATAGCTGGCTTGTCACTCTGTGCAGTGGTTTGTGAGCTCCCAGGTGAAAACCATCCTGAGAATGAGGGCTCGTTAACACAACAAGTTACTCCTGGGTGAAAACCAACTGCACCTGCATCAAACGAGGAATCTGCTTCATGGGAGTCACTGAGCAAAATATGTAACAGACCAAGAACAGAGAGCTGATGGACAAGGAAAATACCTTTTACTGGCCAATGGAGTAATGGGCAAGAAAACCACTGAGCAATTGGAGTTAGACACGAGGTGTGTAAAAACTGTACAAAAACGAGTTGTGTGAATAAAGAACGGGCACTTCCTTGGTTCGTACGGAACCCTGAGTGCCCAGTTCCTGATCTTCTCAGGGAGTTGAGGACCAGGAAGGTTCTGCCCCCTCCTGCAGCCTCCCAGGTGGTCCAAGGGCCACACCTGAGCTGTGGGATGGGAACCCGGGCTTTGCATCTCCCAGCACCATCAGCAAAC
Source organism: Regulus satrapa (assembly GCA_013396955.1). Classification (NCBI taxonomy): domain Eukaryota; kingdom Metazoa; phylum Chordata; class Aves; order Passeriformes; family Regulidae; genus Regulus; species Regulus satrapa. The sequence goes on from VWZN01009185.1 coordinate 528,887, forward strand.
CCAGGCACCTCCCTGCCTTCAGCAGGATGAACACAGACCAGCTCTCAATAAAAGGTGGGCAGGGCTTTGCAAAGCAGCTTTCATTTCTTTCCTAGAAATCTAGAAATCATCTTTGCTGCTCCTCTGGAAACCCAGGTTTATTTCACTGGTTTGAAGCACACCTGGTTCATGTGTTACACTCCTGTTAAACAGAGAGAGCACCTGGAGCTCCAGTGATTATATAGCCACTTAAAGCTGGGCCTTTGCCCAGGTATCTGTTTCACTGTGTAGTCCTGGAGCTTCTGTATTTTTGATACCTAATAACAACTTTTACTCCAACAGAAAAAAAAACCACCCAACTGTTAAGAATAAAAATAAATAAATAAATCAATAAATATATATTGCTGTTAGCTCTTGGCAGAAGCCTCGCCTTGACAAATAAAAAGAATTTGGCTTCTCTTTAAGGACTGAGACAGCTCTGCTGGGCTGAGCAGAGCTGGGGCCAGAGCAGGCAGCCTCATGTCACTACCTGCCTGGATGTTTGGCTGCCAGCTTCTCCTTTCTTCCAGAGCAAACCTGACATTCAAATGGCAGCAAGAGCTGCAGCATCTCAAGTGCTGCGAGGATTTTGTTTATTTTAAGGGGAAGCTTTTGGCTCAGGTTTTCCCACAGGCAGTGGAATGAAAGTGCTCCCTCCCCCAGCATCCAGCACACATCAGACAAGCACAGCTTTCACTTGTGACTTCCTCACGATGACTTTTAAAGATCAAGGCATAATAAAGTCTCGCTGCTTCCCTGCATGTTGGTTAATCCCTTGCAACTGTCAGGTAAAACAGATTTTTAGGAACAATGGAATTAATCTGCACAACTCCTCTGACATTTTACGGTAATCTGTGTTTAAATCCTGGGGGCTGCTTGGAAAAGTTGACCCTGGAGGTGCTTTTTAACATGCACTGTGCATATTGATGCACTCTCCCGCCTCGCTCCCTGATTGCAGGGCTCCTGTCAATACTGGCTCCCATTCAAGTCCCCCAGCGTGAGTCAGGCTGATGGACTCGAGATGCTGGATAAACAGGGAGAGATGCCAGATTAAATACTAAACACTTCTGGGGAGGTGGTGATGGACAGGAGTAGGTTACGGGCCCCAATTAATGCAGTTATCCTGTGCTGCAGACAGGCTGGGAGGGAAAGCCTTTGATTCCCTGCAGCCAAACCTTCCTCAGCCCCTCCTTACCTCTCTTCCCATCTCTAGCGTTGATTCCCTCTAACCAAACCTTCCTCAGCCCCCTCTCTTCCCATCCCTGACACTGGAAGGAGCCCTTTCCAGCAGACTCTGCCCTGTCCAGAAGTTAAGATACCGAGAATTTCTCAGGCCTCCTCACACACCCTGTCTGAGCACCTCCACTGCCTGGCTCCTCTTTGCTCTGAGCCTCCCCTGCTGCACTCCCGGCTGTCCCAGACCCCCAGACAACTCCCCTCGCCCCCAGCAGTGTCAGCTCAGCCCCTGCACTGCTCCCTCTGCCTCTCTCCCGTGGCTGGCAGGTTTAATTTAGCCAATTTTCAACTCTGCTGCCTCCTTTGAGCTCCGTGTCAAGGTTGCTTTCCTCCCTAATGCTAAAGCACATGGAACCCTTCTGGTTTATCACACAAACGTGACCTCCCTGTCTGTCTGGGCACACGAGACACTTGGGAATTAGGTTCCTGCTGCTCTTTTCCCTGCTGGCAGCTTTCTGGGAGCTGCTCCCTCACCTGATAGTGCACCAGGGTGTTCAGGCGCTTCCAGTCCCCCTCGATCTTGGTGGTGATGTCTTCATCCTGCAGCACCACGCGGGCGATCCGGCCCTGCCGCCACTCTGGGGACAG
>VWZN01009185.1:530809-540854 GCA_013396955.1 Regulus satrapa
GACAGGGGAAAGCCACGGTCAGGGGAGGCCAAGCTCTGGAACCCCCGCCAGGAATCCCCCCCAGCCCCTCTGATCATCCCCTCCCGCCGGGCAGGGCAGCTCCTACCCAAATCCATGTCAACAGCTCTCGGTCTTTGGGAGTAGGGGACATTTTTGTACACGGCATCCAGGATCTTCTCCTTGACTTGGGTGATGGTGTCACAGTTCAGCACCTTCACGGGGATCTCTGGGCTGTTCTCGTTGTCCGGGTTCACGCAGTTCAGGATCTGCAAGAGAAGAACCACACCTACATGGTCTAAAGGAGAATGTAACCACGTGTCACAACAACCTCTTCCCATAAAAAAAAAAAACAACCCTAAATGCATCACTGCTATTGCATCCGTAATATTGATACAATCACTGCTGAGAGGGGAGCCCTGGATGCCCATTTCCACTCGCTGCAGGAGGGCAGTGCCCAGAGCCCAGGGAGATGAAACATTCCCCTCACACCTGCCTTCCCAAACCTGCAAACCTGGGGCACGGATCCTTACCGCCCAGCAAGGCTCACAGCCCAGGCAGCGCCCTGAGCCCCGCACGGGGCCAGCAGGATCCCTCACTCACCAGGGTCTTGTACTCGATCTGCTGGCGGATGAGCTTGTCCTCGCTCAGGGAGTAGCGCGCCTCGCCCGTGATGGCGTCGATGGGGCCCTTCTCCATCTGCTGCTTGATGGCACAGTAGAGCATGAAGAGCGGCTCTCCAGCGCACTCCTGCACGACACCAGCACAGCAGAGCTCACACAGGTGGAGGGGCCTCTCCTCCCAGCCCCGTCCGGCACAGATTCCTGCCAGCCCAGGCTCAGTCCCACCGACTCAGGCCTGAGCACACGTGCAGCCCAGCGCTGGCCCCCAGCAGCTCCTGGAGAGCACAGCCAAACCCCTGAGCCCCACTGCTCCATGGCTGTGTTGTCTTTGGCAGGGTAAATCCCTCCCGCATGTGTATGGCTAAAAACAAAAAAAAGGAATTTGAAATCTTGATCTTGCCATTCAGTCCCCTGGAGCAAATTCAGTGGGGCTTCCAAAGCCACAAATTAAGTTAACAACTATGGAAGCCGAGGCACGGGGATGTGAGAATTTCCCCGAAGCACCAAGGAGGTGTAAGAGAACCTCCTTTACGTGGGAATTACCCCGGGAGGCTTGGGCAAGCATGGAGCAGCACCCCAGAGCAAACTTCCACCTCTCCTCCCTTGCTACTCCAGATTTTGGAGCCTGATGGGAGATTTCCCCCCCCAGGTGCACCCCTGGAGGGTGAGGGAGCAGAGCGGGGCGCTCATCTCTCCTTACCTTGAGGAATCTGTGCAGCAGGAAGGCGAACCAGTTCGTCAGCATCTTCTCGGCCACGGACTCGGTCCTGCGGGAGGCGGCAGGGCACACATCACCCACGGGGCGCCCAGAGCGGGCACAGCAGCCCGGGGCAGCGGGGGGAGGCCAGCGCTGTGCCCGTCCGGGGGGGACACAGCGAGCCTGGCGACACTCAGCTCCTCCGCACGTGGTGCAAATTACAGCCCGGCTCGGTAAATCACCGGGATTTACAGCAGCTCCTGGCTGTAATCAGGGACAGCCGAGTGACAATGGCAGGGAAATTGCAGCCTTCTGCCCAGACTCAGCCAGTGTCCTCTCCCCACATTGTGCTCGAGATTATCTCTAATTTGAATACAATGCCTCCTAATGGTAATTTTTAAGGCCTGTCTCTGCAGGACCCAGAGGCTTTCCTTAAAGCTCTGCAGCCCCTTTTCCTGGGATGGAATGGCTCTGGTGTCTCATGTTGGAGCCACAGCCCAGCAGAAGGAAGAGCTCCTGTGACCATGACTGCCTGTGGCCCTGCCCTGACCAGCTGTGACCCATCCCTGGCCAGCTGTGACCATGCCCCGGCCAGCTGTGACCATGCCCTGGCCAGCTGTGGCCATGCCCTGGCCAGCTGTGGCCCTGCCCCAGCCAGCTGTGGCCCTGCCCCAGCCAGCTGTGACCATGCCCTGGCCAGCTGTGGCCCTGCCCCGGCCAGCTGTGACCATGCCCTGGCCAGCTGTGGCCCTGCCCCAACCAGCTGTGACCCATCCCTGGCCAGCTGTGGCCCTGGCTTTGCCTGGCTCAGCACCATCAGCCTTCCCCCCTCACCAACACCAGGATCTGCTCCAAATTCCAGCAAGCACAGACGGTGAATGCCCTTCCCCGCATCCTCTCCTCTGGGGACGGATCCCTCTGCCCTCAGCACCCGCCAGGTCACCTCTCTCTGACCTGCAGAGGTCCCATCTCGCTCCAGACCCATTTTCCCCATTCCTCCCCCTGAATGAGGGACTGCCTCTTGCTGTGAATCCCCACAGCACTCCGAGCACTTGGAATTAGAAGCACACACCAAAGAAGCGCAGGGCTTGATTCCAAAGCCGAGCAGATCAAGAATAAACAGGAGGCAGAGATTTCAACAAACAAAAACTGACACAAGTCGGCCAACAGACCTGGGGTCACATCATCCATCATCTCCTAGGATGGCAACATCTGTCAGGAATTCGTGAAAATGTCTGCAGATCCCCAAAGATTTTAAGCCTGAATTGATTAGCTGCCTAAAAATTCATCCTACAAATTGACACACGCATTGTTCTCCTGTTTGAAATGTTCCAGGCACCCAATTAAAGAGGAGAACCACCAGCACCCTTCCAAAGCTCTGGAAAATGGAGAGGCAGAAGCCACGGAAGAGGTGAAAAACTCAGAAAATACATTCAGGGCTTCAGGGTTAATATTAATTTAATAAACTACTTTGTTAATAGAATATTAAATGAAGAATTAGCAAGTCTCCTAGTTAGCCCTCCCAGTGAAGCTGCTGTGTCCTGATGGATGGGATGGGATGGGATNCTCCAGGCCTGGCTCTTCCCTTTTGTTTCTTTATCAGGAATATCAGACCAGCTGAATGGAGCAGCACAAAGAAAAACCTCAGACCATCCCTGTCCAATCCCATTTTTCCTGAGCTTCCAGCCCTGAATCTCCTCCCATGACATGAGATATTTGCAGTGCCTTGGTTCTGGGGACAGCCACTGGAGTCAATATTGGGTTCATCCTCACTGCCCTGAGCTGGCTGGGAGAGGGGCAGCTCTCAACCTCCCTGGATGCTGGGAATGGCTGCATGGAGCATCCCTGCCCTCCTCTGCCTGGGAAACGGGAAACTGCCTCACAGCCCAGGGCCTGGCCTTTCTCCTACACATGGAGGGCTCTGCTGAGCCCCCAGATCTGCTGAGCCCTGAAATTTGCTGCCAGCTTTTGAGCTGCCCCTACCAGCACCGCTCTACGCCATCGTTGGCCTCTGGATGCTGCCAAAGATCTGCTCCAAAAATCAAAAATAAGCTCCTGGAGATTGCCAGGGCAGACGAGAATCCCTAGGCTTGGAGCAAACCCTCTCATGCTGACCACAGAAGGAGGGCACAGCACGACCCAGAGATGATTTTCCACAGGAGCCTGACGCCAGCGCCCAGCCTTGGCTGCTCCGCCGGCTTCCTGCGGCACGGGCAAGGAAACAAACCTAAACACAACGAGCTGAGAGAACCCAGAAAATAAATATGTATTTTATTAATTCTCCCTGCTCTATGTAGGTCTCCAAACTGCTGTTGCCAGCAACCAGAGCAGCTGTTTGATTTAACGTCAACTTTCTTGCTGTCTCCCGCGAGGGGCAGTCGTGGAAGAAAGAGAGAGGGGAAAGCGAGGAAGAAAGAGGGAAAGAACTGAGTGTCAGTTATCAACTGCTGCCACCAGAGAGCTCAAAACATTTTTAAAAATAGTGTTTCACTTCATGGCTGATCACTCCTTATTAAGTCAGAGCAAGGAGCTCCAGGCTGAGCTGGAGCAGCCGGGCACAGGTCTGGGACAGCCCAAGGTTTAATAGGACCTGGAATATCAGGACAAGGAATAAAGCTTTTAAACTAAAAGGGAGTAGATTCAGAGTAGATGTAGAGCAGGAGTTTTTATCAGGATGGTGAAACATTGGCCCCAGTTGCCCAGATTGGTGGTAGATGCCCCATCCCTGGGAAGACCCAGGGTCCCTGTGCGATGGGTAAATGCTGGGGCAGGACAGACAGCCCAAAGGACAGACAGCCCACAGCCCTGACTCCTTGCTGGCTGTGCAGGTAGGAGGGGGCAGAGCTCTTATCACCATCCCTGTGCTTTTTGGAGTGCCAGGAAAAGTCATTATTGATGGCTGAGGCAGAAGACGCCTTCCCAGCGACTCGTCAAACCACGGGGGAAATTAAGGCGGCTTCCTTTGCCAAGATGAGTTATTGCCTCCGCAAACACAGCCAGATTTAAAGCAATTTCCTGTCAAGTATATTCATTGTGGCTGCAGGGACCCCTGAAATTTTCCTGGAGCTGTGAAATCCTCCCCTCTCTCCAGCGTGATGCCAGAAGAGCCCCAGCACAGCTGAGGGGCAACACTGGCCAAGGCCAGGCTCTGCAGGACCCCCAAGGACGTGTTGAACAGGGGGAGCCTTTCCCTTGTGCCCACTGTTATGCCCCACATTAATGCACATTTTTTCCCCCTGTTTTCTTGCTGCCACTTCCCAGCTCTGCCTTGGGTGAGTTGCTCAATCCATCCTGGAGCTTCTGGCTCAGCTGTGGCCACAAGTGCTGCTCTCCAGCCAGGCAGAGCCAGAGGAGCTGGTTTGAGACCCTGTCCAGCCATCTGTGAACCCCCAGAGCAGGGCTAACCCCCCGACCTAGGTAAGGAAATGGATGGGAATCCTCCATGGAGAACAGCAATTCCCAACCAGCGCCTGCAAAGCCCTCAGGTCACAGAATCCTGCCATTAATTAGCTTGGGAAAGACCTCTGAGAGCATCACGTCCAATCTGAGCTCAATCTCCACCTTGAAAACCAGACCAGACCATCCAGAGACCCCACCACCTCCCCGGGCAGCCCCTTCCAGCCCTTTCCATGAAGAAGTTCCTCCTGGAAGCCCCAGCAGCGCGGCCGTGCCAGCCGCGGGCGCCGTGCCCTGCCCTGCCCGGCCTCACCTGCGCAGGAGCAGCTTGGGGTGGTTCTTGTTCTCCAGGTTCTTCTCGATGAGGTCGGAGAGCAGCTGCTTGAGGACGTCGGTGGCGTACTCCAGCTTGCTCTGCAGCACCGTCATGATCAGCGAGGCCACGTTGCCGCGGTCCCGCATGGAGAAGCTGCGCTGCGACTCCAGCGTGCGGATGAAGGACAGCAGGAACACCTTGTTGTTGATCAGCTGAGCAAAGAGCTTCAGGGCCTTCTCCACGCTCTGCTGCCCGTTCCCTTGGACCTGCAGGAGGAGAGCACAGCCGTCAGCCAGGGCGCTGGGACAGGGACGGGGAGGCAGCGCTGAAGAGCCCCGGGGTCACCTGCCTGCTCTGGGAGAATCACAGGAGCAGGGAATGGTTTGGGTGGGAAGGGACATTAAAAACCATTCCATCCCACCCCCTGCCATGGGCAGGGACAGCTTCCACTAGCCCAGGGTGCTCCAACTTGGCCTCAGACACTGCCAGGGATCCAGGGGCAGCCACAGCTGCTCTGGGCACCCTGTGCCAGGGCCTGCCCACCCTCCCAAGGAGCAATTCCTGCCCTATATCCCATCAAGCCCTGCCCTCTGGCAGTCTTAATCCATTCTCCTTTGTCCTGTCCCTGCAGTTAACAACAAACAGTCCCAATTCCAGCTCTTGTCACCCTTTCAGACCCTTCCGGAAGGTGATGGGAGGTCTCCACACAACTTTCTCTTTTCCAGACTGAACATTTCCAACTCTCCCAGCCTCTTCCATCCCCTGAGCAACTTCCTGACCTCCTCTGGACTTGCCCCAGCAGTTCCACGTCCTTCTCACACCAGAGGCCTCAGAAGTGTGTACAGGATGTTTACCCCTGGCTGCGCCCGTCCCCCAGGGTCTCAGCATCCCTGGATGAGGTTTCTGGTCCATCCTGAGCAAACCTCGCCCTCCACAGCTCCCCTGAATCTTGGCTGGGAGCTGCACTCTGTGCCCGCCATGAAGCAGCAGCTTTGAGCCTAACGGCCCCAGAAATGACACCCAGTTCTGCTTGTTCTGCACAAAAAGTGACACTCTGGTAAGTAAATTAAATACTAATTTAGACTATTGCTTTATTATGGCCGAAGTGTAAAAAAAAATTAATTGAGGCTTTCAGCCAGTTGCGGATTCAAGTAATTCATTACAAGTGAAAATGATGAACTGCACGAAGCAACTCTTTACCAAACATCTTGGAGAGTTATGTATTGGTTTTACTAACGTTACATAATTAAGCAACTGTGTAATTGGCAACACATTTATCACTTCTGCAATTCTGTTTTCCATGAGTAAAAAAGAAGCATTCATATTTGTTTGCTGGAGCGTCAGCTTCTTTGGCAACCCCAACAGCAAACATAATGCATGGAGCTGGAAAACTCGGAGCAGGAATGGGCCGGGAGAGGATGCTTCTGTTTTAGCAACACCACAGCGACTGCTTGGTGCTGGTGGCTGAAAAGGAACCCAAATTCATCCTTTAATGGTGGGAAGGGCCTACCCGGAAAAGGGATCCAGCCCTGGAGCAACCAGGACTCCTTCCTCCTACATCCAACCCTGGTGTGTGTGGAGGAAACAGGATCTCAGGATTTTCTGGGGCAATCCCGGTCTCTGAAAAGCCGAGCTGATCCTCTGGACATCCCACACGGAGCACGGCAGCCCCATCCCAGGTGTGAGATGATGTTTATGGAGCCCCATCCTCATTTTGGCCCTGTTCCCGGTGAGCAGAGCCCATCTGCCAGGTGCACTGGTGGACCCTTGTGCCTTCCCAACTCCTCTGTATTCCCGGTGAAAGACGTTCCGTGTATTTTCACGCATCCTGATGGGAAAACCAGGGAGGTGGAAGCGCTTGCTCAGAGGCTGGGATGCCTGGGCATTCTCCTTGCCCTCCTGTGGACACGCGAGGGAACAGCAGCAGGATGCTCCGGGCAGGATGCTCCCGGCTCTCCTGCATCCCCTGCCCCACCAGGACTCCAAAGCACCCCTCAACTGCTCTGCCCTGCTCCGAGGCCCTAGAGCGACATAAACCCCCGTAGAATAAAGATAAACCAGCACCAGCGAGGAGAAACCGAAAGGAATGCGGCGATGTGGGAGGAGACAAAACTGCAGGAGTTAAAATGAACTCGGGGCTCAGCCTGCTGAGCCCGGGGCACCCCATAACGCTCGGTGCGGAGCCAGAGAGGAGCTGCGGGGCTCCCCTGAGGGCTGGGGCAAGGTGGGGAGCTGGAGCAGGGCTCGGCGGGGCGTTACCTCCAGCTCCCGCAGCACCGGGTGGTCCTCGATGCCCGGGAACAGCACCCTCATGGCGTAGGTGCGGTAGTCCAGGTAGGGGATCCCGGAGCGGTCCAGGTCGCTGGTCAGCTCGTTGATGTCCGTCTGCAGCTCTGCAAAAGCTGTTCAGGGGCAGAGAACAGGACAGGGTGAGCTCAGCTCCCGGAAGGCTTTGGGAGAAGGTTCTGGGCAGGGCTGGCTGGCTGCTGTCCCCGTGGGCCAGGTTGGGAAGGGATTGCCAGGAGCTCAGACACCCTCCGAGGCTCCTCTCAGCAGCTGAGGGTGGGAGAGCAGGCTCTGATCAGAGCAGAGACTGGGAACAAAGCTGTGGTTAATTTGTATGCAGTTCACACCTGTGCACACACACCTAAAAACACCTTTAAAGGCTGCACAGAGAAACAAGGATCTGTTTTCTGTAAGTTGGTGCCTCCCCTATTTTCCTTTCTTCTTGTTTTCCTCCTCTACCAACAGTTGCCAAGATAATCAAATCTGATGCAGATCAAATCTGAGCTGCTGCAGGGGTCAGGAAGGGATTTATTCTTCCTCTCCTGACACCGTGTTTTACAGCTGGATGTGTCTCCTCGTGTTCCCTCTCCAATGCGTGACACGCTGGCTCAGGGAGGGCTCTGTACCCCAGCGGGGCTGTGCCAGCCTCAATCTGCAGTTTCTCCTGAATGTATCTCAATTTTTGCCCTGTGCTTTCCAGGCCACTCTTGAAATCAGCTGAACAAATCCAGTGCAACTCTCCCTCTCCACTGTGAAATGTGCAGCTATTTCTTTTGCTTTGATTGATTAAGCCCCTTCCTAGGTGGGAGGATGTAGGAAACAACAGCAGCACCCTCCCAAAAAATCCACTTTCATCTGTGGGGTGAGTGGGGCTCAGCTGCCTCCTTGCAAGGGACAGGACCTGTCCTTTTGGAAACTCGCCAGCAGCAGCTCTAGATACTCCAAATGACACCCAAAATTCCACAGAAGCAAATTCTGGAGGAGCTTCTTCCTCCCTCCCAACCCTACTCTCACTGCTCTGGGCTAACTCTTAGGCTGGAGGAAGGGGTGGCCCAGCTTTCCAGCCCTCCTGCCTCCTATTTGGGATCCACGCTGTAATTTGGGGGTCTAAGCCCCTCTGTCCCCCTCTCTCTGTGCCTTTTGACAAGCCCCTTGCTCAAAAGCCATCAGACAAGGGGACACTGAGCAGGGCACCTGTGTGAGCCAGGCACAGCACCGGAGCAGGATCGAGCTCTGCTCCCATTCTCTGCTTGTCAGAGCCGTGCCCGCTGCTCACACACTGCTGGCCGCCACCCTCCCGCAGTGGGGCAGGCGTGGGAACACCATGGGAAACCCACACGGCACCAAGGAGCACCCACCAACCCCAAGGAGCCCCCACCCGGCTCCCCAGGGCGCTGGGAGATCTGGGACCCCACCCAGGGAGCTGCAGCACCCAGAGAGCGCCCGGCCCCGGGCGGCACTGACCCTCCTTGCACTCCAGGGCCACCCGGGACTCCAGATTGTCCATCTGCATCTGCAGCCTCTTGAGGGTGAGGTCGTTCTCGCGGGACTTGCGCTTGTAGGCGATGAGGACGATGATGACGATGATGAGGAGCAGGGAGCCGCCGGCCGCGATGCTGACGATGGCGGGCAGCGTCAGGAGGCTGTCGGACACGATGCTCACAGAGCCAGGGGAGAAGATGACCCCCCCAACACGCACCTGCAGGGCAGAGCGCAGGTGAGCAGCAGCTTGGGGTGTCTCCCTGCGCCACGGGGGCGGCTCAGATCCCTCGGGAAGCACTGAGCCACCTCTGCTTAGGAAGAGAAATCCCCAACTGCCTTCAAACACAGAGGGGGCTGCTTGTGAGAACACAGGGAGGCTTCAAGTGATGATAAATGTGCCAGCCCTTCACTATCTGGGCTTTGTTCTTATTATCTGATGGCTCCATTTGACTTTCATTTTATAAGCTTTCAACTCCTTTTCGTAAACCATGGACATTAACAAGCCCCTGATCATTCCACTGACAAGGACAGAGCAGAGAAGGCAGCAGAAAGCCCCACGTGAGAGCTGTGGAGCAAACAGGGCTGCAGTTAACACCAGGACAGGCTTTTTCTGGATGTGCCCTGGCCACAGATGCGAGCAGCTCTCGGCCAGGTTGCGCTTCTGGGAGTCACACTGTGATAATCTGAATATTTTTTGGATGCTGAACTTCAAGGGAAATAAATCACGGTTACAATCTCATTTGGGCTCTGCTCGGGCAATTCTGCAGCTGGGGTTTGGTCTGCGAGAGGAGCAGAGGGAGCGGCGATGCCCAGAGCCAGCGCATCCACCCAGCGTCCTGACTGCTGTCCTGGATGAGGCTGGTGATCCAACCACTCCAGCGTTCAGATGTTCCTGGCTCCTGCTTCGGGAAGAGGCAAAACCTTTCCATCCACTTGGCAGATCAGGTCTGTCTCCGTGGGCTGATTAAATCCCTCCAGGAGGGAGAACACTGGCAAAGGTCTCAACTTCACGCAGAGGAAGGACGGCACCCCGTGCCAAAGGCACTGCCAGAAAGATTTGTTCCTTCTAGAAGGCTCTGAGGAGGGTTTTTCCTTCTAGAGGGGAGCTACTCTCAGGGAAGGACAAAGTCTCTCCATGCTAATCCACATCAATATTTTAAACTCCCAATTAAACACCCGTAACATCGAAAACCCTTCTGGGGGTTGCGAGTCAGGGAGCTGGAGAAGGAGGAGAGGAGAGGAGAGGAG
>VWZN01009185.1:541167-555450 GCA_013396955.1 Regulus satrapa
CCTCTCCTTACCTTCAGGATGATGGGCGAGCCCGGCTTCTGCTCCAGCACCCCGCTGGAGCTCAGCATTTCAAACGTGGGGTTGGGGTAGTAGATGAACTTGGTGTCGTTGTAGACCAGCAGGGACTGGACGTTGTTGAAGATGAAGCCGAACTCGTCCGGACGCTCCACGGCGTCCAGCCCCGGCCGGTACTCGGCGGTCAGCGGCGGCGCCAGGCAGGCCAGGGCCGTGGCGTTCACCACCTTGCACACCTGGGGAAGGGCAGCTTTCAGCAGGGACACGGCAGGGAACGCTCTGCTCTTTTCTGCACCGCCGTGCTCTGGTGGCTGGGAAGCCCAGTGGGTTCACGCTTTAACTGGAAATATTTAACCCGGGCTCGATGCTCCGTGGTCTCAGAGGTTTTGTCCAACCTTGCATTACAGCCGTGGTTTGGGGTAATTTGCTTCTCCTCCAGCCAGCACGAAGGCACCGGGGTAGAGATGGAGGGTGAGCCCAAAATGAGCCGTGCTTCAGTGGAGCTGGAGGCTCACACAGCAGCTCTTATTTATTTTTCTTTTTTCTTTTCTTTTCTTTTTTTTTCCCCCTGTTTCTTTGTGCTCTCCTCCTCTCTAGCCCTGAAACAGACCCATAGGGAATACCTGTTCCCTGCTGCAAAGGGGTGATTGGAGCCATTCCCAAATGCCAGCGAGAGAAGGGAATGGATTGTGTGACACTGGTGGGCAGGAGGGAACATGAAGGTCATCTCCTGCTGGGCTGAGGACACCCACAGCTCCTTCAGCCCTCAAAGCAGGGAAATCACTGATTTATGGGGCTCTTGCCTTGTAAAGCAGCAAGAGCCCAACCATTTGGCCTCCCTCCATAAGTGAAAGATTTAATTTCACTCAATTTTGTGTCTTCAGAATTATTTTTGTAGCACTATAACTGCAAGTGCTAGCAACAAAATTAGATGTCTTTTTAAAAAGAGCTCAGATGAAAAAGGTCTTGAGGGGGAGAAAAGGAACAGGAAAAGACCGCTAAGTGATTTGCCCTTTCCAAGATAATACAGACTCAGTCCCTAAGATCACTGCATAGAAACAGTATATTTCAGTTTTACTTGATCAGAATAATTTCTGAAGTCCTGGAGGTACAATTCTTACTTGTAGCACACACAGGAACCTTGCTCAGTCCCCATGTAGCTGGGGGTTCATCTCAGTTTCTCACACATGGACTGAAAGAATACAGATAGGGCAAGGAGGTAATTTCACATTTTTGTGAGTCACATTCCCTCTTCCTTTCAAATTCCCATCCCCAGTTTGGGGGAGTGCAGGAAATACCCCCAGAGCAGCTTTTGCCACGGCAAACCTCCCCGGGCAGGCAGCCCCTACTCACGTTGACAAACTCCTTGCCGTTGTACTTGACGCGGATCCGGGGCTCCTGGATCACATCCAGGTTGGAGCCAGTGACAGTCAGGGGCGTGTGTCCGCTGTGGGAGAGCCGGGAGAGGCTGCTCAGTGTGCTGGGCTCCACCGGAGCGCCAGCAGGGTCAGGAATGAGGATGAGCCCAGCCCAGCTTTTAGCAAAGTCCCCGCGATGTGACAGCAGCAGCCACCCTGCTCCTCACGCTGCCTTTTGATCAACATCAGCTCCTTCCTTTCTTGGTGGCTGCTGGTTCTGCTGCGCCCCAGGACGACAAGAAGGAGCCTCTAAGGAGCAGTTGTGCCCTCCTGCAGCAGAGGGGCTGATGTGGGCTTTGGCTGAGCCCCCAGACTCTTGGCGCAGGGTCTGCTGCTGCCCGGCTGAACAGAGCCATGAACTCCGTGTGGAAATGCAAACCCCAGAAATGCCCAGCCCAGGCCCATTCGGGACGCTGGGTGGGATGTGCATTTCCAAACAGCCCCTTTTTTCTGGCCTGGGCGTGTGCTGAGGAGCAGGGGAGAGCCAGGGAGGTGCTGTCAGAGCTGTTACCTGGCGATGCTCCACTCGGGCTCGATGTGCTGCACCTTGGGGTCATCGATGTACTCAAACAGCAAAGTCCTCTCCAGCTGAGCCCTGTCCACGCTGACAGAGACCTGAACAGCCCCCAGGCCGTGTGCTGAGGGTGCCGACACACAAACGATCTCGTTCATGGATCTCCTGCACAAGAGGGAAACGGGCAGTGTTAATGGTGGTCTAGGGGCAGGAAACAGCCTTTGTCCTGTCCTGGGGCAGCTCAGAAAAGGGCTGAGCCTTCAGCCAGCCCCAGACTGCTACCTGGGAAGCCCTGAGGTGGGCAGGAGGCCTGGCATGGGCAGGAGGGTTTGGCATGGAAGGAAGGGTAGGGAGCTCTGCCCACGGAGAGAGCAGCGCAGCCTCCCTGAAATCCCTCTTTGTGCCAAGCTGCAGCTCCCGCATCCCCCTGAACCCGCTGCCTTCTGCTGGGCGTGTGAAAACAGATGGCTGCCTTTTAAATGGGATGCATAAGCTCTGTGAAAAGCCAAATTCTTCCCCTCCCCACCCCAGTGCACACACGAGGCTCTTGTGAGCGGCACAATGGCCCCGTGCAGCCCCTGCCTGGGAAGGGCGATGGCACCGGCACCGCTGCCTTGGGCTTTGTCTCCCCATCAGAGCGGGGTGACCTCGGCTCGGCGCTGGCTGGCTGGACACAACAGACCATCTGCTGCCACCCGAACCCCAGAGAAGGTCGAGGCAGCGGCGCAGTGAGGCACTGTCAGAGCACAAAGGCGCCGGTGGGTGGAGGGATGGAGAAGGGGAATGAGATCTGAGCATCCAGAGCAGGGCTGGGAGGAGCCACATGGCTCCTTGGACACTGATCCTACAAAAAAGTGCTGGAGGGACATCCCTGGCAGGCCGGTGCTCCTGCACGGCCACTTGTGGTTGTCCTTCCTGCCCAAATGTGCCCCTGGCTCGCTGGAAGCTCAGTGTTCTTTAGTGGCTCTTTTGGATTTGGGTTCTCCCAGGGGAGAGGGCAGGCAGGTCTGCAGCTCCTCACTGCCAGTCTGCTACTTCAATCAAAACCTGCACTCCTGAATGGGCAACCTTCACCATCCTCACCATCCTCACCATCCTCAGGGGCGTGTGGGGGTGCCTGAACAGCTGAGGCTCAAGTGCAGCCGTGTCCCTGCTCTGCTTCCAGCAAAGCTGAGTCTGTGCTGGCAGGGCACAGGGAGTGCTCCTTTCCAAGGTCCTTACACACTCCTGCCCTCTCTAAGGAGCACGGACATTCAGGAGGGCATGGAACAGCAGGCACCACAAAGTTCCCAGCTCACACCTTGGCCCTTCCACCCCCCACAACCGAGGGACAGAAACAACCCCCTGAAACACCTCAGACCAATTGTATGTGACCATTTCTGTTGATGCAATAGCATCCACCCCTTCCCGCCCCGCTCCTCCTCCTTTTCCTATCCTCACTTGGTTTAATCACATCCACCTTGGTTTAATTTAGCCAAAAAGGCTTTTTGTGTGTGTGTGTGTGTGTGTGTGTGTGTGAGGAGTGGGATTCTGCTGCCTCTGTGCTGAGTCTTGGAGTGGTTCTGTGCATCCTGGTGGCCTTCCTGCCCTGCTGCTGCCCACCCCAGACCCCGCCGTGCCTGCCCAGCTCTGGCACAAGCCGGGAGTGACGCGGGGCTGCTGGCAGAGCAGCTCCCGGCTCCCTGTGATCAGCTAATTAGCTTTCTGTGCTATTATTATGTCGTCATGGTGAATCTACCCACTCCTCCGATCAGAGAGGGGAGAATGGGGGAAGCTGTAATTAGAGGGAATCTCATTAGGAGCTGCTTCATCTCATCAGGCTCCCCCACACCCTCGAGTACAACCGGAGTTCATTGCCTCGGAACAGTCCAAGGCAAACCAAGTGCACAGCGCGGCCCCACGTGAGGATGGGGCTGCTCAGCCCCTGCTCCTGCCTTGCTGCACTTTCTGCTTCCTGCTGTAATTACAACACCCAGGGAATCCCAAGCTCCTCTGCAGGTCAGTAGCTGCAGGCTGCCTGAACAGGATCAGGTGTTTGAGGGATGATGTTCCAGGGGTGATCCCACACTTGTGCTGGCGGGTAACGCTGCTCCCCGTCTCCATCTGAGGGAGCAATTTGGCGCCTTTGTTTTGGATGTGGGAGGAAATATTGATGGATTCGGTTACACTGCTTAACACCCGAGGGCTGAGCTGCACGGGGAGGTGCTGGAGCGCCCCGAGCACCATCCCAGGGCGGATCCAGAGCCAGCACTGCTGATAACCCAAGGTGCTCCCACGCCTGAACGCCCACAGCTCCCACACCCCAGAACCTCTGAGGCTTTTGGATCAGAAATTCACCTCCAGGGATCTTTGCTTTCTCAGAAACTTCCTCAGTTCCTCCTGGGCAGCCTGAGTGAGGATCTGGGAGGCAGAATCCCTTTGGATAGCAGGTTGCCACCCAGGCTGTGCCCAGTGCCAGCAGGGTGGGCAGGGCTGTGTACTGATACACACAGATGTAAACCACACGTCTCTTTCTTAACTAAGCCCCAGGAAAACCCATTAAACTCTGCAAATGTCAACTCTGTGTTTACACTGCTGGGGAAAAAGCAAATTTGCCATCGAAATCCCAGCAGAGATGGATGGCTGTGCAAGTTCCTCAGCAGGAGTTGTGAGCAGACCCTCGCCTTGCTCTGCCCGGAGCATCCCAGAGAATTTTTAGGAGGTCGAGGCACCTGCAGCAGTGGCTGCATAAAAGCAATGCAGGTCTGTGAAAAGAGAAAGGAGATCTTTCTAATAGGTGTTCCATTTTCTTCAGAGCAGCCAGGCTGGGGGCAGGCGCTGATGACCAGTGCAAGCATATTTCCATCACAGCGATGTTTCACTGCGATTTTCAGAGCAGTTACCATCGGAACAGCATTAAAATGAAATAATGAACAGCGCTGACGCCGATGAATCCCTCCCTTGCCACGCAAGCCTCCATCACAATAAAAGAGACGGTGGTTTCATGCAATAAAAGAGGGAATGGAAGCCTTAGGGGCTCCCAGATGGATTTTTTGCGCGTTCAGCTCCAGCAGATCCATGCTGGGATGGGAGTAGGAGGTGCTGCAGGAGCCTGTGCTGGTCTCTTACTCATGGAATTCGCAGGTCTGGTTCCCCAGGAGCACGGACACGCGGCTGCCAGCCCCCAGGTAGTGGCCAGAGATGGTCACCATGGTCCCTCCCGACTCCGGGCCGCGGCTGGGGCTCAGGAAACTCACGGCTGGGGTCTGCAGGAAGGAAAGGACAAGCTCAGTGCTCCTGCTGTGGCCAGGGACCTGCCTGTGACAGTGGAGAAGGACATGCCTGGGTGTCCGAGGGCTGGGAGCAACCTGGCACAGTGAAGGTGTCCCTGCCCATGGCAGGGGTGGGACAGGGTCTCTGAGGATCCCTTCCAACCCATCCCAACCTATGATTCCATAATCACTGCTTTGGGGGTGCAGAGCTGGACCCAAATGCTGTGGGAGCCCCTGGTTTATCCACAGGGTGAGCATCTCCATCCTGCAAGCTGGGCTGGTTGACTGCGCCACCAAAAACTGTGCAACACCAGGGGAAAGCCCCAGGAAAAAAAGGGCGATTCCGGGATCACCTGGTGGAGCTGAGCCTGCTCCATGCCCCGCTCAGCTCCCGGGGGACGCACGTGCCGTCCCCCAGCAGGACACTCACCACGAACATGTACTGCTGCGCTGACTTGGCCGTGAACTCGGGCTTGCACTCTCCGATGCACAGGAGCACTGGGCCGGAGCTGATCCCTGGAAGCGCCTGCCCCATTTCACAGACGATCCTGGAAGCAGGAATGCCGCAGGGAAGCTTTGGCAGGAGGTGCCAGCAGTGCCCTGCACAGCTCCACACTGCCTTTATTTCTCCTTTTTCTCTCCCGCCCCCCCCCTTTTTAACTTTGATATCTGCCTCTTTGGAAGAAGTTAATTACTGAGTCTATTTTTACCCTATGTAGTAATTTAAAGGGAAAAAAAAATCAAAATTAGACATAATTATTACAAGCTGTAAACTCCAGAGCAAAGCAGAGCACTAATGGCAATATATTAGCCAGTAGCAAAGTGAGTGCGAAGTCCTCAGAGTAACAGATGAGTTCATTAAGGGAACAGCTCACACTGCAGACTCCCAGTTAATCAAAACTGGAGAAACCTGCTGGGGGATGATGGAGACAGCCCTGGAGAGCAGCTTCTGCTGGGGGACAGGGCTGGCTCCACAAACACACTCGTGGTGGTCGCAGGAGCTTTGTCCCCGTGCTCCTGGAACAGCTCAGCCCCCTGGGCACATCCTGAGGCTGGGAAAGCTGCTGGGGTTAACCACGAGTGATCACTGTGGATGAATAACCCCCCCAAATCCCTGGGCATGGGGGATGAGTGACACCAGCTGGGGATGGGATCAAGCGGATGCCAGTCATGCCAGCAGGTTTGGGGGAGGTTTTCAGAGGGGCATCAGCTGGCAGGGCTCTCCAGATGGACTTGGATGCTGCTTGCTCCCACAGCAATGCCGGGAAGATAAATTCAAGAGCATCCCTGCAGGCACTGGGAAGCTGAGGGTGGGAGGAACCTGCCCCAGACTGCAAATCTGAGAGTGGGAATGACACCGGAGACCTGAGGATGGGTAATTTGCCTCAGGGGTGAAAAGCTGAAGGTAGGAGTAACCTGCCTGAGGCAGGAGGGGCAGTTCCACCCATGAGGAGATACCTGCGGGGGTCTGACCCTGCGAGTGGGAGCAGAGAAGAGGCAGAGCAGCCTCTGCCTGCTGAGGCCGAAGGAGCAGGAAGCGCTCTCTCCTCTGCCTATCACACACAAATACATAAAAGGCCCCAATTTGGGGAGGCAGCATTCCAGCTGCCTCCAGCAGCATTAAATTCACTGCAAATAAAAAAATAAAAAAAAAAATTAAATAAAACACGAAGACTGAAGGAAAAAAAGGAGCTGAAGCTCGCGTGCGCAGGTGACGCCGGGAGGGCCAATGAAATACACACATGCTGGTAAAGAGCTGGAACGTGCACGTCCTCCCTGCTCACATCAAAAGGGGCTGCCTGGAGAGACGCTGCCTTTGGAGAGCAGGGATTGAAGCCGCTCAGCTCCGAGCCTTCCTCTGCCGCGTGCTCCTCGCTCTGCCTTTCTGCCAGACATCGGCCCTGCGCCTCTCTGCCCGCTGTTCCTCCACCTCTCCTTCATCCCTCCTCCTCCTCCTCCTCCTCCTGCGGGGAGAGGAGGCCAGGCTGAGCCTGGGCCCGCGGCAAACAAGGCCTGGGAAGCGATTCCTGGCAGCCCACGGGCAGGAGAAGAGAGGAGAAGGAGACACCAGCTCCTCAACCGCGCCAGCCAAGCGGCAGCTGCAGCACAGCCCGGGCAGGGCCGGGCACGGGACAGGGCACGGGCCACCCGGCACACCTGGCCCCAGCCCTGCTCCAAGCCAAACCCCCAGCAGGTACCTTGTTACAAAATGATGCATTCGGCAGAGCTGTAGGGTGCTGATTGCCGGGCTAAGTGGCCCTTTCACCAACATTAACCTAATTGCTGGCTGATAGATTGCGGGGCTGGAGCATATGGCAGAGTCATTACAGTCTTGGAATTCAGTCTGCCCACAGAAGCCTTAAGAGGGTCCTTTTATCTATATTCATCTTTAAAAGGCAGCTCTCATGCTAACGCTTGCTGTTATCTGCCCAGGGTAAATGTTTTAATGATGTTAACAAACTTTGAAAGCTCAAGAGCCGTAATTAGAGTCATGATTATAAAATCAGGGTTTCATACCATCAAAGGGGGATAATTTCATAATCTTCCATCCTTTATTTGAAAAATAAAATATAACAAAGCGCTGCTCAGCAAAACAACCCCGACTGCTCGCAGTGACGGGGTACTGGTGCCGTGCTTGGAGCCATTCCTGCAGCAGCCCCAAGCACCCTTCATCCCGTGATCCCTGCACTGACCCTCGCTGCTCCAGACGGGTCAGCCCTGCCCCTTCCGCCTCGCAGATGGGGACAGAAACACAAGGAATGGACAAAACCCGACCAACGCCACCACGGGCTGCTGGTGACAGGTCCTTGCACTGCGCTGGGGCCTGAGTGGGAGCCACCAAGCGCATCTCCCAGCAGAGGACAGCTCCTTTCAGGGCTCCCTGCTCGGCTGGGGCAGATCTGTGCTGCTGGGACCCTCCATGGGGTCTTGGCCACCTCCAGAGGCGCAGTCCCACTGCACAGGACACCACCCTGCTGCCCAGCAGGAGATGGCACATCCCCAGGGGGGACATTCCTCCTGTCCCACCCAGCACAAATGTCCCCCGGCAGCCCCCCAGCACCTCGGCTCCACCGGCACAGCCCCGTGGGGCAGGAGAGGAGCGGCTGCGGGGCTTATTCACCCATCCCCTGCTACAGGCCTATTTTCTAATTTTGGGCTGACATTTTTCTTAGTGAAACAAATGAATTGACTCCAGTGGAGGCCCACTCGGATTGCGGGGCTGTCACCGCCTCGCCTGCCTAACAAATGGCTGCGCGCAGCCGGCGGCGCCGGCGGAATTCCAAGTGGGAAGGGGAGCGCGAGGCTCGGCAGCGGCGGTGGCTGCGAGGTGCTCATCAGCAAAGGTGCTTAGCCAAGCAGGAACCGCGGCCGTGGAAGGAAGCAGAACATTTAATGAAAGCTCAAAGGGCTGCTTAACCCCTTGCTCAACAGCGCGTGGGAAGGTGCGGGAATCCCTCCCCATGCCCACCTCCACAGCCCTTCCTGCACGTGCCCTGGCTCTGGGGGAGTTTTTGGCCTCCTGGCGTTGGTGGGAGGTCAGGGAGGAGCTCTGTGGGGTGCCCTGCCCCGGGGACCCGCGCTGGGGACAGGAGAGGGGACACTCACTGCTCGGCCACGATGTAGTGCTCGGGCAGGGGCGTGCACTGCACCCCGGCCACCTGCACCCCCTGCGCGATCTCCGAGAAGTCCAGGCCCAGGTTCACGCCACGGATGGTCACCCTCGTCCCTCCTTCCGGGGGCCCCGACACCGTCAGGATCTGCAGGGAGACGGAACACAGCGAAGGTGAGGTGACATCCACAGCCACACCCCTGCTTTGGAAACTTCTGCTGGGAGTGCTGCAGCCTCCTTCCGCCGCCACACCTGCCAGGGCCACCCCCTCTGGATGTCCTGGAGGAGCCCGAGGATGCTGAAATCCAGCTGTGCCGTGCTCCAAGAGAGGACTCCAAGGTCCCTGAGCTGGCCAAGAAGAGTGGGCAGTGCCATTCCCCAGAAATCCTTGCAGAAGGATAAACCTGGCTCCTGCCTTCTCTATCCAGAACAGGGTAAGTCACCTTCCAGAAGCAGCCTGGTGCTTGGGAGAACTTTACCTTCTGCCTTGGCTGTTCTCTGAATGTTAATGTCACATTTTATTAGTGACTTGGCACCTCAAATGACTTAAAAATGTTAAAGGGTGAGGTGTGTGCTTTCAAGCTGCCTGTTTATAGCCTGCCTCAGCCATAATCATCCCTGCTTCTCTGGACTTGCATTAAGGACAATCTCCTCTTCAATTAGGAGTATAAATTTCAATAATGCATAGTCACAAAATTTGGACCCAGGACTCTCAGACAGTTATCCTGAATCTGCCACTGATCTGTTGTTGCTCTTGGGTGAGTTTCTAATCTTCTCCGTGCTGCAGCTGTTATTAATAAATAAACACAATCCATAATAATGCAATTTAATTAATTTAATGGATAAATCTTGTTTACGCTTCTTTGTTCCTCCCTTGTCTTTGGCAAAAAAACTTGAGCTCTTCAGAACCTTTTTCTTGCTGTATCCAGATGGATGGTTGGTTTTTTCCACCTGCTCAGGAGTGAGGAAGGCGGTCAAACACCAGTGCCACCAGGACACCCCATCCCAGTGACCTGCCCCACAGCAGCCCTCGTGGGACACCCCTGTGCCCACCACTTCTGTGGCTCCCAGTTCCCCAGAGCATCTCCAAAAAGGCATCCGAGATCCTCAAGGTGGAATCCCACCATGGCCACTAAACCAGTGGCCGCATCCTCTTTGGTTTTTGAACACTGCCAGGGTGACTCCAGCACTTCCCTGGGCTGCCTGTTCCAACTCCAGCACTTCCCTGGCATTCCTGTCCCGTTTTTGGCCACACGTGCTGAGGTTATTCCAACTCCATGCACCCGCCAGAGCCACCAGGCCACCCCCTCCTTCTTCCACACCCTTTAATTCCCACCTCCCTCTCCCCTCCACCGCCTGACGGAGGTTTTTAATTTATTCACCACGCACTGCCTGTTGTGCTGCTGTTCCCTGTAACTCACACCATGGCCTGTCTTGTATCATTTAGCTCTGGGAAGCTCGACGTGCTCATAAACCCACTACAAAATCAAGCTGGATTGTGTTACACCGAGTCCTGGAGGCCTGGTAGTGTTTACATCACTGCTTGGGAATCACCTGAACTTGGCTGACAGTTACAACTGTCCTTTGCAGCTCTGGATGATGTTAAAATGCATTTACTGGAGCACTTACTCCGCCGGGCTCGTTGTCTCATCCCTGCTCAAAAACAAGGAGTCACCATTTGCCATTTCCTGACCTGAGCAGAAGCAGCGGGGCCCAGAGTCCTCCCCGAACAAAGCCGAGCTGATGCTGTATTTTAAAAATGTCCTGACCTGGAAAATCCCCAATATGGAGCTCCACTCGACCTAGATTTTAGTGGCCACTAATTGAACAGTTTTGAAGTAACTGTGCCATAAAGCAGCCCCAGGGTTAGAACAGATGCATTCAATTAATTACAGCTGGAGAGATTCAGTCAAAATCGCAGAAAGAAGATAAGTCTTAAAGGTCCCGGTGCACCCAGAGCTGGGGACCCTCCGAGCAGCATCCCTGGGCTTCTCACTGGGGTGAGGATGAGGCACCTCCAGCACAGCCAGCCCGTGGTCTGCCTTAATCCCAGCTGGCTGTGCTGGGAGCTGCCCAGGCTGCAGGGCTGCCAGTGCAGATTTCTGATCTGAGACAGACAGGATTAGCAGGAAATGTTCCTCAATTTCAAGAAAATCACTTCACTAGACTGGCTTTTCCCTTACAGCTCTGTGGAGGATGAAAAGGACCTGCAAAGGGCAGCTGAGAAAGAGCAAGGCCATTACCAGGAATTGGACATTTGCTCTTTAGGAATCTGCACCTCTGCTAGAATTTTTTTTCAGCTTGTTTGCTAAACTGAAGCAGCTTAAAAGTCAGTGAGATCTGAGTGGAGCGTGGGAGGCAGAATTATTCTGAGCAGGTCACCTCTTCCCCACTGCACGAGACAAATCCCAATCCAGCCCTGTAATAATGCCGGGAAGGATTCCTGCAGGTGTGCAGCACTGTGTTATTCATAAAATGGGCTGGGTACGGGGATGAGGGGGTGGCAGGAGCTCAGTCCCCCTCACACCCTGTCCTCGATCAGCAAAGGGTTGCAGACTTCTCTAAGTGCTGCTTTTTACTTGAAACCAAGGTAGGGATCCCTGAGGCTGGAATCCAAGGGACCCCAAGGTTGAGATCCAAGGGATCCCTGAGGTTGGAATCCAAGGGACCCCAAGGTTGAGATCCAAGGGATCCCTGAGGTTGGAATCCAAGGGACCCCAAGGTTGAGATCCAAGGGATCCCTGAGGTTGGAATCCAAGGGACCCCAAGGTTGAGATCCAAGGGATCCCTGAGGTTGGAATCCAAGTGATCCCCAAGGTTCAGATCCAAGGTATCCCCAAGGCTGGAATCCAAGGAGCCCTGAGATTGGGATCCAAGGATCCCAGGGATCCAGGAGTCCCAGCCCAATGGTAGAACCCTTCCCCCCAGCCTGCAGAAGACACGTCTCCAACAATGAGGGATAAATGCTCTCAGTGTCACGTCCTGCCGCTTGAATCTTTCAGCGTTTCTGACATACAGCAACATTTTGCCTGCAGAAGAAGCCAGCGAGGAGCCAGGGAGAGCTGGAGCCGGGGCTGGCTGCGAGCTGCTGGGGCTTTCCCTGCAGAGCTGGAGGGAAGCCACGAGCCCTGCACAGCAGCCCCTTGGCATCTGTCGGGGTGCAGAGCACCCAATCGCTGGCACGGCCCCTGCCCCCTCCCCAGACCCCATCCACCTTCATCCTCTTTGTGCTTTTTTGCTGCTGCTCTAAGCTCTGGATCCCAGCTGATGAGCCCAGCGGGGAAGCGGCACATGAGCATTGTCATCCCGGCATGATCCCTCCTTGTCTCTGCCTCAGCTGATGGCACATTCAGAACCTAATTGTTATCTCAGCAGAGCAACTCCATTATTCAGCCTGACACTGCCCCCCCCTTCAGCTGTTTGTTGCACTGATGTTATATTAATGAGGCCTGCAAATAAATGAATAGGAGATCAGAGCGCCGCTTGTTCACCAGAAAACGGATTTTTATTTATTTATCGCTAAGGCCACAGACCCGGTGGAAGTCTGAAGCTGCTGAGGGGACATTGCCAGGCCTCTCACTCAGTGAAAGGACTGTGAATATCCCACTGCTCATTTACTTTTAGGACTGTTAAGACACAATCTCTTATTTATGCATCCCCCGAAGGCACTGGCGCCTGGGAGCCAGGCCCTTGACCTCAGGCTTGTCACAAAGACTGAACCTGGCCAGATGAAGCAAAGGGAGTGGAAACCAGCCCTATTAAAGGCTCTTTTACTCTGCGTAATCCAGGCTGCAATGTGAGCTCCAGTATGAGAGCAAACCCTGCTCCCCAGTCCTGTCACTGCTGCTGCCCAAGGGATGGGGGACGTGTCCTGGGCCAGGTCAGTCCCAGCTGTACAGCTCTGCAGCATGGGGCATTGCAAAATGGTGCCCAAAATCCTGGGAAAACTCAGATGTTGGGAAAGGACCCAACAGCAACGAAAGCTGGGAAGATCTCATGGTCTCCTCCACAGTCTCACTCTGAGGGCTGAGACACAGACCTGGGGACGGAGTCAAGAAATCCCTAACAGCAGAGCTCTGCTCTTTTCTCCTTGGACAGAGCCCAACAGTATTGCTTTCAAGTTGGACAGTGATAAAACACTTGGTGGCAGTGCCCTGCCTGCAGCCAGCTGCCATCCCCAGCCTGGCACTGCTCACATGCAAGTCACTCGGTGGCTGGAGCACAGCGTTTTTCCCCTTCTCTGCCCAGCTCAAGGAGGGGCAGAGAAATAATTCCAAGATTTCTTTGACTCGACAACTTTCTGCATGGTTTATGGGGAAGCAATTCTCAGTGGAGGCTGTTTTGCTTCTTGTAGCACAACCTTGTGCAGCAGAACAGCACTTGGGCAAGATAAGTTTGGGTTCTGCCCAGCTGCAGGGCAAGGGGAATATCCAGGGAAGCCTTTAAGGATCATTTTATCTCTTGGTAGGACAGCTGGGACTTGGAAAACAAAGAGACCAACCGAGCAGGGAAAGGACAGGCTGCCAACCCTTTTTAATGCTTTGCCATTCCTGCACGACCAGCCCCAGCACCTCCCAGCAGCTCCACTCTGCCCTGTACAAAACACTGCACAAGAAAAACACCTGCACAAGAGAAAAAATGGCACTGGGGAAAAACCTGCACTGGGGAAAAACCTGCACTGGGGAAAAACCTGCACAAGAGAAAAACCTGCACAAGAGAAAAACCTGCACAAGAGAAACACCTGCCCAGGAAAGGTATAACAGTGCTGGGCAGAAGGCCTAAGGCAGAAATACCAAAATGTCCCTGGCATTTTCTGGTGGGATGGATGGACCCTCCTCAGCAACAGGGTTCTCCTGGCAGCCCCACCCAGCCCCGACAGAGCAGCAGCCTCTGTGCTTCCTCCTCCTCTCCTCCACAGAACGAGGTTGATGCCTCCCTCCCACGGGATCTGAGCCAGTTTAGTTAAACCAGTGTAGAAACTAATTTAATTTAAGAGGAGACTTCCACACTCACTTGGGTTCTGATTTAGCTGGCACATTTTGGGTGCTGAGCAGCCCCGCCACCAGCAGTGGTGTAACAGACAACTCTGATCCTACCGTGTTACACTTTCTGCAGTGTGCACACACGCCCAGGGCAAAGGAGGCTTTTTTTTGGGGGGGGGGGGGTTTGATTAACAGAGAAACCCAAACCTTCCTTCATTCCTACCTGATAGGAGCATCCCTCCTCAGAGCAGCGTTAACAGAGCGAGTGCAGTTTCACTGGCAAAAATGCTCCTGGGACACATTTTTGCATCCCTCAGTGGGCCGAACAGAAATATCAGAAGCACCAACTCCAGACTAATTAACTCCCCGGTTTAATTAGCGCTCCCGCAGCAGTCCGTGGCGGTCACCCCGGCGCGGGTGGCACGGCTGGCGAGCGCCAGCTGCCCGTGGGGCGCACACCGGGCCGCGTGCCAGCGGTTTCCCGGGAAGCACC
>VWZN01009185.1:555586-569394 GCA_013396955.1 Regulus satrapa
GGGGGGATTCCTTTGGGGTTCAGTTGGGATTAGGGGATTCCCTTGGGATACAGGTGGGATTGGGGGATTCCTCCAGGGTTCAGTTGGGATTGGGGGATTCCCTTGGGCTACAGCTGCTCCTGGACTTGCCCAGCACAGCGTGAGCTCAGCTTTGGCTCCCCAAGCCACAGGTGCCCCAGCACAGGTGGGTCCCAAAGCCAAGGCTCAGAGAGCAGGACCAACACTGCAGGGAGCTGCTCAGGGCGATCCCCGGGGGGCCACAACATCCCTGCCCCAGCAGCGCCTCTCCAGCTTCCCCACCCATGACCTGAAGCCAATTTAAGCAGATTTTACCTTTCAGATTCTCGGGGTTGTCGATAACGAAGTTCCCGTTCCAAACCACGGCGAAGTCCACTGCCAAGTTGCTGATGTCCATCCCGTCATAGAGGTACTGCAGGGTGAGATCCAGGACACAACACTCACAGACAGAGAAGGTTTCTTGAGAGAAACCATCTTTATTCTCTGCTTAAAAAACATCTGCTGGTGCCTGAGACACCACAGTTTTACACTTTGTCTCCAGGGTTCTGCTTTGAGTCCCTTCTCCTCACCAGGAAGAGATAATTAAATCAGATCTAGTCCTTGTGAGAGGTAACAGATTAATTATTCCGCTCACAGTGGTTGCTCTCGTCACTCAGTCTCTGCTTACCCGTGCAGCCCCTGGAGTTCCCCAGACTGGGACTGCTGCCTTCAGGCTGCTTCCTGCCCAGTTTGTGCACCCATTGCCACCCTCCCTGGGACGAGGGAATGGCGATTAAAGCAGGGCAGACTGCTCTGCCTGTCGCTGGGCAGGAGCTGTGCAGGTTTAACTCATGTTTGTGCTGCTTCACCCTGCCTGGGTTTTACTAAGCTGGTGTGGAACAAGGAGCTGTGAGTCCAGAGTGGCCCTCACATCCTCCCCCTACCACTTCCTATCAGCCCAACAGCAATAAAAGTGCCTCTCTAATGCTTATAAATCACTCTGGATAGGAAAAGTACCATATACTATTAATACATTTATTATCCACCAAGCTGCAAGGCCCAAAGATGGCCAGCGATGTATAAATATCCAGTAAAACTTTTAAAAATTCAAAACTTCATTAACAATTTAAGACCATCTGCAGTGAATATTCAAGTGGACCCTGTTCTGCTGACTAAAACAAACTGACCGTGCCCTGTTTGCCCAGGGCCCTTTCCGAGCACATGGCGAGCAGAGGAAGAGCCACGCTTGTCCCCGCTCATCCCCCAGCTGTGAAGGGACACAGAAGACCCAGATCTGGGCTGTGGGTCAGGTGGGGGTGGCCTGCATTTTCCATTTCTGTTTTGGCATGCCAAGGCACCCACCAGGGTGACTTTGGGGTTGCAGTTGCTCTACGGCGAGGCTGAGCCCTGTCCTGTGGAGGGGATGATCCTGCTCTGCTCCCCGGGCAGCATCACTGCGGTGATTCCCTCTCCCTGCCGGTGATTCCTCCTCTCCCCCCGGTGTTTTTCCCCTCTCCCTGCCGGTGATTCCCCCTCTCCTCTCTCCCCGCTGTGCTCTGCTCTCTCCCCTGGCACTTTCCCTTTCCCCCTCCTTCCCTGCTCTCCAGCGCTGCTCTATTCATCCAGCCACCGTGACCCGGGATTTGACAGCTCCCCGATAAGGGGTCTGTGATTCTCCTTATCTCCCCGCGTGTGAATTAGCCTGCCTTAACACCTCCTGGATTCCCTCCTCCTCCCCTTCCCCTGGCGCCCACCGGCAGCCAGGGCACTCCAGATAAGGCATCTCCAACCCCTGGCGGGCATTCCCCCACCTGGGATTCGGGATTAGGGAGATTTTCCGCCCTCCCCGCGGCTGTGTGGAGCTGGCAGCCCCGGCACTCACCGAGCTGTTCTGGCACTGCACGCTGGAGCTGTTGAAGCGCAGGGCGGGCACCCTGTGGATGATGCCCTGGATGCTGAGCACGCACTCGTAGCCCCTCTGGCCCGACTGGGGCTGCGGCAGGTTCCTGGCCTTCAGCGTGATGGGCTTCACCTCTCCCACCGGGATCAGGATCTCCTCCGTGGGGAAGAGCTGGGGGCAGTCCTGGGAGGCGAGGGGAGAAGCTGGGAGGTTATGGGGTGGGGTGGTGGTGATGCCCTAGGATTTCAGATTTTCTATTTCTCTATTTTTTTCTCTATTTTTCTATTATGTATTTGTAATCCTGCAGTTCTTTGGTGTATAACTCTGCACTCCATACACAGTGTGAGCTCCTGCTCTCCTATTTTGACAAAACGATTCCTCTCCAGGCCTGGGAATCAAGGACACTTTGCTGTCTCAGGCTCTGAGAAATTTAAATTAAACTGAGTTGGGAAGGAGAAAACTTTGGATAAATGACTTCATTACCTGAAGCTGTAATTGAAAGATTAACCCCCAATATGCAAATAAACCAAACTTATAAAAGAATGAAAACCTGTTGTCCTTTTTTTTGGGTCCAGTCTCTGGGAGGCTTTGTCTGCCCGAAATGTACCTGCAGGCCCTTCAATAAATAAAACTGCTTTTTATTCCCTTCATTTTTCTGGTCTCTGGATTTAGGGAGCCCGATAAGGTATCAGTGGAGCTGCAGGTGTGGCCAGGTCTGGGCTGATGTCCCAGCACGTCCCAGGAGCTGCCACTGCCCAGCCCAGCTGCAGGGCCAGTGCGGGGACACACAGCGCCCTGGGGCTGGCACTGATTCCTCTCTGCAGCTGCTCAAGGAGGGACACCCTCTTCGGGGTTAAATCCAAGGTGTCCTCCCCGCTCCGAGCTTCCCACGGGTTTTATCTGTGGAGCCAGCAGCTCCTGCTCTACCCTCCTGAGGAGCTCAGCCCCTTATCAGCTGCTCCAGCCCTGCTGAGCCCCCTGCTCCCAGCCACGGGGGCTTCTCCTAATCCCATTCCAGCCCTCGGACCCCTCGTGCAGCGCAGCCAGATGGACCAGCCCAGGATGTGCTTCCCTCTCACCACCAGGCACTGCTCCGCTCTGCTTTATCTCAGTAAAATTAGGCCAAGGTGCCATCAATTCCTCTGGCGACATTAAATTCTGCTCTATCTACTCTCACTCGTCTCCATGCTCCTCCACCTTGCTGATTGTCCCACCCAGCTGCTGTGCTGTGGCTGGCAGTGCTTTCCTGGGCTGGCTGGGGTTTGTGCCTCTGCCAGCTGGGCAGAGCATCCGACCCGAACTGCCCCTTCCTCTCCAAACCCCAGAATGGGTCGGGTGGGAAGGGACCTTAAAATTCATCCCTGGAAGTGTCCCAGGCCAGGTTGGATGGGGCTCGGAGCAATCTGGGATAGTGCAAGGTGTCCCTTGCCCACAGCAGGGGCTGGAATGAGATGATTTTTCAGATCCCTTCCAACCCAAACCATCTGTGATTCTGTGAGACACCATTGCACAGAAGAACAGATCTCCAGTTCACCCGAGCGCAAACCGAGTGTCTAAATGAAACCCTGAGATGGACCACAAAGAATAACTTATCCTCTCCTGGTAACTGTGACATCCCTCCCGTGAGATCTCAACATCCCAGACATTATCTCTGCACAACACACTGGGAAATACAATTTCCCCTCAATTTCTACACCGGGAACTGCAAGACTCCGAGACAAAGGCTCTGACCATCAGCTGTATTTACATTCTGCTCAGCTCTAATTTGCTTTGATCTAATGGAACAAGGTACCTAAGTACCTGTAAGCACCTGACACTGAATGATTAATCCCCAGCTAAAGCAGGAGTTTAGAACAAACACGTCTGCGTTCCCTCAGCTGGATCCCAGGCTGGCATCCCGAGCCCTTTGCCCCCCATGGGGGGATGAGAGGAAATCATGCTGATGGCAATGCCAGGACAGCCCCCCTGCCCGGGGCAGGATCCCCCTCCAGCACCCAGCAGGGCCAGGGGAAGTTGTTCCACCACTCCTCAAGCGAGCTGGAAATGAGAAACAGATGCTCCCCCAGTCTGGAGGAGCCACTGACTTAAACTGCAGCCTCATAAACCTTTTTAGTGGCACTTTTCCGTATATATATTTTATTTTATTTCTAACAGGGACTTTCACGGATTAACAGCCGAGTGATTTCAAACTCCACCAGCTGCTCTGGGCAGGGAAGGGAAGCCCTTTCCTGCAGTGGAGTGGGTTCACAGGCTGCAAGGGAATGGCACTCCCTGCTTCCCGCTGAGCCTGGGACCGCGGATCCCGCCCCAGCTCACCACCAGCAAACTCCCTGGATCCCATCAGCATTTTCCATCCATCTCTTCCAAGCTGACTCTGCACATTCCTTCCTCTCCTGAAGCACCGCACGCCCGTGCCACCTTCCACTCATCACCTGCATCGAAGGGTTTGCATTTCACCCCAAAGTCACACTGAACACCGGCAGAAGTGGCTCCTCTCTGGAGGTGCCAGCCCTGTGGAGCACTCGTGGATTGAGAGGAAAAGCAACCTGGAGCCGCAGAATCCTTCACCCCATTGACCGAAAACAAACAAACCAACAAAAAAAAATCTTCACTTGCATCACCAGTGGGAGAACTTCAGTGCACAGTCCTGAAAATAATGAATATGTTATGGACCATTATCCTTCCTGGCCAGCTCCGTCCGTGAGGCGACTGCTAAAGAAAGGTTCCTGCCTTCCCAGGCACGGGAGGGGACTCCCATGCCCAGATCTGCTCTCTGGTGCTGAAAATGCTGGCAGCAAAAATTGTTCTGCCAACAGTAGAGACGAGTGGGACAAAATTTTTTTTTTAAATTTTTTTTTCCTTTGGTTGCAGTGGAAGGAAAATGTCACATTGGGACTGTGGGGAAAACAAGGCTGAAGAGAAGCGAGGTGGCCCCTCCGAGTTGCCTGACAGCTGCAGTGATCACACTAACAAGGGATCCACATTTTGGGATGGAGAGAGCCGTAGGAAAATGCCAGACTCTGGGAAACCCAGGATGCTCGTGGGGAGCCACACTGCTGCGGGCAGTCACTGCTGAATTTCTCAGCTGAGCCGGGGGAGCTGCTGGGGCTGGGGAGGGCTCGGGTCATCTCAGACCCTGTGGGGCCCCTGGGAGCCATTTCCAGCCCCAGTGCTCAGCTTTCAGGGCTTTTCTTTTTTCCAGTTTGATTTTTAAATTGCAGCCACAGTGATGTGCACCCATGGCCCTGCACGGCCACATCCCTGCACCCAAATCCCTGCACGGCCGCATCCCTGCACCCAAATCCCTGCACCCAAATCCCTGCATGGCCACATTCCTTCTCCCCAAATCCCTGCACGGCTGCATCCCTGCACCCAAATCCCTGCACCCAAATCCCTGCACGGCCGCATCCCTGCACCCAAATCCCTGCACCCAAATCCCTGCATGGCCACATTCCTTCTCCCCAAATCCCTGCACGGCTGCATCCCTGCACCCAAATCCCTGCACCCAAATCCCTGCACGGCCGCATCCCTGCACCCAAATCCCTGCACCCAAATCCCTGCATGGCCACATTCCTTCTCCCCAAATCCCTGCACGGCTGCATCCCTGCACCCAAATCCCTGCACCCAAATCCCTGCACGGCCGCATCCCTGCACCCAAATCCCTGCACCCAAATCCCTGCATGGCCACATTCCTTCTCCCCAAATCCCTGCACGGCTGCATCCCTGCACCCAAATCCCTGCACCCAAATCCCTGCACGGCCGCATCCCTGCACCCAAATCCCTGCACCCAAATCCCTGCATGGCCACATTCCTTCTCCCCAAATCCCTGCACGGCTGCATCCCTGCACCCAAATCCCTGCACCCAAATCCCTGCACGGCCACATCCCTGCACCCAAATCCCTGCACCCAAATCGCTGCACCCCAATCCCTGCACGGCCACATCCCTGCACCCCAATCCCTGCACGGCCACATCCCTGCACCCAAATCCCTGCAGGGGAACAACCTGCCAGGGTGGTTTGTCCCTGCACCGCCTCTCCCAGCTCTCCTGCTGGAAAAAGCAGCGTCCAGAGAAATGATGTTGTGAGGGGTTTGCCATCAGTGCCTCTGCTGGCTCCCTTTGCGGGAATTTCCCCGTAGACTGGGGAAGGGCTGGCAGCACAAGCCTCGAGCTGTGTGGCTGTGGCCAGGGCCCCTGGGTGCCCCCACTTTGTCAGGCTCAGCCTGGGCGCCCATCCTGCGTTTTCCTCCCCAGGAAGAGCGAGGAGCACCCAGAAAAGAGCGAATAAAGGCGGTGGAATACACAACTTGTTCCACAATCAGTTTACTTTGTTTTTTAATTCATGAGAGGTAAATCCTGCAGCGAGTTAGAAAGGCCATTATTGCCTCCTCTCGCTAAACAAACAGGCAGAATCCTCTCATTATCCTCCTTGACTTCCCTGCACCAGAATAAACACGGATCAGATCTGCTGGAGGAAGACAAGGCTCCGATGCCTGAGTGGCACAGACTCTCGGGGAATATTCTGCCTGTGAAGTATCAGCACACACAATTTACAAAGACATTTTATGCTTCTCCAACACTTTTTAGCCTCAAAGACTCGAAGGTCTATAAATACCTTAAAGACCCGCGTTCTGCAGCTGTCTCTGGAGCAGAACAGAGCACCCATGGTTATTATTTGTGTTTAACCGAGCAGTTTTAGTAGGTCAAACCTCCTTGCTCTTATTTGGAAAAAAAAAATTGCCTAGAAATGGCAGGCAATTCTTCTGACTCCAGGATTTAGCCCAAATGGCAGAAAATAGACTGTTTTTGTACTTTTCATCTTCAAAAAACCCCCGCAAACTCCCCACAAACGTTAACTTGCTACGCGTTATTTTAAAGTTATAAACATAACCCAATCTGGCACGTGAATGTAAACCCCTGGTTCACAGTTGTGTTCCCAATGATATAAATTACAGTCCCTGTCACTCATGGAAACACATTATCCTTCATTTATGCCACTGGAAAGGAGAGCAGACCCTGTTCCTTAGAAACCAGACATGAAAGAAAGGCAGCTGGAGCCGAGCCTGGTAAATTCTTTCCCCACACCATTAGCCCCGAGCTGCGGGCTCGTGCTGTAACCTGGGTCCTCTCCATCAATTTGGGAGGCAGGGGGATATTTCCAGCCCTGGAGGGAACCTTTCCCTCCCGTAAACAACCCTTTGTGCGCCAGGGGCGAGGACAGGAGCAATTCCCTGGCACGGGGATGGGTCAGAGGCAGGAGCATCCCCCTCTGCTCCTGCAGCTCTTCCCCGCCTGGCTCCTTCCCTCCCATCCACAGCGCGGACGAAAAAAGCATTGCCACAGCTCGGAGCTGAGGGAGTTTTGCTGAAACCGGGCTTCTCGCTCCTATTTCAGGCAAAGCCATCTCCCCACAGTCGGGTGTGACCCTGCAGAGTCACTGGCTGACGTTGGTGGCCTGAGATGTGGCTCCTGTGGCTCCTGCCATCCCAGCTCTCCTGTGCTGGGGATGGTCAGGGCAGCCCTGAGGATGCAGCTCTCAGCTGAGGATGAGGATCAGGCAGCTCTCAGCACCCAAGGGCACAGCCAGGGGCAAGGGCGTTGCCATAAAATCAGTGGGAATTCAAAGGAGTCACAAGGCACTGAAATCCCCGGATCTGAAACTCTCTGTCCCCAGATCAGCGTCCCTCCTGTGGAAATGGCATTATCAGCACACTCCGGACATCAAAGAGGGATGGGCTCCCGCATTCTGGGCAGCTAAGAGGATTTATTTGGTTCTAGCTTTCCTCTGGGATGGGGTGCAAGGATGTTTATGTATCCACACCCCTCCTCATCTGCAAGTTTCAGACATTTAGAGGGCAACATCATTAAACCTCACACACAGGCAAACCAAAACCACACCAGACACATTAAAATGGTATCATCGGCTTGGTCTGGAGTTTGGTAAGTGGGACAATCGGTGCTCCACAGCCACGAGAATCTCTTGGAGAAATCCCAATTTAGTGTCAGCAAGGTCTGAGCAGGCACCTTCTGCTGACAGTGAAGACTCTGAGCAGGAAAAGGATGGGAAAAGAATTGCTTCTCTAATTATTAATTCCGAAAAAATTTGCTACCTGGAAATGGAGACCTCAGGGGAGCTGGGTTCCCCCATCTCAGAAATTCCCGTGAAGGGGAGGATATCAGGAGCAGCCAGCTCTGTCCAGCAAGACCCCTCTGCTGTAGCAAGGCTCTGCATTCACTGACCAGTGACCCTGAACCTCGTGTTCCACGTTTTCACTTTTCCTACAGCACCCACCCACCCTTGGGGCTTCCTCTGCACCCGCCACATCTGTCCCTGAGCTCTGCCCTTGGAGCTGAGCTAACAGCTCCTGTTGGCAGGGCAGGTGGATGAGGAAAGCTCTTTGGGTTGTGTTTTCAGGGCAGGCAGGGCAAAAAGGCAGCACTAGCTCGGTCAGGAGGGGCAGAAGCCTGCAAGGAGCAAGAGCACAGCTCATGAAGCAGGGATTTCTCTCCCCCATCTCCTCGTGAAGTGGCTGAGGCTTTGAGCTCTTGTTCCTCCTCCAGACAGACAACTCCTGGGAGCATCAAAGGGAGCTCGTTACACATCCAATCCCACTGGGATGCCAATTCTGATGGGCCAGGAGTAAAAGGGAATATTCAAGATATTTTCCCTTAAATTAAATATAAAGATGCAAGCAAATTTGCAGGCCCGTGTGAACACGTGTGTAAACCTTACGTAAGGAGAGGCACAGGGGACTGAAAGTAGGGCACAGACACGGAGATCACCGGCTCCAAACTCCAGTGGCTCTGCTAAGGAGGGAGCCAGGGTAAGCACAAACAATTTCCTAATACATCAGGCCGTGACACAATGAGAACATTGTGATCTGAATCGGTTTAGGAGAGGAAGCTCTTCATGAGGCGTTCACTTATTTCTGAGTTAGTGAAGAGCCCATAGCAAAGGCATTATCACCAAGCTGTGTGAGAGGAGGAAATTCATTGCTCTTAAATAATCAAACACGTTGGGGTGGTTTTGGCTGTGCTCAGAGGTCTGGGAAAGAAATGATGGACAGCAGAGCACTTGTATCATTATGATCAGCCCTTATCAAAACTGATCACCAGGAAGGTGAGAGCTATCCCAAAACATCCCCTGGTAAGAAACAACCTCTGCAAGGTGAGGATGACAGAGTCTACAGCCTCCTCTGGAGACATGACAGCCCTGTGATCCCAGCAGGAACTTCCAGAGACACCAACTCCTCCGCTCTCTCCTCCTGTGTGATCTCAGGCAAGTCCTGGGCGCTCCCAGGAGGAAAACAGAGACGCTGGGATTGTCCTACTTTAGCAGAGACCTGTCAGACACTGCTGAGATCCCGGGGCTGGAGACCCAGGGAATGCAGAACTCCAATTGTGCAGCCTGGGAGGACAGGGGTGCCTTGAGAGTGGAGGAGAAACCCCCCATCACTCAAGAGGAGGAGAAGTAAAGGGTTTTACTTTCTCTTGATATGGTGAAAGGAAGTTTCTTGACTTTGAGCTGGATGGAGAAAGCTTTTGGTTTGTTCCTGGGGTGGATGCTTCTCCTTGGGCTTCCATTCCCCTCCCAGCACGCTGCCCATCCCTGGATTTGCAGATTCCCACCCAGGCCCTAAATGAGTCTCCCCTTTACCTCTGAATCTCCTGGCAGCATTTCAGCCAGGGAGACACAAGAGTGGAGTTTACTCCAAGTTTAGCAGCAGCCTGGCTGAACCTTCAGTCACTCCTTTGTGACAGCTCTGAGTTTGTGCCACGGACTGATCCCTTCTGTTTGTATCAATCTCCATCACTCGCTGACAGGCATTTGTCTGGATGCTGGCACACCTTTCTCTCCTTTCCTTTTCTCATCTTGGTAGATGTCCTCACTGCTGCCTTTCCTGATTTCCAGGACTCTCAGGATTTCCAGAGCATCTTTTAAACCATTTTTCCCTTGCAGCTTTAGGACCTGCACTCATTTCAGGTGCTTCAAAGCTATTTGTAGGAACACTGAGGGCAGAGACCAGAACCCTGCCAGCATCAGGACCTCATGAAGATGAAGCAGGCAGGGGGATCAGGCAGGACAGAAACCCCAGACCAAGGGTTCCTGGCAATGTTCCACCAGGAATTTGTGCTAACAAACCCCTTTCCTCCATGGATCCCTCTGCCCTGGGACTCACAGGAGAGCTGGCAGAGCCATTCACGGGCTGTGCCTTTCCAAGTGTTAAAAGCATTTTTGGATTGGAGCCTTTTATGAACTGCTAAGAGAGATGGCTCGGGGTCCACAGCGCTGGAACCAACGCCCTTTCCCAAAATCCGGGGCTGTGCACTTTGGTAATTCCCTCCTTCAGCTCCTGCCATCAATCCCAGCCGCTCCAACAGGAGGCAGTGACCAGCCCCAGCCGGAGCTGCTGCTGGCCCCGAGACAAAGCCGAGCCCTCCGTGCTGGGGGGAGCTGAGGTGCTGAAAGGTGCTGGCTTTGAGGAGTCTCTGGCACCCCTGGGGGAAAGCTCTGCAGGAATTATTGGAATTAATGAACCTGGGCATTCCCAGGTTCAGGGGAGGGATCGGCTCTGCCGTTCAGGCCAGGAGCAGCACTTCAGTGACACCAACACTTCCCTGCTTTAAAGCTACATCTGCACTTTTTGACACCAAAGAGACCCCCGGGAAGCCAAGAAACCTCACACAGATGTGGGTTATGCTGCCTGCGGCATGGAAAAGCAAAGGATAAAGGGAAGAATGGCAACGTGGTACCTCGGAGACGTTGATCCTTCCCTCCTGGAAGGAGCAGGTGGTGGGGTCGTGGGTGCAGAGGTTCCGGTACTTGCACCAGTGGCAGCGGAAGGCGCTGTTCACACAGGACAGGCACCTGGGGGAAAAGGAGGGGTTAGCACAGGGCTCAGCACCTGGGCAGGGCTGCAGTCATCCCCAGGCCTGGCCAGAAATCCAGGCTTCCTGGGAAAAGAATTTCTTTGCGGGGAGGTGGTTTTGATATAGCAACAAAACCCCAAGAAACAGGTTTGGGAAAACGCACACGCTCAAAAGACAGACTTGGGGCTGCCTCACGGTTTATTCCACAGTAAAATGCAAGCTGGGATTTATTGCACATCGTTGGACTGGTGTAAAATAGAGCAGTTGCACAGGCACCAGGCTTGGGTTTTAGTTTAGAGAAAAGAAGGCAAGCCTGGCAAAAATGGGATCAGTTGTTCTACGAGTCAGGAATGCTTCAAGTCAAGAGCAACACTTCTGCCTGACCTTGGAGCGCAGAGGGTGCAGCAAGTGCTTTTGATTCATGTTGGGAAGAAAAAAAAAATAACTGTTTATGAAATGTTTTTGAAAGAACACAGACCCTTTTCAGCCCCAGGGGACCCAGCTGCCAGCAGAGTGGCTGGGTGGGTTTTGTTCCCCACTCGCTGCTGCCACAGCGATGCATGAGCTGTGACAGCTGCTAATCCTGGCAGTTGCCACCTCCTCCATCTCCGAGGCCACCCCTGCTGCCACGTGGCAGCTCTTGGTGGCACAAGGATCAGCTGTGCCCATGGATCCAGTCCCATGCCACCGCCCCGTGGCTCCGGGCGCTGGTGGCGCTGCCTGGAGAGGGGAGAGCCCGGGGATGTGCTGGAGCAAGGCCAGGGCAGACAAATGTCACCAGGGAAGTGGCAGCGTGGCCTCAGGCATGAAGCTCTGGAAGAGGAGGAGAGCAGCTCTGCAGGCAGGGGCTCTCTGTGCCAGCTGGGCACAGGGACCAGGCCAGTGGGAGCTTCGTGAGCTGCTGCCACAGAGCGAGCTCTAATAACTCAATTGTGCTCCCCTTCTGATGCATTCCTGCTGACCTTAATAGCCAGGGGAGCTTATTCTAATCATGCACAGGCAAATCTGGGGGAGAACACCCAGTGCTGCCAGCTTGTTTAATTACTCCTTTGTCTGACCCATTTCTGCCCCTCTTTGGGTCTGTAGCACCTCACCTCACCTGGCCTGGCCTGCAGCACTCCCAGCAGGGGCTGCTGGAGCTCCCAGTCGCCCCTCTGGAGGAGGAGGAGGGGAGGATCTCCCTGGCCTGCCAGGCTGGTGGTTTGGTTTGGTTTGGCTTGGCTTGGCTTGGTTTGGTTTGGTTTGGCTTGGCTTGGCTTGGTTTGGTTTGGTTTGGCTTGGCTTGGCTTGGTTTGGTTTGGTTTGGCTTGGCTTGGCTTGGTTTGGTTTGGTTTGGCTTGGCTTGGCTTGGTTTGGTTTGGTTTGGCTTGGCTTGGCTTGGTTTGGTTTGGTTTGGCTTGGCTTGGCTTGGTTTGGTTTGGTTTGGCTTGGCTTGGTTTGGTTTGGTTTGGTCCCTCTCCCTGTTCTGTGGTTTCCTGCTGCTGCCTCCAGCTCTCCCCAGGCCTGGCAGCAGGACAAGGAATCCCAGTGGGATCCAGAGCTCCCAGACTTACGCCGGGTCACCACCTTGGCTCTTCCACCCCAACCCACCTTTCTCAAGGCCCACTGTCTCCATTCCCCACTCTACCAGGTCCTTACCAAGAGACCCTGTCCCGCTGCAGCTCCCTGGGACGCAGAGCCCACGGCCCTGAGCTCTGAGCCAGCCCAGCCCGTGGGGTCACAGTGTCACAGGAGGGTTCCCAGGACCTTCCTGCCCGTCCCCAAAGCCCTGTGCCCCTCTTTCTCGTGGATTCTTTCACAGGGCTGTGTGTCAGATGCCACAGCGCCCCAGAGGGCTCAGCCCTCCCCACACAGCCCAGCCCTGCAGCAGACAGCCTCAGGATCAATAGATCTCTCCTCTCTGCTGGCTGAGCCCTGGGTTCTGCCTCCTTTTAGCAGGCTGTGATTCATTCCTGCCAGGCTGGCTGTGCCCTCCTTGAACCCTGTGATAAGGAGTCCGGAGTGATGTAAGTGCTGCAGAATTTACCACCCTGGAAGCACTTCATCTCCAGACACAAAGGGGAGGCACGGCCAGATGAAGCCCAGTGACAGCCCAGGAAGGATGGATTGCCTCTCCTGATCCAAAGCTCAGCTGCTCCGTGAAAATAGGGCTCCCTGGAATGCCATTCCTCATGCAAATTCCAAACCAGGAGAATGCAGAGGAGCCTGGGGGCACTGCAAGTGCTGCTGGTGCTGCACAGCCTGAGCCAGGGACAAGGACCTGGGGACACAGCTGTGCATGAGGGGCAGCGGGACAGGGATCAGTGGCGTTACGGATGTGGATCCCAAGGGCAGCACAGGGGGACTGAAGGATTCCCTGCCATCCCAGTACCTCTGCTCTGTGCTGCGAGCTCACCACAACATTTAAATTAAAAATGAATGCCTGCCTAGAAAAACCAGAGGCCAGCCAAGCCCATGAGCACACAAACACACAAACCCTCTTCCAAGAGCAGCAGGAAAGGCCCTGGAGCTTGAGGCTTCAAACCCAGCACCGAAAGGTTGGGGGTGACCTTGTGCTGGCACTTGGTGACTCCAGCAGTTTTCCCTGCCCCAGGAGATCTCCCAGCCCTGCCACCCCCATCCAGCTGCTGGCAGGTCCTGCCCACAGTGCTGGAGCTTGCTTTGTTTCCAGACAGAAATCCATAAATGCTTCAGGTCTGTGAATGTGTTTTTAAGGCTGGCCAGCTGCCTGCTGCCTTCCTGTGCCCGGGGCTGATGCGATTCCACCATCCTCAGCAAAACCGAGCCCCTCCATGGAGCCTCCCACATGTCTGGGCCCTCCTTCCCCTCCTGCATCCCACCTCCCGCGGTTTGCATCCCACCTCTCTCTGTTCACATCCCACCTTTCCCTGCCCACCTCCCACCTTCTCCATCCCACATCCCAGCTCCCTCTGCCCACATCTTTCTCAGCCCCCATTCTACCTTCTCATCTCACCTCCCACTGCTCGCATCCCCCCTTCCCTTCCCTTCCCTTCCCTTCCCTTCCCTTCCCTTCCCTTCCCT
>VWZN01009185.1:569463-583630 GCA_013396955.1 Regulus satrapa
GGCTCTCTCGGAGCTCTCTCAGTTGCGGGATCGCGCAGCTTGGGGGCACCAGCAGGTTGAGGTTGTTCCCGGCTGGCTCCCCCTGCCTCCTGCCGGGGCTCTGGGAGCTCCCAGAAGCTGTGCCCGGTGCCAGGTGTCTGTCTGTCTGTCTGTCTGTCCTCGTCCCACACCGTGCGGTGCCAGCCCCGCTCCCCAAACCTTTGGGGCAGGATTTTGGCTCTGCTCGGGGGCAGGGAAGGAGCACTCACAGCTGGTGGGCGCTGCAGTTGTAGAACTTGAACTCGGTGCTGACGAAGGTCCTGCCCGTCTCCCGGGACTTCAGCTGCAGCACGACACCAAACCAGTCTGGGGACGCAGAGCAGAGCCCGTCAGTGCTGGGCAAGGCCAGCAGCAGCACCCCCGGGGGGATCTGCTGCCCTCTGCCCAGCCCCTGCTGCTGGGGGAGCTGGGTTTTCATCTCCCACCACCAGCACCCCACGCACACCCTGCCCTGGGGCAGCCCGGGGTGCCTGTGTCCAGAAACGCCCCCCAAATACCAGCCCCAGTTGCAAAATGCATCAGGACGTGGTAAACGCTGCCTTGGAAGGGTTTTGGCACCTTGTCCTGTTCCCTGATCCACTCTCCAGTGTAAAAAGTGGGGCTGTTCTGAGAGACAGACCAGGAATAGAATCGTGGAATCGTGGAAGGGGTTGGGTTGGAAGGGATCCTCAGAGACCCAGTGCCACCCCCTGCCAGGGTCTGGGACACCTTCCACCGTCCCAGATTGCTCCAAACCCCATCCAACCCCCTCCTTTTAAAAAAAAAGGAAAAGCTCTCCACAGCTTCTCTGGGCATCATCTCCCAGGATTATCTCCTAGAGCAGGAGCCACTGCTGGAAACAAGTGAAGCACCGCTGGAGCTCTTCAGGAGCCTGAGCTCTGGGTTAATTAAGGGCAGATTGTCCTTTTGGGGCTGCTGTGGGGAAGCCTATCCTGGCCCTGCTGCCAGGGGCTCTGGGCCCCGCAGTGTTCCCCGAGGCTCAGGCTCCATAAAATGCCTCAGAATCACAAAGACATCATCAGGGAGGCACCGTGGACACCTGGAAGGATGCCAAGGGGAAAATGAGCTCTGAGCCAGTGGCGCTTCGGTTATGGGAAGAGAAAATATGACAGCGGTGACATTAATGAGGAGCCAACCCAAAGATCAGCACCGAAACAGAGAAACTGCAGCCACCTACTCGTGGGTGCTGAGCCAGGCCTAGGGGAGATTCCTGCTTCCCAGATTCACCCAATCTGGCAGGGCTGAGAGCTCCTGGCCACCCGTGAGCCACCCTGGAGGGGACAGATGGCTCCTGCCCTGCCCTGGGAGCTGTCTGGCAGCACAGGGAGGAAGTAAGGACAGGGCAAGCACTCACTGCTGCTTGCTGCCGGCCCATCCTGCCCTGTGTGGGATGCATTTCCTAGGGATGAAGCTCCCTGGGTTCAATAGGCTTTGACAGCAGCATGGATTTCTCTGGCAGCAGCCCCGAAGGCTCCGCTGTGCTCAGCTGATACTCCCAAAGCTGCCCGGCACTGTCTGACGCCGTGTCACTGCCCAGGAGCCACCACTTACCCTGATCCACGGGGATGGCGGGGACGTCTCTGGCTGGCGGTGACACACAGACCACCTGGCTGCCCGACACCTGCCCCTCCACCTCGCTCAGGTTCCCGAAGAGGCAGCTGACGCCAGCGCTCAGGTCTGGAGCGTCGCTCACCCGCAGGCGGAGCTGCAGCAGGGACACGAGGAGCAGAACAGAGCTGTGAGCAGGCAGAGCCGCCCAAACCTCCCTCCAATTCCCGGCGCTGGCGGTTTTCCCATTCCAAAGGACCACCTGAACTCACCCACCTGGCCAGAGCTGATGGCCAGCTGCCCTTTCGTGGGGAAGGGAGGAGGAAAAAGGAAGGCAAGGATGTTCTTTATGGATGCAAACCCGCCTTGCTGAGCCTTGGGGTGCAAGGAGTGGTGGCCATGGCAGATTTTTGTCCCCTGCAGTGACCCAAAGCCCTGAGCTCAAACCACCTCCCTCCCCACCGCACGAACCTGGGAGCCCACCCTGCCCTGGCCTGGGAGGAGCAGGTCCCCAGTGTCCCCAGCACAGCTGGGCAGTGTCCCCATGGCGATCCAGAGCCTGGAGGGCTGAGTCCCCTCTCCCCACACCGTTTTTGTGCGGGGTGCTCGGGAAGGGCAGGCAGCAGGACCAGCTGCCACAGGGGTGTGGGGGGCTCTGACAGCAACAGCTGGGAAGCTTTGGAGAGCCAGGCCTGAGCACAGCCCACAGAGGAGCCTTTTGGGAAACAAAGCCTTTCCTTTCACCAACGACAGAAACCAGGGAAATGTGAGCTGAGGCACCAGGGCAAGGGGAATTTGTTTCAGCCACCCCCCCTCCGCCTTCTTCCCCCAGCTCGGGTGACCCCTGGGCTCCCCTGCCCCTCTGCGAGCGTGACTTCGTGAGAGAACATTTGTGCCAGGGGAAGGGGGAAAGGCTGGACGTGGAGTGCCCGTCCCGCAGGCCCCGCTCACCGGGAGGCTGTGCTCCGACACGGAGATGCTGCTGGGCTGCACGGCCACGCTCAGGCACTGGCTGATGCTCCCTGCGAAGCGGAACGGCTCCTCTGCCCGCTCACACCGGTCCCTCGGGGAGCACCTGCCGCACAGGAGCGCTCAGAGCACTGAACACACCCAGCCAGAGCACTGAGAGCACCCAAAACCCCCGGGGAGATGTTCAGCAGCAGGAGCTGGCGATGCCCAGCATGGGGAGCACGCCTTGTTGGGCACCAGGTTAGGACCGAAGGGTGCTGGGAAACGCTCTGTGATCAGCAAAACCACAAAGCACGAGTGTCCCGTGAGTAACTCCTGCACAGAATCCAGATCTGCCAATCCCATGTGCTGGTGGTGCTGGGGGTGCGCGGGGAGCCACGGACTCATCATCTGCACATGAACTAAACCAGAACGCGGTAACAGGCAGGGACAGGATGATGCCTCTGTCCTAATTAAAACCACACAGCTCTCTAATCGTCTCCTCCTGGAGCTGAGGGTGAGACATGGCCAGGAATGGGAGCTTCCAGCTGCTGCCAGCAGTGCTTGGCTGCTGCTCATGCCTTGAGCTCCCAGCTCCCTCCCATTCCCAGCAGCAGGAATCAAGCCCCCGAGCACGCCAAGGTGGCTGGGGCTGCTCCGAGCATTCCATGTGCCCCAGCAGGGCTCCTCACCCCTGGTTTGTGCTGCAGGTGCCCTCGGAGCAGAGGGAAACTCAGCTGTTTCCAGCACAGCACCCGCTGGGAACCAAGGCAGGACCATCCGTGTTCCAAACCAGACTGCGGCGCTGGCAGCCCTCCAGCTTTCCTGGTTTATGTCATTTGGGGAAAATCTTTTCCTTCCAACCCCCCTCCATGGGTGCAGATGACAAATTCGCCTTTAAGGTCCCTTTGAACCCAAGCATTGAGGGATTCTATGGAACAGTGGGAGTGAGGCCGTTTGCTTTAGATTCAGGTAAGTGAAGTTTCCACCTTCCCTTTCCAAACCACCCCCGTGATCCCCAACAAACGCTGGGGCTGCTCTCCTCACCCTCTCCCTTTTGTACCTTTTCCTTTGGAGCACAAAGGAGCTAAATATGAATGGTGCCAAAGGAAGAAATATCGAGGTTTAAGTGAATCTCTAAGATAGCCCTAAAGTGAGCTCTTGACTGGAGCCTTTATCTCGTTGACTTGCTGGAATGGCTCTTTTTTATCATCCTATTTATGGCAACAGCCCCAACAGAGATAAATAGGCCTGGAGACAATAACACACTTGCAGAGAGCAGCACGGGGAAGTCCTGCAGGCTTCAGATCCCACTAGGCTGGAGAGATCCTGTAACAATCTCCCGGAGGCCTCTGATCGCTCCCAAAGAGCAAAGGATCCCTCTGCCCATGCAGAGGATGAACAAACCACCTCCTCCTGCAGCCCTCACCCTCCAGCCATCCCTAAACACAGTGTGAGCATCACCCCCTGACCCCGCACCCTTCCACGGAGCAGCTGGGAGCAGGAACGTGTGAGAATCAAAGGGGAGAGATGACAAATTAAATACAAACACTCCAGCACTTGTGGCCTCCAAACAAAGATGAGAGAGGCTTCGAGGAGCAGCAAGATAAACTCAATTATTTACAGCTTAAAATTTAAAAAAAAAGGAAAAGCTCAAAAATGATCACTGCTCCAAAGTGCAGATGCTTGAAGGGAGGGTGGAGAAATCTCATCAGGGGAGGAGCCCTTGTTGGGAATAGCTTGA
Source organism: Regulus satrapa (assembly GCA_013396955.1). Classification (NCBI taxonomy): domain Eukaryota; kingdom Metazoa; phylum Chordata; class Aves; order Passeriformes; family Regulidae; genus Regulus; species Regulus satrapa. Next base: position 573,743 of record VWZN01009185.1, read on the forward strand.
TGGCAAAATGTCATGGCCAAAAGGGCAGAGGAAATGACACTTTTCTCTCCTCTTGTCATTGAGGGTTTTGTCTCTGCAAAATGAAGATAACAACCTTTACCTGCTTCCCAGGTGGCTTGTGAAGATTCAGCTCATTAGCATGAGCGAAGTGCTCGCTGATCCTTGCAGAGGAGCTGCAGCAGGAGCAGCCCTGAACCCCCCAGCACAGCTCCTGCTGCGCATCCCCTGCCCTGCCCAGCCCGAGGGGACACACAGGGGTGACTGCCCCGAGGGATGGGGATGCCCAGGCATGGAAATTATCCCCTTCTGACAAAGGAGCTGGGACAGTGAAGACTTTTGGACGTGACTGTGCGAAGGGTGGCCCAGCTGTAGGGTGGGATGGGCGGGCTTGGAAAAGAAAAATCTGAAAAAGCCCCACAGGATGCCCCAGAGTGCCCTGGGGTGCTGCCGTGGGGTGCTCAGAGCTCTGCTGGTACCCCCGGCCTCTCCCTGAGAGGAGCCTGTGGGACGCTCAGGGGGCTGAGCTGCTTCTCCTGCCCCTCCCCGAGCGTGGCCATGAGCCAGCCCCGCTGCGGGGAGCTGCTCTGCCCCCCGAGGCCCCGAATCCAGGCCGGATTTGCGGAGGAGCCTGCAGCTCCCCGCTCCCCCCCAGCACCTGCTCCTCAGGCAAAGGGCCAAGCGCTGCTGTGCGGGTCCCTGAACTCTGCCTCCCCCATCGCCACGCTCTCCCTGCATTAACGGGGCCGCTCAGCGAGCTGGCACGGGGCCGCAGGGATTTCTATTCCCCTGCTCCAGCCTCCTCCAGGCTCTCCCCTCCTCCCCCGAGCTCCTCTGCCCGGTGGTCTCCCTTCCGCCTTAGGAAGTGCTGGTTATTATGGCAGGGCAGAGAAAGGAAGGGCACGGACACCTCCTGAATGCAGAGAGAATTTCCTGGAGTTCCCCTGCAGAAAGCACCCTCAGCCCTCCGTGCCTGGCGAGGCGAGGGGGGCTGCCAGCCCTGCTGCAGGACCCCCGGGAATGGCTGGAGCTGGGACCCCCCCACCTCCCCTTGCAGGATTTAAATCTCCCTGCCTGGGCTTCAAAAAGGGCTCTGCGCTCTGCTCTGCTGCTGTAACCTCGCTGGGAGCAAAGCCCCACTCACAGGATCCCGTCAGCTGTTGCCTTTAAAAATTCCACCTTTTTTGGGATTTGCAGCCTGGGCAGATTTGGGATTTGCAGGAGGGTGCAGAACACCAGGAGGGCTGTGCAAACCGCCAGGCCTCCATTCCCACCAGTTTAAAGGCTGGTTTTCCATCGTGCTCACATCACCCTGCTCCTGAAGGAGGAGCTGAATTGCCTTCACCTCTCCCCGGAGCTCAGGGATCTCCGAGGGCATCCGAGCTGCAATGCAGGGAATGTCCAAAGGAGAGAAAAATGGATTTAAGGAACTTCATCCTCATTTGTTTTGCGTGGGAGGCACTGGGAAGCTTTGAAAGCTGCTTTTATCACCAGGGGACGGCCGAGGCTGGACTTACGTGTGGTGGAGGGAGCACCAGCCACAGTGGGGGTCCCCCGAGCTCAGGCACTCCTGGCAGGTCGTGTACTGCTCACAGGACTCCACGGGCACCCGGGACACCTGCAAGGAACCAACACACTCAGTGCTGCTCTCCCCCGGCCCCGCTTCGCCCCTCAGAGTCACCGAACACAACCGCAAATCCACGGCCTGAAATGAATTTGTTCCAAGGTCCGAGAACGGGAATTACTGGAGACTGAGCCATGAGGTCAGCCCGTCCCCTGGGTGAGTCCTGGGCTCACAGGAGCCCAGCCGGGCTCCCAGGGCAGCGCCAGCTCCTCGGACCCCCCAGGCCAGCGCCTCTCTCGGGGCTGGAGCTGAGCCCTCTCCTCCCTGATTTACGCTTTGCTGCCTCCCCCTTTCCCGGGGGAGCTGCTGCAGGGAATCAATCCCTGGGATTTTGGCAGCTTGTTTAGTCTGGGTGGGTGTTGCACTGCTTTGGCCGCTCTGAGCCCTTCCAGCAGCAGCCACTTGGGCCCCCAGGCCTGACCCTCTGGGGCTCCTGTCCCCCGCGGGAAGGGAAGGCACAGAGGGGAGCACAGGTGGGAGCGACCCCAGACGCTGCTGTGGAGCCCTCTCCCACTCACAGCACACGAAGATGGTCCTGCCTGATGCTGAGGATAGTCCTGACCTATTTACCAGCTCTGAAACCCCAAAGGCTTCAAAATGACACCAGGCTTTCAGCACAGGTCACTGCTTGGCACCAGCGAAGACATTTTTAACCTTTTTAACCACTTTAACCTTTCCAACCTGTTCTTTGCCACCTCCAGCATTCTGAACCACTTTAACCTTTCCAACCCGTTCTTTGCCACCTCCAGCAGCAGTGTGGGTTTGCATGCCCCGTCTCCAGCTCCCGTAGTGTCCCTCCACAAAATATGGAAGAAATTCCTTCCTGCACGGTTGGGGGGCACTGGAACAGGTTGCTCAGGAGACCGTGGGCTCCCTGTCCCTGGAGGTGCTCAATGCCAGGCTGCACAGACCTCGGAACAACCTGGGATGGCGCAAGATGTCTGGATGACCTTTAAGCTCCCTTCCAGCCCCACGCCATCCCGTCATTCTGTGATTCTGCTCCCTTTTCCACCCACCAAACGCCACAGATAATCCTCGCCCGGCCTCCCTGCAGCGCTCGGGCCCCAGGAGCGATGCCTGCAACTGGCTGGGAATTCAAACAACTGTTGGATGGCTCTGGCTCTGTCCGTCAAAACAGCACCCGGCTCCCAGCAGCCGGCTCTGAAAGGAGCAGTGTCTCCCCACACAACGGCCGCTGTCACGCCAAGTGCTGTTGACACAGTGAGAACCCAGTTCCTCTCCGAGCACGACACCAATAGGGCTGCTATTCTTCTTGTTTCCTCAGCCCCACTCAACAGCTTTTCCCGAAGCAGGAGTCGCCCGGGGAAGAGCGGGGTTGGCGTTTTCTCGCCGAGGTGGAGCCCGTGGGGTGGGTGGAGGGCTCGGTTTGGGACCCTGGGAATGGGGGTGGTGAGGGCAGAGCTGGGAATGCCTTCAGCCCCTACGGGATGGGGAGAGCTTCGGGAATGGAGAAGAGAAATTCAGGCTCAGAGGTGGAAACGAAGGGCTGGGGTTGGACTCCTGGCCGCAGAGGGCTTTGCACCTCGAGTGGCCACAGGTGATGTGCGTTCTGCTGCTTTGCCTCTCCCTTCTGAGGGGCAAAAAGCACTTGGCAGATGGGCTGGGGACAGGAACAGCCCCCCAGGATGGCCTGCCCAGGAATGATTCCAGCACGACACTGCCCACACCCATCCCACCCCAGCGCCCACCCAGCTCTGCAGCCCTCGCTGCTCCCGGGGCAGCCAGAGGCAAACCCCCGCCTTCCAAACCAAATCCCACGGCTCTCAGCGCTCCCTGTGGAGACACCAGCCAGCACAGGCTGCAAAAAAGGAGGTCGCTGGGTTTCCCCTAAAATCAGCCCAGCAGGCTGAGCTCTGACCCGGCCTGGAGGTCAGGACAGCCCCAGAATCCCCCAGCACTGCGGATCCCCCTGCTCCTACCCGCAAAGGGAGGCTCAGCGGGATCTGTCCCCGTGATTTAAATGCAGCTCAGGGCTTGTTTCATGTTTGTGAGGAGCTGGATGCTCTCGCTGCGCTCTATAAATAACGGAGGATTGGAATTATGTGAATAAGAGTTCATTAGAGATGATTTGATGTTGAGCGCTTCGTTTCTTTTTCTGCTCAGAAGCTGCGGCTTCTGCACATGATAATTCTTTAAAAACCACACGGAGGTTTTGAACAATGTCCCTGGAGGAGCATCTGTGTGAAGGACAACAGCCAAGAATCCAGCACTGCTGGGGGATCTCCTTGCTCCTGCTGCCCCCAGCCCCACCGTGACCTCTCTTCCTGCTCTCCCTGCCAAAATGAACCTGCTGCTCAACCATTAAATGATAAAGCCTCATTATTAGAGTCCCTGACTGCCTGACCCATAACACCAACAAAATAAAATACATTTTAAAAGGAAAAAAAAAAATCAATACAGACTCTCCAAAACACACAGACTCTGCCAGCCCCTAGAGCAAATAAGTGCAAGAAACCAGTTCCAAATAAATAAATAAAAACCTAAAATAAACAGCCAAAGCAGGGTTTCCACAGCTTTTGCGTGCTACCAGCCCAGGCCTGTGACCTCCCCTGGCTGGACACAGCCCCTGGAGCATCTCACAGCCACGGCAGGCTGCCCACAGACCCCTCAGGGGCTGGAGTTCAAACAGAAAATCTATTTTTAATGACTTTGGGGAGTGGAGTAGAGATGCCAACTAGTTCAGTGTAATTAAAGCCATCTATCACTCACTGAGCAGGAGCCCAAAGTTGATGAACTTTCCAAAGAGATTTGATTCTTTCCTCTATTCATGAGAAAACTCTGCTTTGTGCTGGGGCAGGAGACGTGAAGAAGTGTGGGAAGGAGCACGGAGGACGCCTCAGTCGGAGCCATTAATGCGTCAGGGTGACAGGGAAAATAAAGTCAGACTTTTCCAGAGGGCTGTATAAAGTTTGACAGACTCCTCTTCCCGCTGCTCCTCCTCCTGTGCCTCCACACAAGAGCTCCAGGTGGAACATCCTGCTGGGCACCTTTGCCAAGAAAAATCCCGAGCGCGGGGATGGGAGCGCTCCGGCTTTGCTGAGCGGGACACGTGGGTGCAGTCTGCCTCGGGCTGTGGACATTCCTACCTGGAAACCGCTCTTCCTGCCTTGTGGAGATCTCAGACACGCCGGGCTGACGCCAGCGAGGAGTGTGGAAGGAGCAGGAGTGGGTGGGATGCAGTGGGTGCATCCACGGGGCAGAGCCAGGACACGGAGGAGAGGGGAAAGGGGGAGTTTTAACCACAAAAAAAACCCCGAGGAGCATCCCCGGGTGGGAATGGCTCCAGCATCCATCCCGGTGCCACAGGGAGGCACAGAGCAGGCAGGAGCTCTCCCGCCAGGTCCAGCCTCTCCTGGGGAGCGGCTCTGCTCTCCCACACCCCAGCGCAGGAGGGAGGGCTCTCAGAGCCCCCGCCGGGCTGTCAGAACCAAATCAACGCCTGGAAGTTCTGGCAGAGAAGCAGCAGCGAGTGGGAGAGGACTCGGAGACAACGTTGCCATGGCTACGAGGGGATTATTTAATTACGGCGCTGCAGATGCACACGCAGAGAGCCCCTTCAACTCTGATCCAGGCAACCTCTGCGGTGGGCTCGGCTCTGCTGCTGTAAGAACCTCATTAACATCTGAGGAGGACAAGCTGTGTTGGAGCACAGGGGACCGGATCGCTCTCCGAGTGAGGGATCGGATCTTCTGCAAACATTCCCATCTCCTTGGCTCCCTCGGATCCCCCGTGCACCGTGCCAGGCTCCTGAGGGAGGTGATGAAAGCAAGGATAGCCTCCTCTGGGAAGCAAGAAAGACTGAAAAAATAGCAAATATCCCGAAGTGAGGCTTGCTCAAGCAGGAAAATTGTCCTCAAGCCAGAGTTTCCTCCATCCATCCGGCCCAGCATCCCGGCAGGGCTCGGAGCAGCCTCATGTTCTGGCACACAGGCTCCTGCAGACAAACGCTTTCCTGTGGTTTACCACGGCTCGAGTTAATCATCACATCAATATGGAACATCTGAGCGGGGTTTGTTGGAATAACAAAGTGCCAGGCAGAGATCCCAGCCCCGCTCCCAGGAGCAGCACAGTCTCGTTCAGACCTGCAGGAGGGGAGATGGGTTTCCATGCCCAGCACGTGACCGTCCATGGGATGCTCAGGCTGCCGGCTCTGGCAGCTCCTCCTCTGCCCCTGGCAGGTGACAGTGATGCTCGGGGGCCGCAGGGTGGTCGGGACAGCCCCGCGGGCCGTGCAGGAGGTGGCACTGGGTGTCCCATCCCTGGCTGCCAGCTGCGGATGGAGGCCCAGCCCGGCGTTTGGGATGCCACCCCTGCCCAGACCGGCACGGCAGCGCCAGCTGGGCACGACAGCTCCCGCTCCAAAGCGCCTTGGCAGCCCCAGCTCTGCCTCCTGCCTCGCACGGGCCATCTGCATCTGGGACCTGCGGGGCCGGGGCCGCACCCCACCGCCGTGCGCCCACTGCCTGCGGAGCTGGAGCAGCCTGACGGGTCGAGAAGAGGTCCTTTCATCATGCTGAAATGAAATCTGGAGCGCAGACCTGGCTGAGGTATTCGCAGGAGCCTCCGGAATGGGAAATGCAGCAAAGTTCATGGATTAAATAATGAGGTGCAGCCACAGTTTGGTTTCTGCCCGGCTCCTCTGAGCTGCTCCTGTACCTGGGGTGCTGGTGGCAGCTCTGTGTCCCCACGCGGGGATGGCAGCTGGGGAAAACAGGACCCTCGGCACATCCTTCTCTTTTGGGACCCTAAACCACTCCGTTTCTTGCAGAACTGACCCACAGAACCTCTCCCTGACAAGAACAGGGGGGTGATGAGGGTGTCAGTAATGAGGAGTGGGATGCTAAAGGTGTCCCCCCATGAGGACAGGGCTCTGCTGTGATGGATCCACATCCCCGGATCCCTGGAAAACCACCACGCCTCGGGGGAGCTGCGTTTTTCTTCCTGACTGCACAAAAAGGGTCAAATGAGTTCCTGGAAGGAATGATCAGGATGGTGATCCAGGCAGAAGCCCCCCTGCTCCCCTCTGGGCTCGCTCGGCATTCCAGGATGACATTCCCGGAGCAGCTGGGGGCACACCCCGCACTCCTGCCCGGGGCCAGCCCTGCTGCCAGCCCTGCTGCCATCACCAGTGCCTCACATGTGTTGGCACCATCCTCTGACGGCCCCGCCACGGCCAGCAGCTGATGAGCGCTGCCCTTTGATTAGCCCGGGCCTCACGGGAACTAATTAATCAGGATAAAAGGGGCACAGCCTTCCAAAATTTCTGGGCTCAGGTGGGGATCAATCCAGCACAGCAAAACTTTCATCTCGCGTCGGTTCACGGCCTCTGCGTTCCCTGCTTTGCCCGGCTGCCATGGAACTCCTGGCGTGCTCCCTGCAGTCATTTAAAAGTTTCACCAGAAGCTCAGAAAATTAATTAAGGTGAATAATTATGAAGTGTGCGCTTCTTCCCCTCTCTATTTGGCGAGAAAACAGCAAAAATAGAATTCGGAATGATTTTGGAGCGGTAACCAATGTAATTAGGTGTTCAACGAACGCTCACAATTGGGCTGTGCTTATTAAAATTACTGTTTTAGTCAGAACATTTTGCCAGAGAGTCATTAACAGCACAATGCTCCCCTTCCCCGGGACTCTAATTAGGCTTGGAGGGCTCCAGCTCAGGGATGGCCAGCCCCGCTGCCCACCCAGCCCCGCAGGTGATGCTCTGTGGGTTGGGAGGGCTCCCTGGGCTCCTCCCCACCCCAGGGTGTGGGGGCTCGGCCGGGAGGAGAGCAGGGACAGGGGCAGAGCCCCTGGCATTGGGCGGTGGGAGCAGATTCCATCCTGGGAGGGTGGGAGGCCCTGGCACAGGTGCCCAGAGCAGCTGGGGCTGTCCCGGGATCCCTGGCCGTGCCCAAGGCCAGGCTGGGCAGGGCTGGGAGCTCCTGGGACAGTGGGAGGTGTCCCTGCCATGGCAGGGGTGGCTCTGGGTGGGTTTTAGGGTCCTTTCCCACCCAAACCATTCGGTGATTCTGTGACACCCCGATGGTGGGGATGCCTTAGAATGAGGACACACCTTGTGAGGAGCCAGAGCAGCAGCTGGAAACACCCTGAGCATTCACCAGCAAGAGCCCTGCTCCGAGCACCTTCCTGGACTGCCTTGGAAACAAATGATGGAGCCTCCAAAGCTGGAGTCACTGCAGCTATGCCCGGGCGGGGATGTCTGTGCTGGACCCACGAAAACCCCGAAGCTGCAGGGTGTGGATCCCAGGCGGGCTCAGAGCCTGCTGCCTGCCAGTGCCTGCAGCCGTCTGTTTCTCCTGTCTGCCCAGGAAAAGCACACGCCAGACAGCAGAGCCCCTTCCCCCAAGCTGCCAGCCTGCAACTCACGAATTCACTTAAGTTGTTAAAAGGGATTGTGGCAGGCTAAGATAAAACAGAAGAGTTTAAAATGACAAACAGACTCCTAAATGGGACTAGAGTCTTAATGAAAACAGTAATGAATGAATGAGGCAAGCAAATATTCCCCATTAATATTAGACAGATAGATTAGATCCCTGGGCGCTGCATTTAAAACCGACATGAAATTACTTCAATTACTCTGCATTGATAAATAACAAGGCCGTATTTACTGTTAAAACACATTTTCTCCGCCCTCCCCCATGCTTGCTTTGGCTTCTGCTTCTCAAGAGGGAGAGGAGATCTCCGAGAGGATGGAAAATGTACCGGGCTGGGAGCTTCCCCTGCCTCCCTCCTGCCCGCGGGGAGCTGGGCTGCTCAGCACCCACCCAAGGTGTGCCAGGGCACCTGTCCCGGAGGAGCAGGCTCCTCAGGCTCCATCCCCACCATCAGCGCTGCTGTTTCAGCCCTGGCAGCGCCGTGAGAGAGGCAAAGCAATCACTGACGAGCCACTCCAAACCTGATGCTCGCAGCATCCTTCCCTCTCAGAAATTCACTCCACTTCCCCTTGCTGGTGGGTACAGCTGCTCAGCATCCTCCTTTCCACGCTGGGAAAGTGAGATTAACCTGATCAGAGGCCTCTTTTGATGAGGAGATCATAGATGGATAATTCCTGGGTGTTTGCTGGCATTTACATGCTAATGATGAAAGGCACTCTGGTAAAGGTGATGTCAACACCAGTCCCTTGTCCTTGCATCGCAGCCTCCAGCCCAGCCATCTGTTCTCAGGGTTCAGAAAAGCCCTGGAGAACAGGGCACTGCTAGGAAAGCTTCAGAAGCTCCTTCCCAGCTCTGCTGCCTCAGCTTCTGGAGCTCCATGCCTGGCTGGAGAGTCCTCGATGGCCAGGGATGCTCGGAGCTGTGGGATAAAGAGCACTGGAAGCACACCCGGGCCGAGCTGGAAAACCACTGACGTTTTGCTTCTACAGGACCCTAAATATCTGAAAAAAAAGCCTCCCCACTCGTCCTCATCATATACCAGTAAAAAAGAAAGGCATAAAATGTCTCATGTCAGGAGCAGCGGAGCCTCCAGAGATCCTGAGCCTGGATGAGATTCAACCCGGGGAGATCCAGCCCTGCCGCAGAGCCAACATCCCACAGTGCCTGAGGCAGAGGAGGGGAATAACTCCCTGCTTGCCCCAGCTGGGATGCAACCCCTTGGGGAAAGGCCACGCTGCAGCTCCAGGGTGCTCTGGCTGAAATGCTGCTGCTGGAGGATTCACCGAGCGTGGGAATGGGGGGCAGGAGGGCTGAGGGGGCTCTGTGTACCAGGCATGGATAAATTCACATCCCAGGAGCAACGAAACCCAGGCTTGGTGCTTTCCCAGCTGAAAGCAGGGGTGAACCAGCCAAGTGGAGAGGGAGGAATGCTCAGAGCTCTTCCCACAGCTCGGGGGATGGATGACCTTTCCAATACTATACCTGTATAAATCTTACTTAATGAAATAATAATAATAATATAAAAAAAAAAAATCGATGAAGGTTAAATCATTCCCTGCAGCAGATTTACACTGGAAAGGAAGCCTGTTCAGACAGCGGTTGGTTTACACAACAGCCCTTTAACATTCCTCTCCTAAGGACTGGGGTGACTCCTGCCCTAACCACAGGATGAGTGATCCGAGCCCCGGAGCCAAGGGCGCCGTGCCAGGACGGAGGCAAAGGAAGCAGCTCCAGCCTGGGGTTTACTTTAAACACACCATTAGGGGTTTCTCTGGGTCACGAGTCACGGCACGGCGGTTTTCACCCACCCACCCTTCCCCACAACATCCCCATGCCTCGGGGCATGACTTCACTTGCGGTGCCACCCCC
>VWZN01009185.1:583652-598124 GCA_013396955.1 Regulus satrapa
AGCGAGCACTTTCACCACCCCCGGCCCTCCCTCCCCTCTCCGCGAGCAAAGAGCGCTCCTGCGGCTTGGAAGCGCCCCTGGGAAAGTGGGAGCACCAACCAAGGGCCTCCCATTGCGGGAAGTAAAAGCTGGGATGGTTTTGGTAGCCAGGGAAGGTCGGGTGAAGGGTTTAGCTTTGATCTGTACCTGCTTTTCCTTGGGCTGCTGCTTTGCTGCATGGGAGATGTGGAATCACAGAGCAGCTCTGGGGCTGTGGCGCTGCTTTGGCGGAAGGCTGGGCTGAACCGAGCTCAGAGCTTCCACACAAACTCCAGGATTGCTGCGTTAGTGCTCCCAGGGCTGCAACGCCACGCACTCGTCCCCGGGAGCCACATCAGCTCCTGCTGTAAACAGTTGCTTTGACATCAGCCTCTCACTGTCCGGATCCAGCACTCAGAGCGGTGGCATTTTGGGCAAATAATGCCATGAAACTATTTCTGCTCCATCAGAGCCTGAGGAACTTCTGCATATATTTCCATAAATATCACTGGCGTCAGTACAGCAACAGACCCAACAGACTGCGAGGGGGATCCTGCAGACTGCTGCTGAGCCTACCTACAGATCAGCTCCAGGAAAAGCTCTGGGCTTGGAAGGGATTGGAGAGGACAAAATTAACCAATTTCTGTGGGAACTGGTGGCCCTGAGCTCCCAGCCAGGCTGGGAACAAGAGGGATCATGGCCCCTAGAGGCTCAAAGTGGATGGCATTGAGCAGACTTGCAGGGATCAGTTCATTAAGGACAACTTGGGAATGCCAAAAACCAGGAGAAGAGCCTGTGGGTCCATGGCCTGCTCTCTTCTGCCTCTGGCAGGGCACAGGACCCGTGAGGGTGGCTCTTCCTGCCACATGAAGGACATGAAACCTTCACTTCTGGACCAAACTTGGCCCCTGGCATGAGGATTTTCAGCTGCAAACCTCCCACTGGGGGCGAATCCCCCTGGAAGGGGATCTGCCCTCGCCTCAGCTGCCTTCCTGCTGGAAGCCAGCGCTGGAGCAGCTGCTCCAAGGGCATTTCTCCGCAGGGTGGCTGGCAAGGGACGGGGTTAATAGTCCCAGGCCACGTGTGACCTCTCTTCCCCCTCTCTGAGAGCTCCTAATTACCCAGCTGAAGGACGAGGGGCAGCCCCCGGGCTCTGCCAGCCCCCGGTGCTCAGCCCATGCTGGTGGCATCGGTCAGCACAGCAACGCCTTCACCCCAGGAGAGATCCCGGGGCAGGCAGCTCTTCCCATCCCACCTTGACAAAAACAGGAGCATCAGCAGGGCCCTTGCTCCAAAAAGGAGAGCAGCTCATGGGGGGGAGGTGAATAAAGAGCGGCGCTCGTGGAAAGGCGCCCGCCATGGCTCGGCCCCTGCTGCCCCGGCAGCCTGACAATTGGCAAATGAACCTCGCTGGTTTATGTGCTCCCCCCCTCTTTATTCTTTGCTCATAAAACTGGCAGGAACAGGGGTAGGACAGAGCTGCTGGCGGCAGCTGTGTTCAGTATGAAAAATGAGCAGCACATGCACGGGAGGCAGCTGGAGAGCAGTGAGAGACCCCGGGGTCCCTGGGGTTATTTTCCTCTCTCCAGAGGGGCCCTGAGCTTAACCCTTGCCTTCCTGTAGGAGCAAAGCAGCCAAAGCCACAGAGCTGGGTCACACCTGGCGGTCGCCAGCCCACGGTGTCCTCCGGGGGTCAGAGAGGAGCTGCAGCCCTGCTGGGACAGGCACAGTGGCAGCAGTGAGGAATCATTCTCCTGGCATTCTGGGGAGGGCCGTGCATGGCACCGCACCGGGGCAGTGCCCCATGTCCATCCCCACCCTTCCCCAGAGCCTGACACACTGCCGGCCCTGCCTGGCACTTCAGGAGGGCACACGGGCAAGGTGTGCCCCAAACGGAGGCAGCACTCCTCGCTGGGCCAGTGTCCCAAAGCCACCCAGCCCCTGCCAGCTCGCGGGCACAGCTGGAGCCGCCTTTGCCTCGTGCCTGGCAGAGAGCAGGAACGTTCTGCTGCCCCTACAGCGCTTTCCTAGTGCCTGGCCACCTGCCGCCCCGGCACTCGGGGGGACGTGGGGGGCGTTTTGTTTGCCCTCCTTGCTGAGGAGCCAGCCCAGGCCGTGTCCTGCCGCCCACCTCGCAGGGGCCCCACGTGCCCGAGTGGCCGTGGCGCAGCAGGGTGGGCACAGCCCCGCATCTTTGCTTTCCCAGCAGCCTCCCAAGGCTGTGCTGCGCCTCAATGCCGGCTTTGTTCCCGGCTCTGGCACGTCCGAGGGTGTCAATGACACTGAAAAGCTTTGACTGGCCCTTTCTGTTTGTTTTCTTGGCACACGCAGCATCGTTTCATGGCCCAGCCTCGGCTCTGCCCCGCACCTCGCGTGTGCCTGATAGGATTATTCAGCAGCAGCTCTGCCCGGAGAAGGGGCTGGGCACCAAACGATGCCATCCAGCCCCTCTGCCTCCTTCAGTGCCCATTTTCCTCGGCTTGCTTTCCCAGCACTGCATCCCAAAGTGGCTCCCCAGGGAAGGGGCACGGCCCTGAGGCTGCCAGGAGCGTTTGGACACGGCCCCCAGGGATGCACGGGAGGGATTTGGGGTGTCTGTGCAGGATTTGGACTGGATGATCCTTGTGGCTCCCTTCCATACTCTGGGATTCTATGGATCCTGGCTGGCAGAGCTGTGAGGTTGATCCCTCGGAGCCCACATCCCATGGGATGCTGCCTTTCCAAGCGAGCTCTGTGGCAATGCCGGGGAGATTCAGCACAGCCATCCCAGACCCTCCTCAAATCTTCTCCACAGCCACAAAGATCTGCTGCACACGGGGCAGGAGCACCAGCAACCCTCAACTCCCCATTTCTGAACAGCTCCGGGTTCTTCAGGTCGCTAAACACTGCAGAAACCTGGGAGGAACATCCCAGGCATGGCTGGTTTGTGTAATTTTAATAGAGCCTTGAAAATCCAAAGCATTTGAGTGCCCTAAGTAGCTTTAAAGGTCACAGAGCAGTACCATTGCTGCTTCCACAGCCTGGCGAGGGCCCCGCGCCGTGTTTGCTCCAGGAACACTCCCAGTCTCCACGGCTTCTTAGCAGGGATTGCTCTCCAACTCCATCACGCTGTCCTTGCCAGTCAATTTTCTGCTACTCCATCACTTTCCCATTTGTATGTCATTACACGCGGCTGTCAACAATAATTTAGGAACCTGACCGCCAGTGTGAGGAACGAGCCCTCCTAAGCATATCCCAAACCCTGGAGCTGGGAGGGAAAATGAGCTCGAGGCCCCTTTTCCCCACAGAAGGAGCCCAGGGTCCCACAGCAGGTGTAGGACACGGGTGGGGACCAAGGAAAACATCTCAGGAGACAACACGGCCAAGCCTGGGGGCCACAGCAAACCCGGGGAGCGCAGAGAGCTGTGAGAACACAGGGTTGGATCGTTCTGAGGGGATCCTCCCCCTCCACAAATCAGTTTGGGCTGAAGCTGAACGCGGTGTTCGCATCGGAGACCGGAACAGCCGTGGGATTCTCCCGGGCTGTGGCTCTGACAAGGCATTTTGTTTTTTCCCAGGGGGAAGAAAGAGCCAGGCTGGCCCTGCCATGGAAGCCTTGGGCATCTCGCCCTGTGATAAGGTGCCAGACTTGTCTCAAGGCTGAAGGGGAGCCCTGGAGGGATGGTTTAGACTCCAAGAGCAGATTTAGACCAGCAGGGGTGTCCTGCTACTCTCTCTCGATTCCCAGCCTATGGAATTCCACTGGGCACTGCAGGCAGTGCAGGGGGAGCCTCACCAGCCCTTTGTGCAGGCAGGGAAAGGATCAGAGAATCCTGCAATATCCTGAGCTGAAGGGACCCACAAGGATCAATTCCAAGCCGTGGCCTGCACAGAGACCCCAAAATCCCAGCCTGGGCATCCCTGGAGCTCTGTCCAACCCCTCCTGGAGCTCTGGCTGCCTTCGGGCCATGCCCAGCACCCTCTGGGGGAAGAATCTTTCCCTAAATATCCAACCTAAGCCCCCTGGCAGCTCCAGGTCAGTCCCCTGTGAGCACGAGGGCACCCACGAGGTGGGAGCAGGCAGCTCCTGCTTTGGCCACCAGTTATTTGGGGGTTTAGAATGGATTTACCAGGGAGGCTTTTCCTGCTGCACGGGAGGTGTCAGCAAAGCCCTTGGAGCCCCTCTGGAGCACCACAGACAGATCCACCTGGGATCACTGCAGCCCCCATTCCTTGGAGGCTTTTGTCCCTTCCCTTCCTCCCTGGCTGTAACAGGAACCCGCAGGATGAGCCAGGCTGCTTTTTCCCATCCCAGCCACGGCACAAAGCTGCTGCTGGTGCAGTGCTTTAACTCATTTTCATACATTTATGCTGAGACTAAATTTGTCCCTGCATATTTTCCTCCCAAGCCTAGTAATCAGTAGTGGAAATAATTTGCTGTTGTCTGCTCTGATGTTGCCATCTCTTGCACACATCCAAGTGACAAAGACATCAGGCCCTCAAAGTCCGATTGAAGAATAATTGGAAATCCAAAGTGGCACTAAATGTTATTTTCTAAATAAAATGCATTAAATTACAGAACATGAGGCTGCCAAGCATTAAAAAAGATTAGTTAGAGGCGGAAAAGAAATATTGTTCAGCCCTTCAGAGACTTCATTACACATAGAGGATACCTCTGTGTTCTTTGGGACAGGCAGGGGGAGAGGGAATGCAAAAGTATGGAAGCATTTCCAGCAGGCTGTGCTGCCCCAGATGGGCCTGGATGCCTCTGCACTGCTGGATTTGCATCTCAGCTGTTGGGTAACCGTACAGGGAGATAGATCTATGGATATATAGATAAATGTAGGTGAGAAAGGCAAGACGGGAGAGGAAAAAAACCAGATAAATCAAGAAAAAGCAAAGCAGAGCAATTCCTGCCTCAGTGCCTGCAGGGTAGAAAGGCCCAGCACAAGGATGGGCTGGGACAGGAGGATCAGGGATCTCTGCAGGGATGGGGATGGCAGCCAGCCCTGGGTGTCCAAAGCACCCCAGACCTGCAGAGGAGGGACAAACCCGGGCACAGATCCAGCAGCTGAAGCCCGGGGCTGTGTCTGTGCCTTGTCTGGGTGTTAATAAACCCAAATATTGCAGCAGCTGCGTTCTGAACTTCAGCAAAGCCCAGCCTGGCCGTGGAGCACAAAGACAATCGTATTTCACCCGGTAGGAGCTGCTAAATTCCCACTTGGAGCAATAAAGGCACAGCCAAACAAACATGACCCCGGGTGGGACCACGGCTGGGGCAGGCACATCCCCAGCCTGCACAAACAGGCCGAGATGAGGGGGGTTTATCTCAGATCCCTCAGCCTTCCCCACCAGCTCTGGTCCCTGGAATTAACACCCAGAGCCCAGCGGGCTGCAGGGGGAGGCAGAATTATTTACAGGGCTGCTCTCCCTTCCTGCACAAGGATTAAAGGCCAGGTGAGGTTTCTTTGCGTGGCAGTTTTTATTTTGGTTTCAGTTTGTTGGGGTTTTTTGGGGTTTTTTTCCCCCAAGAGAAGATAATTATCACCTGAAAGGATTGAGGTGCAGGTGCACCGAATGCTGGCCTGGGGGAGAGGGCAGAGCAGCCCCCACACAACTGGAGGTGGATTCATTCCAGCCTCTGCTGCAAGGCTGAGGGCTGGGAAGCCAAATCCCTCTCTCGCAGGGTTTCATTAGCTGGGAATGGCTTCCTAAGGAGATTTACACAGCCCAGCCTGGAGCCCACACATCCTGCAGCGTGCGGTGCACAAAACCCCCAGCAAACCCTGCCCCTGCCCCGGGCTCCCCTCTGAGCTGACCCCTGGGGTGAAATGGCTGCGGGGAGCGCAGGCAGTGCCCCGGGAAGGACGGGCAGCGGCCAGAGGAGGCCTCAGTGCCACTGGCCCCTCTCCTGGCACTGCCCAGTCCGGCTGGACGAGCAGCGCTGCTCTCCATCCCCACAGACACCACAGGAGGGACCTGGTGATGCTCTGGGGGCTCCCTCTGCTCCCTCCCCAGCAGCCAGCCCAGCCCCTGGGTGCTGCCGGCAGCGCCCTCTGAAGTGGAGCCAAGGAGGGCAGGGGACTGGGGAGCCATTGCTTCTGCTGCTTCAGCTGCAGCACCCTGCTCGTGGCTTAAAATGCTCCTGAAATAACCAAAACTCAGCATTTGGACACGGCCCTCAGGCACGGGGCGAGGGTTTGGGGTGTCCTGTGCAGGGCCAGGATCCTCGCGGGTGCCTCCCAGCTCAGGGAATTCTGTGATCCCCTTATCCGCTTTGAAGGCTCGAGGTCCTTTTTGGGTGGGATCCGGCTGTTCTGCATCGCTGCATCCCCTGCAGCACCCAAACAAAGCCCAAACCCGGCCCCCAGTCCCCTGCTGCTGCCTCTCAGGGAGATTTCTCCCACAAATTCAACACTTCCTCCACCATCCTGTTTGGACGAGGTGCCAGGGACGAGCTGGATCCCAGGCCACCAGCCTGGAACACGCAAAGACCTAAAATGGAAAAATCCAGCTCCTTTCTGACTGACTGGAGCCTGCCCTCTCCTCTCTGCAGGCACGGGAATGCTGTTTCTGGCACAGCTTCTCCAAATAAAAGTGTGGTCAGCTCTTTTTGGATGGATTTTGAGCGAATTGTTTTTGTGGGCAGCGCTGTCTGCTCGCTCGCACCAAGGCCCAGCCACACAGGGAGGAGTTATTTGTTAAACCCCGTCCTTCCCTTGGCTCCTCCACAAAGAAAATAAAAATAAAAATACTCAGAATCCAGTTCTTAGTGAGGTATTAACTGCACCCAAGGCACTGACGGTTGTGAGTCACTTAAATGGATGGGGAAAAGCCCAAAAACAACAACAGAAGCAAAGGAAACGTCGTTCCTGATCCCCAGTGCTGCGTGCTGTCCTTACTTCAGCAGTCTGGGTGGGAATTGCTCCCACAGGTCCCTCAGCCGTGTCTGCCAGGGGCTGCCCCAGCTCCAGAGGCTGCCCAGGCGGGCAGGCAGCAATCCCTGACCCGGTCCTGCCCTGAACCTCCAGGGATTTGGGCCGGTTTGGTTTGGATGTGGCACCGGAGGCCGTGGCACCCAGCAGGGCCGTTAAGGGGGTCCCTAATGAAGCAAAAGGCACATCCCTGCCTCTGAGAGTCAGGGAATCCTGGAATGGTTTGGGTTGGAAGGGACCTGAAAGCTCATCTCGTTCCACCTCCACCAGCCCCATCTTCTCCAGCACCTCCACCCACCTCAGCAGCTGAGAGACCCTCAGTGCCTGGGGCTCGTTTTTGTCCCCCTCCCTACTCAAACCTCCCTCTTCCTCTACTGCTGGAATGGGATTCCTGGAGCATCTTTGGATTCAAGTATTTGAAAGCATCTCTGGCACCCTGACAACCCAATGTGCTCTCCTGCAGGTCCTGCAGCCCCGCTCAGCCTCTGCTCGAAAGGGAACACGGACACAAATCAAACAGCCAGAAGGGCACGGAGCAGATAAATATGTGCTGCAAGAGAAACTGGAGAGACACGCTCTGAAGTGGAGCCAGAGAGGAGGGGAGGAGGCAATGTGTCACTGCTGCTGGTGGCACAACTTCAGCAGAGTGAGTGCTCACGGCTTAAAATATGCCCAAACCCATCCAGGCCCGGTGCAATGTGAGAAACAGCTCTCTGAAAACCTTCCTCCTCCTCCTCTCCGACCTCCATGGCCGCCCTGGCCCCAGCAGTGCACATTTGGGGCAATATTTCGCTCCATCTGAAGGGCAGATAAAGCAGCGCTCCCGTGCCAGCTTCCAGCACGCTTCACAACACCTGCGCCAGCTCCTCTGCAGCTGAGCAGCCTCTGGGCTGCAAGGATCGACTGCAGGGACAGCCATCCCCCCAAACACAGCCTTTTCCTGCCAGGAGAAGCACCCAGCACTCCTCGCTTCACCTGGCACTCCTCACTTCTCCCTAGCAAAGACTGGTGAGCAGTCCTGGCAGCACGGAGTGATCTGTTCCCTTTGCAAACCCAGCACAAACCTGCTGGATGAGCCCCCAGCACAGTTTTGAGCCCCGGATTCTCTGCCCTGCTTTGTCTGGAGCTGGAATGAGGGAGGCTGTTCAGTTTGTACTTGGGAAGGGACAGAGCCGTGGGGATGCTCTGCAAAATTGGGGCTCCGAGGCAGGAGCAGCAACTTGGGCTTTTCTTTTTGGCCATCAAGCCCAGAAGTTTGGCTCTTCCAGAGTTCAAGGAGATTTGAAGGGAAGGGAAGAAGTTCCCAGGGTGGGAAGGAGAAGAGCCCAGAGCCTGTAAATATTCCCAGGTGTAGCTTGGCAGCGGCAGCAGCTCACAGGAAAACTCCTCTGCACCTGCAGGGCTGCCAGGAAGGATCAGCCCCGTGCTCAGCCAAGCCTGGGAAACGCCGCTGGCTACGGCCACGTCCAGCTGCTCTGCAGGGAGGGAAGGAGCTCCCACAGCTCCCCAGGACCCAGCCCTGGTGCCCAGCACCCCTGTGTGCCCTGCCAGGAGCATCCCCCTCGGGGACAGGCACTGTGGCGCTTCCTGCGGCTTCCCAGGGGATTTTGTGCACTGGAATCAACTTTTCATGAACATTTATCCACTCTAAAGGTTCACTCCTCGGAGTCCACGGGAACAGCTGCAGTAGGAAAGGTGATGCCCAGGTTGATTATAGAAACAATCTGGCACTGCAAACCACACCCAGTGCCTTCTCTTCCCACATTCCCCTCCTTGAGCATCCACCTGGACAGCAGGGGAAGTGAAAAATGGCCCTTGGCTGTGGGACTGAGGGTTTGGATGTTTCCCAGATTTCCTGTGTGACTCAGGCTAGGTCACACAGCATCTCTGTGCTTCACTCCTGATCTAAAAAGTGATGCCTGCTGCTCCGTCTCGTAGGGAGAATGAATCTGGGAGTGGGGAGCAAAGCAAGGCTGGTGGGGTTTGCTGCAGAGAAACCGGCGGAAAAGGCAGAGGGAAAATAAAGAGGGGAAACAACAGTCCCCTGTGTGAGCAGCGCATACCCAGCTCGATTACAATAAAAATAATTTCTTTAACACCCCCGCAGAAAGGTCCAGGCCAGCGTGGCTGTTCCCCCTGTCTGTCTGGCCCCCAGCACTCTTGGCAGGGCCAGTCCTGAGCAGGGCCCTGGGCAGGGCTGGGGCAGCCCCCGGTGCAGGGGGAGCAGGCAGTGTTTAGTCTGCCAGGCGCATTCCTGCTCGCTGCTCAAATAAATAAATACAGGATTATTGACGGAGCTCCTTCCCCTCCCCAGCACCAGCCAGAAATGCCACAGCTATCAAGCAGCTCCTCGGGACAGAGCGGGGATGGGGCTGGAGGGCTCTGGGGATGGAGGGACACCCCAGGCTGCAGGGGTTTCTTGTTTGGAAAGGCAGGATCTGCCCCAGGTTTGGTGCTCAGGCTTTCCATTGGGGATGCTGAATGTGCCCAGAGAAATCCGTGTACCCCCCTCCAGAGCCACGCTCCAGAAAATATCAACATTTTTTGCCACAGCAAAGTTTTAGCAGGAAATATTTTTCCAGAGGAGGAGGGAGAGCAAGGGTGAACTTCACAAAAAATTTGGGTTTCTTTTTGCTTTACAACCAGCCTTAACTTTTATATTTAGTCCCAGCTTGCAAGACCATTCCAGCCACTTTCCCTGGGGCACATCCATCATTTTCAACCTATCTGGAACCTGCAGGAGCTTGAGCCAAGTTCCACCTCCTCTGGGGGAATTTTCCAGAACCTTCAGGGGAAAAGGAGAAAAAGGCAAATGATGCTCAGGGTTTAAGAGGCAGGGTGGATTTGAACTCTATTAAATCCTTCTGCCCCTTTGAGCCTCAGATTCAGTCTGAGCAGGAGCTGGAAGCCTGGAGAGGTCAATGCTGGGGGGGCTCTCAGCTGCTCCCCCAGCCCACACAGCCACCAGAAATGCATCACGTTGTGCCAAGCTTTTGAGGAGACCAGGCAAATCCTGATCCGATGGACAGAGCGGACCTTGGCAGAGTCATAGGTCCAGGAATGGTTTGGGTTGGAAAGGATCTTAAAATTCATCCAGTGCCACCCGTGCCATGGGCAGGGACACCTCCCACTGTCCCAGGCCGCTCCAAGCGCTGTCCAGCCTGGCCTTGGGCACTGCCAGGGATGAGGCAGGCGCTGCCAGGGATGAGGCACTCCTCTCAGGGAAGAGATCCAGCAGGACACACTGCACAACCCCACAGTAATCAAGTGACACTCCACACCGCAGCCCTTTTTCCATTTCACCCTTCACTGGATCATTTTATGCATCTATTCCCATTGCTAATTCCAACTAATTAAAGTATAAAATAGAATAATTTGTGCAATTTCAGAGGTCCCCTCAGCATATTGTGAGTTATGTTTCCTTTCTGTCGGCGCCCGATGTGAGCAATTCCCGGCCTCGCCGGCTCAGTACCCGCCAAACTCATCTGCTGGGGAGACAAACTATTCCCAGAGCACGGGAACGGGGGAAGAGGGGCAGCTTAGAGGGGAACAGGAGTCCAAATTTGCTTTTAAATTTCAGAGCTGAGCACTGAGTGTGACATTTCAGCCCTTCCTTCAAGCCCTTTTCCCCCGTGGGAGCAGGGATCTCTCCTTTCCCTGCTGCTAAGGAAGACCTGGGTCTGTCTGTCCATCCAGACAGGAAATCCTGCAGCATTCCAAACCCAGCCTCCAACATCAGCGTCACCCACAGAGCTGGATGGGGCTCTGGACAGCCCAGGACAGTGGAAGGTGTCCCTGTCCATGGCAGGGCATGGAAGTGGATGAGCTTTAAGGCCATTTCCAGTCCAAAAAATCTCTGGGAATCCACAATCTCAGCTTCTTTCAGGATGGAGCAGGGGTGGTGGCATCAGATCTGGAGGGACATCAGAGCTGCCCCAGCTCCTGAGGATGCCTCAGGTCCCTTTCCAAACCCTGCAGCACCGCGGGGCTGAGGCTCTGTGCACGTAAGTGAAATTCTAGAAATACTTCGGGACTGGAAATGGAACAATGGGTCTGTGGAAGAGGGGGAATTGGAAAGGGAAGCAAATGCCGAAGCAGACACGTGGGAACCCTGTGGCTGTGACTGGCAGGGGAAGAAAACAGCCCTAATACAAAGAAAAACCAAAGCAAAACAAACAAACCGCAGGCAAAGGCAGCCAGCGCTTGAAAGGAACAACCACATGAGCAGTGTCTGCAATATAACTCATCTAGGAAAAACAAACCCGCTGACCCCGGGCTCACACCGCCGCCTTCTCCACCGCTCCTTCCCGGAAAGGTTCTTCTTCACGGATCCCTTACCTCAAAGGCTTCTCGCCCCGAGCTGCCCACGTTGGTTTTGTGTCTGGCCAGGCATCCCGGCGGGCTGGGGGCTGTGGGGGGCACTGGGGCCGGCCTGGCCAGCAGCAGGTGAGCCCCAGCGGGCGCTGCAGGCGGACAAATGCGCAGGCAGCGGGAAGGCAGAGCAGCCTGCAGGTTGTCCCACCTGGCCGGGCTGCGGCTTTTGGGTCAATTGATGTTAATTAACACCTCCTCCTTGTCAGCGAGGTATTGTTAACGATCTCAGACAAGTTTTTAGCGGAATTTCTTAATTATTGCTAATTGGCTGCGGGGAGGGAAGGGGGAAAAGGCGGCGTTGAGTGGGGAATTTTGGCAGGGGGGAGGAGGGGCTGTACAAACAGTCCACGGGCACAGCCCTTCCTCCGGGGATCCTGTCCCCATGCCGAGCTCCCTGTCTGCCCCAGCTCGTGGGCACAGGTGGGGCAGCCCTCGGGAGGCAGGATTTTGGACACCTCTGGTGGGATTCAGCCGAGCCCTTTTCCCTGTGCCAGTGTTCAAAGTTTGCTGAGATTATGTCCAGCTAACTGGCTGTTCAACTAGCAGATAATGTAGTTAAAATTTTAATCAGTTCATTTTTTCCCTCTTGATGACTCCAGACCCTTTTATCCACATCTCTTGCATTTTTCATCATGTTTTCTCAGTTCTTTTCAGGACACCATCAGTATTTACAGCCCTGCTGCTCTGCAGGACTGATGGGCTCCCCTGTTTTTCTCAGCCCTCACTCCAATCCCAACCTCTCCTAAATCATCCGGGCAGCTCCCGTCTGCCTCCCCCTCACTCAGCATCCAGAAAGTTCAGCCCAGAGCAAAGCAGTTTTCACAGGACTGGAACCTCTCAGGGTTACAGGGCAGGGGAATGCACAACAAATTATCCCCGGAGAGCTGCAGCTCCTGGCACAGGGGCACTTGCAAAGCAAATATTTCACTGCTCCCAGAGCAGACTAAAAGACAATTTCTTTACCTAAAGCCACAGTGATGGATGTGGAGAGGGAGGGGGGAATTCAGTCGGTGGAAAAGCAACAAGTCTGGGAATAAATAAGGAGGAGCTGTGGCTGCCCCATCCCTGGAGAGTTCAAAGCCAGGTTGGAGGGAGCTTGGAGCAGCCTGGGGTGGAACGAGAGGAGTTTTAAGGTCCCTCCCAACCCAAACCATTCCGTGGTTCTGTCAAAGAACACAAAACTGTGCCCTCCAGAGCTGAGCTTCTCCCACAAGGGGCACATCCAGCACTCCCTGGCGGAGCAGAGGATCCCTCCGAGCTCTGCCGTGTTCATTGGTATTCACCGGGCGATTCGGGGCTCTTATCTCTACCTGGGGAACGCTGAGGCTCCCTGCCAGAGCAGGAGGCTGCTCCCTTACATGCCATAAAAGCAGAGGGAAATCATCCCCCGTGGCTGAATTAACCACGGAGTGACCCCGGCTGGGCTGGGAGCAGCAGCGCTCCCGAGCCCAGGGCAGGTGCAGGGACTGTGCAGGATGCTCTCGGAAGGTGAATTCTGCATTGGCAGCTCCCTGGGCAGGTGCCTGGTGAGGAAGGCGCTGCTTTCCCCTCAGCACCTCGCCCAGGGGTTTTACACGAGGAGCACAAACAAGGGAGGGATCATGAGCTGGGAAAAGAGGGGGAAATAGGGAAGGGGAAATTCGTGGTGGCACAGTTGTTTTCAGGCGGGGAGTGAGGGCAGAGGGAGAACCCGCTCAGCACCAGCTGCTCTGCCCCTGCAGAGCCCCCGAGCCACAGGCAGGGCTGGGAAGGGCCCTCCTGGGATGTTTTCCTCCCCACTCACATGAGGATATTCCTTCCAGCGAGCATTTCCTGCGAGCATTTCGATCCTGCTGATTTCAGTGCCACGTTCGCAGCCCTTGATTAGGTGGTGAAATCTTTTGGAGCCGGCAATCCCTGGCCCCGGGTTTGATTGAGCTCCTGGCTTAAAAATAGCCAAAATCGTTCTTCTGCCGAGAGCTGTGAAAATCTTTGGGGCCAGTTTTGCTGGTGCTTGCATCGTGCCCACAGCCCTGCCAGGGTGGGCTGGGGCAGTGGGAGCTGAGGCTGAGCTGCTGCCCAGCCCTGCCCCGGCGAGCAGAGGGGGCTCCTGCAGCCTGGGGGGCATCAAATCCCCCTCAGCCCGCAGGATGGAGCCAGCTGCAGCTTTCAGGCATTGCAAACCCCAACTGCCCCGCTGCCACCCCGACAGTGAAGGCTCCAGGACCTCAGCCCTCCCCTCTGGCAGGAAGAAAGCAGAGGAGATTCCCTGCACGTGCAGGGGGTCTCAGTGGCAAAATGGGGATTATTTTTTTTTAATCGGAGGGTTTTGGTGGCCCCACGTTTGCCGTGCATTGACATTAACCCCTCACCTGCTGTTTGCCCAGCCCTGGGTGCACCCCCACGTCTCACCCATGGCCAGTGAATCAGCAAAGTGAACAATTCCACTTCCTTTTTTTTTTTTTCCCCTCTCCTGATAGGAGCTGTTAATTGAATTTCTCTGTGAAAAATGAGGCAGCCCACACTGGGCAGTGGCTGAGAAGAGCCATGGTCCCCTCACTGTGGCCAGGCTGCCCCCCCAACACCGACCCACCACAGAACCCATGGTGAATTTGGAGACAGGACCCAAAAATTGGGATTTTGGGGAGAGTAACTCTGCAAGCAACTGCCAGACCTGCTGCTATTCCCATCCTGGAACCCCACAAAGCTCCTGCAATGCCACCCATCTCCATCTCCATCTCCATCATCTCCATCCAGCTCTCCCCGAGCCTTGCTCAGCCTGACTGCAGAAATTGGCTTTGTTTGCTCCACCAACACTGAGAAACCAATTCCTGCTTTAAACAGGGTCAGAACCATTTCTCTTTTCCCCTCTGAGTGTTTGAAACCAAGTGCTGCGAGAAGGGAACCTGAGAGAGCTCCTAATAACCACCCTTAAACCGAGTGGTTCAAGATCTCGGAGTGCCTGGAAGCGAAGTTTCTTTATTCCTCTCTCCCCCGGATCGGGCTGTGCAACTGTTGCTTCTGTGCTTTGTGGGAGTGAAATCAAATGTCAAATATTCTGCTTTGGAAGGAGTTGGCAGCGAGACATGAAAGGCTCAGGGAGAGCTCAAAAAAAAAAAAAAAAAAAAAAAAAAAAAAAAGGGGGGAAAAAAAAAGGGGCGAAAACAAAAAAAGGGGGGGACAGAGG
>VWZN01009185.1:601657-625712 GCA_013396955.1 Regulus satrapa
CGGGAATGTGTCATGAATATGCCAGGATGTGTCGGGATGTGCCGGGAATTGCCGGGATGTGCCAGGAACTGTCGGGATGTGCCGGGAATGTGCCGGGAATGTGCCAGGAATGTGCCGGGAATTGCCAGGAATATGCCGGGATGTGCCAGGAACTGTCGGGATGTGTCGGGATGTGCCGGGGGTATGCCGGGATGTGTCTGGAATGTGCCAGGATGCGCCTGCTGCCCCTGCAGGACACGGCCCTGGGAAAAGCTCTTATCCCAGCCGTGCCGTGGGCTCCATTCCCCCGCCGGGCTCTGCTGCCCCGGCCCTTCTCGCTGCCCCACCATTCCCTACCCGAGGAGCAAAAGGCAGGAAAGCCCGAAGCCCCAAGCCTTCGGAAGAGGCAGGACGGGGCACAGAAAGGGCTGGCTCTTCTTTCTGCTCCGTTCCCCGGGAGGCAGGAGAGCGGGCTGCTCAGCATCTCGTGATGGAGCGGAGAAAGGAGCCACCCCAGCCGGGAGATCGCCACACTCCGGGAGCAGAGACCTCCCCTGCACCCCCCTCCGGATCAATCCTCCCCTCGGACACAGCCCCGGGGCCTCCTGCCGGGTACAGGCACCTTTGCTACACACAAACACGTTTATTTTCTGGATTCCTCTCTTTCCCTTCACCTCCCGAGCGCTCAGTGCTATAAAAGAACATCAGGTGGGAATGCGAGGGGTCTGTTGAACACCCACACTCAGGCACGGGAGCCTCTGGCAGGATTAAGCTGCCAGCCCAAGCCTGCCTCAAAAGCCCTGAATTTTCAGAAAGCAAAATCCCCCAGAAGGCAGAAGGTCAAATCCTGCTTTAAATCCACCTGTGAGAATTAGGATCATCGCAGCCCCCGTGAAATACCAGGAATTAGAGGCAGATTGACACCAGTATCAGCCCAGTGCCTCACTGGGCGCTGCCACCGGAGTCTCCCCGGCTGCTTTGGGAGGCACCAAAAGGACAGAGGGACAAAAATCACCTGAGGAGCGAGCAGCAGGAATGCTGGGCTGTCAGCGACCCACAGCCACCGCCATGCAAACGCCTGATTAATGGCCAGACGGGAATGGAAGCGCCGGACATGAAGGATCAGCAGCCTTTGTGAAAAACAACTGTTTTCCAGAGTTCCCTCAGGGCACCGGCAGCTCGTTAAATTGAGCTTCTTTCTAGTAATGAGGTCAGACAGGGCTAATAAAGAGAGGTACCACTGGACAAGCCCGGTGCAGACCAATTCCAACTGGGAATTGCGGCGCTGGGTTGGAGACGGCGCCGAGTGCCCGCTGGCTGCCCCGGCCTGCACGGGGGCTTGGGGCTGTGCCCGCGGTGGGAGCCCGGGGACCCACGGGGTGCTGGCTGCTGCCTGCACCCTCCGGCCCCCACCGAGCCCAGGCAGCAGCGCTGGGGCTCTCGGCCAGTCCCTCACGGGCAGCTGGCTCGGGAGAGGGGACAAGGGGACGGCAGGGCCCCCCCGCCCCCCTCGCTGGGTGGGTGTTGAGCCCCCAGAGCGCCCTGGCCACAGCCCTGGCTGAGGGATGCCCACTGGCACCGGGATGCTCCGCTGCATCTCCCGCTCAGGGCTCGGTTTCCACGGCAACAAATGATGATGTCAGAGAAGAGCGATGATTCCTGGGGACGAGGAAGAAGAAAAGGGATCATCTCACGCAGCGGGAAGCTTCTTGTTGACGTTTGGAGAGGGAAATAATTCCTCTGCCTCACGTATGGGTGCTCTTCCGGGCCGGACAACTCCTGAGCTGTCCCTGGAGCGGCGGCGTGGGACCAACCCTGCACCTCTGGGCTCCTCCCCAGCCCAGGCTCTTCCCGAATCTGGTGGGGCAGAAGGGAGCAGAGGGCCCCAGAGGTCCTGTCTGGTTCTGTCCCCTCCCTCTCCCTGCCTGTTTCCTCTCCTGACAGGCCATGGGAAGGGTTCGGGAGAGAGGCACAGGGGGAAGCAGGGTCGGGATGGGTGGCTCAGGTGTGGGGAGAGCTGCAAACCGGGATCAGAGGGACAGCAGAGCCCAGGAGGACACACCGCAGGCTGCCACACTCGGACGTGAATCCCAGGAGCTGCCTGGGCCAGATCCAGCCCTTCCCTCCCGCTGGATGTTTACAAATCCCTCCTGAGAAGTGCCTAATGACATAATCTGCAAATCCAACCTCATCCCTGGCTCCAGGGCCATCGGCAGCCCCTCGTGGAGGAGCAGGATGTGCTGGGTGCAGGGAGCTGCAGAGCCAGGCTCACCCTGAGCTCTCTAATACCCCGCCATGCAGCTGCGGGCTAAGCTGGGCTTTATGGCCTGAGATTAGCAGAGCTCCGCATTGTGCCCTGTGCAGGAGCCGCTCAGGGATCTAATCTGACATGAAGCTCCACCACACCTCGCCAGGAAAGTTCCCCTCGGGTGCTCTGCCCCGCCAGTGCCAGGGGTGGGAAATCTCTGCGTTCCCTGCCGGTGCCTCCCAGCAGGCTCCCATTAGAAGACATGGAATCTCTTTGTAGGAACTTTCCATGATTAAATTACCTGTCTGTTTTCATTAGGGGTGTTTCCACGAGGCTGACTCACGATGGGATTCCTGATGCCAGAAAAAACAGCTGAATAAGTCCATGCATGAGGGGACTGCTTCCCCAGGCTGGACGCTGCAGCCAGGGCACCCATTAACTCCCTGAGAGCTGCAGCCTCTCCCCACGCCTGCCGGTCCCAAAGCACTTTGGGCTTCCATGTGGAAAGAGCCAGGGAGGCAGTGGAGGAGCCCCTGAGAGGATTCCCAGGGCCAGGAGCAGCAGGCACTGCCCAAACTCGCTTATTTTTATAATGGCAGTGACGTGAAAGCTGGGCCTGCGTGGTACTCCTGGTCCTGCATCCTCTGACACCCGCAGCAACCTCCAGGAGGGGGGAATCCAGAACTGCCCATTATTACCCAAAAAGCTTCCAAGAACCCTTCAGGCTTGCTCTGTGAAATTCTGGGAGTGAAGCACCCCCCAGGCTCCCTTCTGAGGTCTGGATTGGACCCATTTCCACTGCTAAGCCCAGAGGAGTGGTGGCGTTCTGAGAATCATTCAGCCAGTCCAGCCCGCATCTGGGATCTGAATTTGCTAATGCAGGCGTGCCAGGGCCCCAGGCACCCAGCAGGATCCCTCACCATGTCCCCATCCGAGGGAAAACGTTCCCTGCACGCCCCTCCTGCAGGAGCACCAGCAATGGGAGTGGGCTCCGTGTGGGAAGTCTGCCCCTCAGAATTCGAGTGAAATAATAATCCCATTAAGAATCTCTCCTTTAAATCATAGATGTGTCCGTGAGAAAGTTAATGACAAACCTTACATGCACATTCAATTCAAATCAGCACATCCAATTAACTCCATTACCTGCAGGCTCCCTCATCTCCCAGTCTCTTCCTCTCCTGTCACATTTCCTTTATGCATTTCTCCCAGACCAGGACGGAATGGATCTGTCACTGTGGGCATCACCTTTGCCTTTGCCCCAGAGCCTGGAAGGGTGGGCTCCCTGCAGGAGCTCGCAGCACTGTCAGGAGAAGGGGCTGGGAGCAAAGCAGCTCCTGGACACCAGCTCTGGTCCCCGGGGGAGGAGAAAAATCCATCCTGTCCCAAATTGCACAGTCCAACTAAACATTAAATACTCTCACTAATCACTGCTGGGGTTGCCCTTGCAAAACCCTGGGGAGAAAATCTGCACAAAGTCTGGATTTCAGGTCCCTGGCCCTTTGGAGGGATCATCCCAACACACCCCCAGCTCTCCCACCCTCCAGGAGAGCCACACAGGTCCCCTCTCACTTGGAGCCTCCTTGCCCAAGGGATTAAATTGCCCTCGGCTCAGCCAACTCCTCCCTTCCAGGGTGTGTGGGCTCTCCTGGCTGTGCAGCTGGGAGCTGGGATTATTCCCTGGAAAAGGAATAACGGGGAGCAGGTGTGGGGCGGCTGAGGGCACTCCAGCTGAGGTGGGGCAGCACCTGAGCAGGGGGAGGCAGGGGGGGCTCCAGCCTCTGCTCAGCCCCCCTGCCCCATCACTGACGGACCTGAGGCTCAGTGGATGCAGCACTGGAGTCAGAAAATCTCTGTGTGTCTGTTTCACACCCACTCGTGCTTCCTACCCTTCAGTTCGGGAAATGCGAGCTCGGCGCTCAAAGCTGCGGCTCCCCAGAGGAGCCAGGAGGCAGAGGAGGTGCTGGGCTAATTGGGGAGGGGGCACCGAGAGCCCCCCGGGCTGGCAGCAGCTCCGGGGGGAGCTGGGCTGGCTCTGCAGTGCTGCACCCACACACTGCTGGTGACGCAGCAAACAAACAAACAGCGGCACCAACCCAAATTAAGGCACCCGCCGCGCCAGGGCTGCATGGGGGCTCCTCTGGGGAAGGCTTCCTGCCTGTGCCAAGGGGCTGCAGCCTGCCCAGGCTGAAACAGAGACCCCAACGCCCAATCTGAGCATTCCTGAGTGTGAGCTCACCTCCAGGGAAAGCCAGAGGGGTTTTGAAACACAAAACAAATTGGAAACCACAGTTCCTTCCCTGTTAAAGCTCAAACCACCCTCAGCAGGCCATTGCACCAAATAAACTCTGGTTGTCCCATCCCTGGAGGTGTCCAAGGCCAGGCTGGACAGGGGGCAGCCTGGCACAGTGGGATTCATGGAACAGGAGGAGCTTTAAGGTCCCTCCGGCCCCAACCGTTCTGTGACCCCCTGGTCTGTTCACTGCGCCCTGGCAAAGGACACCCAGCTGCCACACCACGGCCGAGGAGCAGCTCTGGGGAGCAGCCACGAGGCTGGACCTGCCGGGAGAGGAGATGAACATTTCTTCCATGCACACAGATCTTCCCATTCCCAGAGGAAAGCCATCGGGACAAGGGCCCCTTGCTGCCTTTCTGCAGGGTTCTGGAGGGGAGAGGAGCCAATTGTTGGGGTGAAGCAGCGGCTCAGACATCCTGACAGGACAAACCCTTAAGAGAAATTGCTGCTGGAGAGGTTCTTTCCTTCTCCAGGCCTTTATTTCCTTCTCCCATCCTTCTGCTCCCTCCACCCTTGTGCAGAGCTGATCCTGCAGGATGGCACGGAGGCACCATGCAGAGCCTAATCAGCAGCCCCATGTCTTTAATTTATTACTGCATGAGAGGCTCGTTTAGAACAAAGCTGCCAGTTCGGGAGATCATTCCTTGAAAAGACTTTTTATTTGAAAAGCTGTCAGCTCACACCTTGTCACAGCCCTACTTGCAGCAGCAGAACTTTAATAACATGCCACCTCATGCAAATGAGCTGCTAATTAATTAAGTAGTATTCTTCCGGGGATGGATTCATTAGAATGAAATTTGGGCTGGTGAGGTTGGATTGCTTTGGATGGTGCTTTAAATCAGCAGCATTGTCTCTTCCTGGAGGCCCAGCTCTCCCTCCCATCCAGAGGGAAGCTCCTTCCCATTCTGCGCCCCCAGGAAGGCTCTGCACACCCTGGTGCTGGAACCAACCACTGCAAGGCACAGGCCAGCCCTAAATCAGCTAAAACCAGCAGTGAGATGTAGAAAATTATGTATGATGTGCCCAAAAGATTTTCTTCTATAGTACTGAGGAAATCCAGCGCAGGAGAGGGCTCAGTACAAAAGCAGGAGGCAAAGACTGTTAATCTGGGGGCTCCAGGGGTCAGGGAATGCTGAGAAGGAGCAGGGCTGCTTTCTTTTCTTTTGGGGCAGGGCTGCTTTCTTTTGGGGCACTTGTTGCAAAGAGACAATTGCTGGGGCCCAGGGCGAGCAGCCCTTCCAGCAGCAGCAAGCACAAGCCCCCACAGGTGGGGACGCTCAGGCTCCTGAGGCTTTCCTGCTCAGAGGGAGGAGAGCTCAGGGCACAAGCCCTGTCCTCTCCAATCTGTCCCCTATGAAGAACCCCAGGGAGCAGGGGTGTCCTTTCCCCCTGTTCAGCAACACCCCCATCTCTCTTTGCCCTCCAGTTTGATTTTTGAGGCGGTGTCTCGGGCACTGGGAACCACTGTTAGCAGCACTGCTCTGCTCCAGGCTTTGCAGTTTGGCACCGAGCAAGGAAACCATCAAAGGGATGAAGCTCTGGCCTCCCAGAGGCAGGAGCGAGGTGGGTGTCGCTGTGCCCGCTGCTCCTCAGCCTCTGCCATCCTCCCCCTGCCTCACCCCGCTCCTCCTGCTCTGTGCAGCTCAGCACAGCTCCTGCCCTTCCAGCAAATGAAAGCACGGGTGAGGAAAGAGAGGGACAGCTCCAGGAACGGGCAGGGAGGGGTTTTTTATTCCTAAAGCATCCTGCTCTCCCTGGTCCTGGCAGCCTTGAGCAGGGTGCACTGTAGGTGAGCACAGCCCGGGCTGCCCCTCAGCCCTCCGGGTGCCACAAACCCTGGGTCCTTCCCTGCCTTTTCCCACTCTTTGCCCTCGTTCTCCCCTTTGCCCTGACCCAAAGCTGGGCTCGGGGTGAGCAGGAACCCAAAGGGACACCCGAGCCAGGACAGAAATCCACAACTCCCTGGCTCTGCCTGCAGGATGGAGGGATGGAGGGAGGCTTCTGGGGAGGGAATAACAGCCCGAGTGAAGGGAAACAGGCTGAGTGCTGAGCCTCGGTCTCTGTGATGGACAGAAAACATGAGAGCTGGTGTTATTCTGGTGTTATTTAGGGCGAGGGAGGTACCAGGTATCTGCTTGTCACAAACCATTTGCGGCTCTTGCCCAAAGGCCCCAAAATAGCCCTGCATCTGTGTTATCTGTCCACACCTCACCTGTGCCCTTCCAGCTGAATAATCCTGCACAGCTCTGTGTCAGGCTCTCTCTCCCCACCAACATCCTCCTCCAGCGCTGCATTTCACAGCTGAAGGGATTGGTCTTGCTTAGTTTGCTTTGTTGACCTTGAGTGGCCATGTAAAATGGCATCAAAAGCCACTTAGACAAGACTGTCTAATGTGAAGTTCGCTCTAAACGAGCTTCAGTGAGTCGTGATTCTCCCCAAGGAGGAAAAAACTAAATGACTGTCAAAAATTGCCACACAAAAAACCCTGTTTCTCCAAAGCCACGGCTTCCAGCCGATCAGGTGGGAGCCACAGAGTTCCTCAGGAAATATTATTCTCTTTCCTTTTTGAAAACATCGTGTAAGTAATATGTTTCAAATGGCTTCGATTTCCTGCCCAGCACCTCCCGGGAATGCTGGAACATGAGCCAAACTCTGAGCTGCCGAAGGCCAAAACCCAGAAGGAAATAAGAGAATCTAAATTTTATTGTCTTTGGGGTTTATAAAGCTGTGGATAAATCCTGCCTGGTGGTTCTGCGCCGCTCTAGGTCAGGCAGGAGCGATCAGGTGAACAAGGAGGCCGTGCATATTTTTGGTTTCACTTGTGCATGCAGAGCCAGTCATGTGTTACTGATCAGATCTAACCTTGCTCGGGCAGAGGATGTGAGAAAATCACAGAGCGCTCGGCTTAGCTCAAACCCCGGGAAAAGAGTCTGTCCCAAAGGCTGTGCTCCCCCAGGCCACTCCTGCCCAGCAGGACTCAGAGCTGCAGCTGGGGATGGGGGTTCCAAACCGGGGCAGGCTCTCACGGAGCCTCTGTCCCAGCCCGTCCCTGCCCGCTGCCCGGCCACGGGCTGGCTTTGGCCAGAGCAGCCCTGCAGGGAGGTCGTGTGAGGACAGAGAGCCCAGCCGAGCTGGCACTGCCCCACGGCTCCCTCCAGCCCTGCCCTGCAGCCCGGCTGTGCTGGGGGCAAACTCCGAGCAGGGACGGGCTCCGTGTTTGGGGCTGCTCCATCATCTCTGGGCACGCGGGAGCTCGTGTCTCCTGCAGGAAGGCACCACCAGGACCAACCGGGCTGGCTGGGGCCCAGGGACATTGGCTGGAACATTCTCTGTCTTGGAAGCATTAAAAGCTCCTGAGGGGAGGCTCTGCAATATAAACCCATGGGGCTGAATCGCTCCCTGTCTGCTCCTCTGTGCCCCAATCTCCGTCAGACAGAGGTTTGAGGTAGCTCAGGTTCCTGGTGTGTGAGGAAAGCTCCTCTTGCCCCTCTGAGCTGCTTCCCCAGTGCTATTCTGGGGCAGATCAAGGATAAAAATAAAAATAAAAAGCAAAATCTCTTCCATCTCTGCACTGTAGCTCCCTAAGCCTTCAGCACATGCCCTTTCCAGCATCTCAGAATTAATCAGCAGATAAGCAGATGAACTGGCTCTGAGTAATCTGTGTATGCAACACATGGAACGCTGCTCAGCACGGCCTTGAACGCAGTGGGATTTGCTGGGCTGGGCTCAGAGCACACGTCTGTCCCTGTCCCTCTGTCCCAGTCCATCCCTGCCCTGGAAGATTGGAGCTGCAGCTGCCCAGAGCTGGCCCAGCCCTGCTCGGCCTCGGGCAGGGAGCAGGGGGGACAGGATCAGCTTGCTGGTCCTCAGATCTCCAAATTCAGAGTTTCATTTCAGATTCAGCTCAGGGAGGAGAGGCATCTGCAGGGGCTTGGAGCTCTGTCTGTGACTCTGAGCCAGTCAGGAGTCAGGGCTGGGTTTAATGCTTGAAGTGCTGTCCTTGAAACGCTTCAAATTCCCGGTCCTGTCCTGGCAGGACCACAGAGCTTCCCTCTTCAGCCCCTTCACAGGGAAAACACATCAGAAGGAGGTGAGGGGACGTGCCCAAGGCCCTGCTGCGTGGGCTGCTCCTGGTGGCCATCACAAGGTCACTTCGCTGATGCCACAGCTCTTTGTTGGTGGCCACGGGAGCCACGGGCACGGGGCAGACGGAGCAGGAGCACAGGGTGACCCCGGCAAAGCACAGCAGTGATGTCAGACACCCCAGAGAGGGGGGAGGGAGGCGAAAAGGGGCCGTGGCTGCAGGACTGGAGCTGGAAACGGGTTTGGAACACACGAGCAGCGCAATCTGAACGCCCTGCGGGACACGGCAGCCCCAGCCTGGCTTCGTGCTGAAAGGTTTTGCCTGTAGCTCCTGAGCAGGGCAGGAGGTGGAACAGAGCTGGCCCAGAGCTGCCAAACCCCACGCAGAAGCAGCTCTGCCCCCAGGCCCGCTCTGGGTCCCCCAGCTCAGCTAATCCCTCTGCGTACCCACAGCCCAAAATCAGCCTCGGGAGATGGGCTCAGGCTGGGTGCAGGGATGGGAGAGACAAAGCTCCAGCACATTCCTGCTCTCGCTTCCATAATTGACCTGTAGATAAACACATGGCTTCCGCCCGTAATCCCCTGCAGCCTCATGAACATCAGCCGCGCTAAATTTTTCATGTAATTAAGAGAAAAACCCTAATCCAGTGTAATTAGCTCCCTGATTGCCAACGTCAGGCAGCAAAGCAGTGTTTGAACAGCAATTCAGGTCTAGCTGGTTAGGCAAATACTGCGTGTGTGGTTCAGTAATTCAACACTGGAACAACTCCCCCTGTGCTGTCCTCACGGGCTGCTTCCCTAAACAGCTCTAAGTGCTTTCATTACTGCAAGAGGCCTCATCTCCCCCAAACTGCAGTTCCACCGAGCTCCAGTTACATCCCCAAGGGGCTGGGCACGAATCAAGGCCAGCAGCTCACCCGGAGCCCCCTCGGCGCTGGTGTTGGCGCGGTACCCCCAGCCCGTCTGCAGCCGGCAGCGATCGCACCAAGATTTTGGGACAGCACCACCCCTAAATTCAGCATCTGAGAGCCACAACTGACACCCTGATGGAGAAACAGTCTCCTCGTGAGGGATGCTCAGCACCAACACCACAACCTGGCAGAGCTGGAGACGACCACACCTACGAGGGCTTTTATGGCGCAGATGAAAATTTGTCGCAGCCACCGAGCCCTTTTGGATTGCTGTGTTATTTTTCTCTTTCATTCATATACATGAAGGCAAAATTTTGAGAGTGAAATGTTTGAATTTTGGGAAGGGGAAGCAGATGGGAGAGGAAGAGAGAACGTGGATGTGTGTGCCAACGGGGAGGCAGAGAAACCAAGAAAGCACAGAGAGAAGACACCTTCACTTAACCATTTCATCCATCCCCAGCAACAAGGAGCTGGGCTGCTGAAGCCACTGTCAGATATTTGTGTTTTCTTTCTAAAATTCACCTGTGACAAACTACAGACACCTCCAGCTCTCAATAGTCACACCTTCATCTTCAGGCCCAACGCCAGCCTCCTGAAGCACAGGTTTGAAAGCGATATTATTGTGGGAGTATTTGTTGGCGTGTCTCAAGGAGGATTTTATTCCTCATCCTAGGCAGCGTCACAAAGGGTTTTTCTGCTCTTGGAAAAAGGTCTTGCTCTCTGCTTTGGCAGTTTTGGTTGCTGCTGCTTTAGAGGCTGAGTTGTTGTGCCTGGGAGAGTGCAGACCCCCAGGAGCAGCCCCCCTGGTGTGAGGAGCGGGCTCAGAACCATCACACAGCCCCAGCCTCGCAGCCTGGATCCCTGCAGAACACCAGATCCCTGCTGGGGCATGTCAGAGCCAGCCCTGGGTGTTTGTGCCGTGCCTGGCTCCCCCCAGGGCTCCGGGCTCTGCTCCCAGCCCCGCTCCTCCGTCCCCTCCTCATCCCTCTGCCCCAGGAACAGACCAGCAGCCAGCAGAGCAGGCTGCTCCTTTGTAGCGGAGCCAGGGAGATTTCTTTAGACAAAAACGAGCGAAGATTTATCAATTCAAAGCTCCTTTTAAAGAGAAGCCCCTGAGGAGAGCGAGCCCAGATGCTCGCTGGCCTTGCGAAGCCAGCTCCCGCTCCCGCCTGCCTTTGGGCACAGGCTGAGCTCCACGGGCTGCTCTGGGGGACAACCAGGCTGGGGCAGAGCCTCCTGCCTGGATGGCAGCACATCAAGATGGATTGCAGCAGCAGCAGCAGCGGGGATCTGGCACAGCCCCGTGCTCTGCCAGCGTTCCCTTTGCATGGAGACGGCGCTTCCAGCCCAAACCCAGCCTTGTTTGTCCCCAGTGCCCGCAGAGGAGCCGCTCCCAGCCCAAACCCAGCCCTGGGGAGCATTCCCCAAGGCCGTGCTGCAATTCCCTGTCTGCAGGCACACCCCGAGCTGCATTTCCAGCCCCCCAGGCAGGTGCTGGGCTCTGCCCTTCCCTCTCTGACCAGGGACAGGGATGCTCAGACTGCAGGCAGGAGATCCCATCTGCACACCGGGGCTGTCAGGGGATGGAATTTTGCCGTCTCCCAGGAATTATTGCAGCTTTCAGGCAGCTTTGGGGACATCCTTCCTGCCCACACCCCCAGTATCGAGTGCCTCTGACACGTGAGTCTGTGCTGGCTGCTCTGTGGTGTTTTTGCCTTCAATCCAGCACAAATTCCTCTCTCCATCCCCCATGCCTGCCCAAAGCCAGGCATCCTAAGGCTCCATGGGGAGCTGTGAGGTGATGAAGGGAGCTGGAGGCAGCTCTGTAGTGGCTGGATGCTTTTTATTCCTCTTTTTCCCATTTAACATCCATCAAAGCACAACTGGGAGAGCAGCCCCAGACTGGTCAGACTGGGAGCTGGGACTGGGACACCCACGGGGGATGTGCAGCAGCATCCCAGAGATGCCTGCTGCTGGCTCTCAGGTGAGAATGCTCCAGCAAAGCCTCAGCCCAGGGAGCTGGGGGTGTTCCCAGCCTCTGTTTTGCCAGGGGATGGTGGCAGAGTCTCCAGCCAGGCCCAGGAATCCCAGGAGCCTTGGCATTCGCGTTAATGAGCACTGGCAGGAGATTTGCAGCCAGTCAGGGGAGGTGTCAGAGTGCTGAAAGGGGCAGAGGAAGGTGTTGGAAGGAAAGGGAGCTGCTCACAATCACCTCCAGGCAGCTTTGAGGTGACCTGAGGGACCACTGGGACCCTGAGGCTCTGTTTCCATCCCCTGCCCTCAGAAGCTGCAGTTCTAACAAGGGGAGTTGTTGGAATTGCTCTCACTAAGCAGAGACCAGGTATCAAATGTTCCTAAAGCTTTTAAAACAAGGGCTATAAACCGAGCCAAGGCTCAGAACTGATATGGAAAGTTCCCTTCCAGGACAGATTTCCCCAGTGAGGGAGTGCTGGCAGCCACAGCAGCCTCTGTGCACGAGGCCACTGCTCAGTGTCGGAGGAGCTGAGCTCCTTCTTGCCTTTCTCTTCCCATTGCTCCAGAACAACACAGCCCCCCTCCCCATCCACACATCTGCAGGGTGTAATCTGCTAATGATTCCAGGCCTCGTGCTTTGCCACTGTCATGATTTATTGGTTGTGTCACGCTTTGCACTCAGCTGTGAAGAAATCTTGCCGTGACCTCAAACCACGAGACTCCAATTTTCCTGGTGCTGGAGGCCTCTGGCCTGGCCAGTCCAACCCACCAGGTATTCCCCCCGGCCCTTCCTGCAGTTTGTGCTTCCAGAGCCGGGCTGGGAGCCGGGTCCTGCTCGGAGCACCTGGAGTGCTGTGGTTTGTGTTTCAGCAAAGGGCTGCGGCAGCCGCCGGAGCCCCTGCTCCCGAGAGGTTCTGTGCCTTGAAAATTCATTCTAAAGCAGCTTCAAACCCTCCAGTTTTCATTATTAATACGACTCCTTTCATCAGAGTCCACTCATCTTTTTGCTTTCTATTTCTGTCTCTCCCCTTTCATTGTTTCCCTGGCGCTTCCATGGGAATGGCACCGAGACCCCGACCCGGCAGCTGAGACAGCGCCCGCTCCCTTCCAGCAGCAGGAATTTATTCCATCAAAGCCTCCTCCTCGAATCCAGGGTTCGTTGTGGAGTTTTTTTCCCCCCCTTCATTTTAATTCCATCTGTATTTAATCCCAGACAAACACAAACAACAATCTCAGCTCCCTAAGGCCATCGCTTTCTAAATCAGTTACAGCCAACTCCAATTAGCAGGCAGGCAACATGAGCAGCTCCTTACGCTCCTGGATCCTTGGGAACGAGCCAGCCCAGAAGGTCCTTTTCCCCAGACTGTCCCTTTTTTTCCTTCTGAAGGACTTGCACCATCATTAGAGTCACAGGCTCTGCAAGATGAAACACCCTCCCCTTGGCTTCTGCCGCCGCGGGATGATGTTCCGCGGCCTCATTAATGCTGTTTGTGGTTCTGTGCTCCAACACCTGAGTCTACCTGCAGGCTTTGATTTACAAGAAGATCCCGAAGGCTCTACAAGCGCTGAAGAGAGACTTTATCGGTCACTTTAGCTTCCCTCTTAGCCTGCACTTGAAACTGCTTCTTAACAGCCTCTCTAAGCCGGGCTGAGGAGAGGCAGCTCCTGCCAGGAACAAACCTGCCCCTTCTCAGGCCATGAGAGGATCTCTCAGAGATTCCCTGGGGACGCCTCTGCCTTCTCAGGCCACGGCAGCATCTCCTGGAATGACCCTGGGGCAGAGCCCACCAGCCCTTAGAAGAGCTCACCACATTCAGCAGGCACAGCCCATGGAATTATTTGGTTGAACCTGACTGTGAGCTCACCATCCTCAGATTGTTTTGGTGGGAATAGTCTAATCCTGCAGGCTGGTGGGATTTTCCTGTAATTATCCAGAGAGTTCTTTATGGCTCAGAGCTGGTGCTGTCCCCTGCTCTGCCAGGGCTCTGCTGAGCTGCTCCCCTCACTGGGTGTCTGGAGGGTGCTGGGGGCACTGGTGGAGCTCAGTCCTTGGTCCCCTGGCAGAAGGGATGTGCCCAGGCCGGACACACACTGTCCCCCACAGCCATCCCTCCCTCCATTAGGGAGCTATTTCAGGCAACGATTTCTGATGAGAATCTGTATTTTATTAATTATGGGTGTGCTTTGCTGCTGGAGTCTTTATGTGCTTGCCAGCTGTATCAGTCCGAGGGGAACCATTAAACCCTGCGCCTGGAGCGTGCCACGTCCCTGCTGGGACACATCTGTCACCAGGGTCAGCCCGGGGCTGGGGCCGTGGCCAAAGCTGCCATCCCCCTCTCCTCTGGAACACAGAATCATTCAGGCTGCAAAAGACCTCCAAGATCATCGACCCGGTGCCACCATGCCCACCAAACCACGTCACAGTGCCAGCTCCGCTCCTTTGGTGAACACTTCCAGGGATGGAGACTCCACCGCTTCCCTGGGGAGCTGTTCCACTGCCCCACCGCTCTTCCAGTGAAGACATTTTTCCCAATATCCAGCACGTCCACTCTCTCCCCAGCGAGGGCCACTGCGGCAGTGCAGGGGAGGCTGTGCCCTGGCCAGCCCGGGGCCGTAGGGTGGCCAGGCAAGGTCCCCCTGCAGTCGCTGCCGGGCCTCTCCTTCCCCCTGGCTGGTGGGGAATGCACGGAGCCAGATCCGGCGCTGCTGGGCTCCAGCTCAGCGTGCTGCCAGCAGCTGTCAAAGGGACAGATGAAGATGGGAGAGGAAATACTTGCATGGCTGCAAACCCCCTCTCCAGCCATGTTTTCCCAGCTCAGCGCCCGGGCTCGCTCCGCAGCGACAGCCCCGCGATTCCTCCGCTCGCCTCCCGCTGCATGCACACACCTCCCCGGCAGCCAGGAAAAGGATTTCCCCCATTCCTGCCTGTTCCTACCACGCAGGGATATCAGAAAGAGCAGCGTGTGCAGGCAGACAGATTTATCCACCTGCCCTACCTGGCAAAACTGATTGGGTTTGACAGACGTGCCGGGATGTGCCGGCGCATTAACGACCAGTTTAGCATGGAAACGAGCGGAGCACTGCTCCTCACAGATGTTAGGAGGAGAAGTTTATCTAAAGCATATTTTATGGCTGTGCAGTCTGTATTAGATCAGCAGTCTCAAGAAAAATCACTACAGGCTCCTTCCCTAACAAATACACACAAAATTGTAAAATCAAATAAAACAAAACCTCCCCCGAACGAAGCGTGACACGTTTTACAAACCAAATTCTTTGCTGCTGAGGTGACTTCGGCTCTTGGGTGAGGACTAAAGAGATCACCAGGAAGGAGAAAAGGGTGAGAAGTTACCCAGTGCAGCCACACACAACCCATCCCTGCGATCAACCATTCCCAGGACCTGCCTTCCCCTCCGAGCAAGTGACTTAAGTCCTGTTATTTTAGAGAGATCTTGAGACAGAGCCGCATTAATGGGCTCCACTGTCTGCAAAGTGCTCGCGCTTAGATACCCGCAAAGCTGAGCAAGAGAGGCACCAGGCTAAAAAATGTTCCCTCTCAAGCAAAACAGACTCGCGCTTGGATTGCACAGAAATTAAAGCAACAAAAGGTCTCTGAAGCCAATTGCCATCTAACTGAGAAACAGGCTCGTCACTTTGTACACCCATCTGGCAAGGACATACTTTCCATTTCAGCAAGTGCGAGAATGGGTGGACAGCGAGGGGAATGTGAAAACAGCAAAGAAAGGAGAAGAATGCAAACCTGCGGGACAACACTGCTGCCCTGTTATGAATACTGTACTCTATTCATATGAAAATCCATACGGCTGCTACTGTTGCATGCACTCTTCTTACACAGCATGAAATTAAAATTCCTCCTCAGTCTCACATTGCCAGCACTACAGAGCAACTCCAGAGCGGGCGAGCAGACAATTTATCCTTTGGCTTCCTCAGACGGGCTTGTGCTGGGATTGGAAGCCAGTGGGGTGAGGGAGACGAGTCCATTGCCCACGGTGACAAATTCTGCTTCCCAAACAAATCCCAGAGAAATATTGCTGGCCTGGAGTCTGGCTGTTGGTGCTCCTTTCCCAGTGCAGTTTCACATGCGTAATTCCCCCCCAGGCCCCCCTGCCACTTCCCTTCTTATCTTCCCCGAACAAACTCAACGTGCAGGCTAATTTCAAGGAGTGTTTCACCCAGAGTCCAGCCAAATGTCAGTGGATCTGCTGGAAATGCAAATTGAGACAATCATGCAAAAGAGGAGGGCTTATGGATTGCGCGGGAGGGCAACAGAAGGCAAATAAAAGCTGACAAGGAGAGGGAGCAGGGAACAAATCTCCCGTCTCAAGCTGTTGATCATTTGCACAAATGCCCGGCGAGCAGCAAAGACAGATTCCCAAAAATGCCCAAATCCCATTGATTATCACTGCTAAATTGTCTGCGTGCCTCCAAACCCCTCCTACCTCCAAGCTCCTGAACCAGCATTTCACTCCCACCATTCCCACCCACTCCACGGGGTGTAAATGACAGGGAAGAGATGGAGAAGGGATCTGGAGCAGAGCTGAGGAGTCTGGGAGGGCTTTTTGTGGTTTCCCAAATTCCAAAGAGCCATTGAGTTGTCAAAAGCAATTGCAGCTCTCACTGAAAGTGTTTTATTTTGTGCTTTTGAGAAAGTCGGGATAACTGTGAGATCATCTGGGGACAAAGTGGGGGGAAGATGTTGGAGACAAGAACTCGATGAGATCAAACCCAGACACAAGAATTTTTCAGATACAAACAAATTTGTTCGAAGGTTTGCTCATTATGTGTGCAGAGAACCAGCAAGCAGGAGGACAGGATCTATACTCTGTGCCATAACATGATAGAGAATTAATCCCCTCAGCTTACGAAATTCCTTATAAATTGCAAGGGGGACGGTATCTGCAGTGTTATATTTTATCACACTTTCTGTCAAAATATCCCTGGCAGGGAGCCTTTTTGGAGATGCAATCAGCGCCAAAGCCCTGTTTGGGGAGGAAGATTTGAACCAAACAGCAGCAAACTCCAAAACGTTCCTTGGGAGGGCTTTGGAGAGAAACCCCTTAGAGCAGGGTTAGTGCGGTCTGGCCTCCTTCAATCACCTCGTTTTATGGCTTTGCCCAGCCCCGTAAGGAGCAGAAATGCTCTCAAGGTCTCTTAACAGCGGTGCTAATCCAGGCTGGCTGCTCCAGCCCGCCCCGAGCCCCCCGGGAGCACAGAACTCTTCACAGAAAGCGTCCCACGAGAAGTTTGTCACCTCCCAGGTGACGCGGGGCGACGCTCACGCTTCACGGCCCGGCTCACAGAGCCCAGACCGTCATCACCCGTGGAGCAGAGCAAAGTGAGCGAGGGCTGAGCTCCCGGAGGTGGCACTCAGGGTGGGGACACCGGGCTGCTCCGGCGCTGGCCTCTCTGAGTGCTCACGCTTGGCTGCGCCCCGCACTTTTGTGAGGCGCTCCGGTGTTTTTGGCAGCCACTGAACTGGAAGGAAAAGGGTCTGATTATCTCCTCCAGCACCTCAGTGGTGACCCAGACCACTGACCCCTTTCCTGTCACTCTCCATTTGCTCTGGATGTTTTACACAGCGAGGGGGCAAAGCCTTCACAATTGATCCAGGCTGCATCCAAAGGCTCAGTGGTTACCGCGTGGTTTCAGCTCCATCTCTTGCTCGGGGGCTCTTGATCTGCCTGTCCTCCTTGGAGGAGAGGTCTGGGGGGCAATGCTGGGGTCAGGACCTCCGGCACAGGCTGGGCAGCTCTCATTCAAGCAAAAGCTGCTCCGTGTCCAGTGCCTGCTTAAAAGCCAGACAATGCAGCCTCCGTTGACGCCAAAGTTGTCTTTGCCACACACCGCAGAACCCCAGAACGGTTTGGGCTGGAAGGGACCCTAAAGATCATCTCATTCCAAACCCCCTGACATGGCCGGAGACCATTCCACCATCCCGGGTCACCCAGAGCTCCATCCAGCCTGGCCCTGAACGCTCACAGGGATGGGGAGCCCAGATGTTGCCACAGCCCCAAGATTAAAACAGCTGCGCGGGGTTTGTGTTACCTGAACTCTGAAAACGAGCCTGAAAGCACTCACTGCTGTTATTTGACACCAGCCCTGACTCACAGCTTGGCCTGCAGCTTCAGGGTAAAGCTCCCTGCAGCATCCAGCAGGCATCCAAATCCCCCAAAGTTTCTCAGTGCTGCCCGATGCGAGCAGAGGTTTGCCAGCCCTTCCACGCCGAGCTGCGCTCAGCTCCAGCTGAGCCCGGTGTGAGCAGATTGTGTGAAAGATGAAAAATAGCCATCTGGATTCCTGCAGTGGAGACAGCCAGGAAAGTTTCCGGAGAAGGCTCCGTTCTGTGGGAATCTGCAGAAGCGTCCCTGCAGCAGCGCTGCGGTGCCAGAGCAGCGCAGGGAGCTGCACAAGGCTCTGCCCGGGATACAAAGCCTCTGCCCAGGAGCGCTGGATCCAGCCCAGCCCAGACTGGGAGATGCTGCTGCTCTGACAGAGGTTTGGCAGCCGCTGTGGGTTTGGGGTGGGTTCACATTAAAGACCTTTGGCTCCGAGTCAAGGACACGGGGTTTGTCAGGGGTGGGGAGGGGACCACGACAGCCCGTCCCCTGCCACAGGAGAGAAGCTGGGGGCTCTGACCTCCTAACCCAGCCCCAGGACTCTTTGTGTGCTCTTGTCCAGCTGTAAAATGGAGATAAAGTTTACCCTTATCTCCCTCCCGGGTCCTGCTCTCGGGGGATGTGGGCAGGGAGCACCGGCCCGGTGCTGGAGGGGTTTGCTCTGTATTACTGCAGAATCAATAAATAATGCCCAGGTCCCTGCTGCTATCCCAGAAGAAAGCTTGAGCAGAAAGAGGCAAAAGGAGGTGAGAAAGAGCAGCTGGCACAGGTGCTCCTTCTGCTCCAGTAAAACTGCAGCTCCTCGTGCTGCATGCATTTTAAAAGGAAAGTGGGGCTGGCCGGGCCCTGATGTCTCTTCCAAGAAGTTGTGGAGCAGTGGGGGTGAAGGGGACAGCCCCAGCAAAGAGCTGGGGGTGCAGGGACAGCCCCAGCGAGCGCTGGGCGGGGGGACACGTTGGGGACATGGTGATGGCACAGGGTCCCCATGGATGCAGGGATGGGGACCCACCTGCAGCTTCCCGCGCTGCTGGCACAGAGAGGAGCCAGCCCCTCTTTAATAAATCCATCAAAGCATTTTAAAATTAACTGCAGCCCTCGGTGTCACCCCGCTGGCACCCCCGGAGGCGGCTGGAGCGGGCCGGGCTGGCGGGATGTAATTAAACACCAGCACGTGTATCCTGTGTTTGCTCCCGTTAATTGGGGTGCGAGGGGAAGCTGCTCGCAGCAGAGCCCCGCGTGACTCCGCTGTTTTCCCTTCGAGGTGCCAAATCCCACCTGTGCCCGCTCCACCCTCCTCTCCCTTTCCTTCTCCCAGGAAAAGATTCCACCTGGCCTCCCATTCCAGCAGCTCCTGCTCACAGCAGCTCCCCTGTGGTGGAACAGCATCACCTGGTCACACAGCCCCTTCTCCCACCCTGCGCCCCTCCTGCTCCCATCCCTTCCCGGGAGCTCTGTGCGTGCACAGCCACGCGTCCCTGCAGTGATAGGTGCAATTTGGAGC
This sequence comes from Regulus satrapa, assembly GCA_013396955.1. Taxonomy (NCBI): domain Eukaryota; kingdom Metazoa; phylum Chordata; class Aves; order Passeriformes; family Regulidae; genus Regulus; species Regulus satrapa. The sequence goes on from VWZN01009185.1 coordinate 620,781, forward strand.
AATTTCCCTGCCACTCTCGCTGCAATCTCGGNTGCCACTCTCGCTGAAATCTCGGGTAATCTCCCCCCAGAGGGGATCAGAGATCCCACGGCGCCGTAAGGAATGCAAATCACATCCCCCCGTGGCTCTGAATAATGCAGAGGAGAGCAGCCAGGAGGATCCGGGAGGTGGTGTGGGGTGGATCGGGGCGGCGTGGGGAGGTGTGGGCTGTGTGCCTGCTCCTCTCTGGGGACGCTCCCCTTACAAAGAGCCTCAACAGTGGCTGGGCAAGGGGAAATCATTCGTTGGCACCATTCCAGCTGGCAGCTTCCTGCAGGTGCCAGAACCTCCTGTCCAGAGGTGCCCCGTGGGGATTTGTACTCAAACGGTGTCACCAGAGCTGGGGTGATGGCTCTGAGCTCACAGAGCCCTCAGCAGAGCAGGTTTGGGCTCAGAGGGAATGCCCAAAGAGTGGGAAGGCAGAGTGAAGTCTCTGCAGCTCACCTGGTGATGCCTCCCTGCTCCCACCACCATCAGCGGCGACATCAACTTCCCTGTTCCACATCCCACTTATCTGCTTCATGTGGAGCAGCCTAAGGGACATCTCTCGTTTCTGGGGGCGGAGGTAAAACTTGTTTTGCTTCTCTCCGAGCACCGCCGAACACGGGCTGAAGCCCAGCACAGCAAGACCATGCATTAAAAATGTCTGCTCCTCGCAGCCCAAACCACAGCTATTTAACAGTCCAGTTGGCAATTCCAGAAGAGCATTAGAGCTCCAACGCTCCCAGGCCCTTCATTTAAGGTGCAGTTGAAATTCCCGGCGCTGGGAGATGCCCCTGGATGCTCCAGTTCTCACCCCAAACCCTCTGTGGGTGGGATGGGGAGCAGAACCCACCCCTGAATTTAATGTTTCAAACCTCTTCTCTACCCTGGCAGCACAAAGTCCCCAGCACTGAGCCGCACCACCAGGAGAGGCAAGAAATGGAAAATCCAAATGCATTGGAGGCCCAGAAATAAGGAGGGAGGCACCAGTGAAATATTCTTACTTTGTTATCCTAACGGGATGTGAGCTGGGAGAAAGTTCCCAGAGGGCGCATGAAACTTCTGCCAGCTCCATTTTCCTTTCAGAAACCCCAGCCAGGCTGACAGAGCCCTCCAGATTAAGCAGGGATTTGCTCATTCTGGGATTTTGCTGTAATCCAAACCACAATTCCCTGATAAGCTGTTACCACACTTGTGAACCAACGTGTCCCAGATGCTCGGGCTGCCAGAAGAGCCCACAAACCGATTCCTGCAGGGAATGGTGGCCAATTCCCAGCGCTGCCAGCCTCCCTTCCATGAGCAAAGCCAGCAGGAGCAGCGCAGCCAGGTGAGAACACAACAGCCCTGGGGTGTCTGTCACGTCCCAGAGCACTTTTGCAATATTTATCTGCCTGCCACGTGTGGCCCACGTGTGCCTGCACTGCCAGGGACACGCACAGGAGCACACATGGGTGGGGAGATGGGGAAGGCTGATTGGGGAGAGCAATCCTCCAAAAAAAACCACGGGGGCTGCAAAGCCAGCAAGCTCTGCTTTTCTTAAAATTACTTCTTATAGCTGGATTAAAACTCCTTTAAAGTTTTGGCATCTGATCCCCTTTAAAAACCTCCTTCACCATAGCAGCGCTCACATAAAAAGCATTTTTTTTTTTTTTTTTTGGGAAATGCATTCACAAAAGGCATTTCCAGCTGCTGCCAGGGCTCAGGAGAGCAGAGTGGGGCAGCCCCTGTGAGCACAGACCCTGAGCCTTGATCCTGCACTGCCACAGAGCAGGGGAACCAAGAGCCTGGGTGTGATGAGCATGGGGCGCAGGAGGAGCCTCCTGGGCACTGACATTCAGATCTACCTGCAGAGAGAGAATCGAGCCTGACTAACACTCAGTCCAAATATGCAAACATCACTGGGAGGGATTATTTTCCAGCACTGATGGGAAATGGACTTTGTTGTTTTGACAGGAGGGAGGGAAACGAGGCCCCTCTCCTCTGCCCCAGGCACTGCCGTGGTTTGGAGCTCCCCTGGGCTGGCCCAGATTCGCCACCCCTCTTGTGCCACCCCAGCACCTCAGGGCTGCCAAATCCCCCTCTCCCCTCTCCCTGCAGTCAGTCCTTGCTCACCTCGTTCCTTTCCCTTCCGAGAACATGAGCCTCAGGAAAACGAGAGTCTCGCTTTAAACAAAGGCTGACATGTCTTGAAACAATTATTGCCCATCCTGGGGGAGGAGGAGGGCTGGCAAAAGATTATTTTGGGAGATTAGGTCTAGAGTGACTGACAAACTGATATGCAACAGCGTTTGTTTTTAATCTGAAACAGGTTTGGGATAGAATTGAGGGAAAAAAGCTGCAGCCACCCACCGCCAAGAGCTGCTGGGAGGCAGGGGAGCTGCAGCCAGCAATACTAATGCACTTCTCAGCTAGCAGCCACCCTCTCCCTCACGGGACACACTGCCTGACCCCAGCACCGGCCTGGGAACGTCCCCTCCCTCCCTCCCTGGGGCAGGGACAGACCCACGGACCCACAGGAGAGGCTGTGCCGCTCCTGGGGCATCGCCCACGGACCCCAGAGCCCCCCAGGTCACAGGGCTGGGCTTGAGCTGGGACTGCTGGAGGGTGACCCCTGCTCTGGCCGCTCCACCGAAGCCAAAACACACTCAGTTCTCACTGGGTCGCCAGTATTTATTGGGTTTTATTGCTGCCCAGCCCAGGGGCACGGGGAGGGGTCAGAGGCTGCACCCCACAGCTCCCAGGGCATGGGGACACCCCCAGCCCAAGGATTTCCTGGGCTCCAACCCCGGGCAGTGCCTGAATCACGCCAATAAAAACACCACCAGATGAGCAGGCCCACGGCAGCTGCGGGAGGAGCGGGGGAATTAAATTAATCCCTTCATTATCAACCTGACCCCCAGAAAAATCTGCAGGAATGGCTGTGAGGGTTCAGGGCAGAGCACTAAAGCCACAGCTCAGCTGCCCCAGCATCTGCCAGCGCAGCCGGGCTGGGCTCTGATCCCAGCTGGGACCCGGGGCCAGGCAGGGCCCCCAGCGAGGCCAGGCCGTGCCACCCTGCCCATGCCATCCTGGCCGTGCCACCCTGCCCATGTCACCCTGGCCGTGCCACCCCGCCCGTGCCACCCTGCCCATGTCACCCTGGCCATGTCACCCTGCCCGTGCCACCCTGGCCGTGCCATCCTGGCCGTGCCACCCTGGCCATGTCACCCTGGCCGTGCCACCCTGCCCGTGCCACCCTGCCCGTGTCACTCTGGCTGTGTCACCCTGCCCGTGCCACCCTGCCCNCCTGCCCGTGTCACCCTGGCCATGTCACCCTGCCCGTGCCACCCTGCCCGTGCCACCCGGGCCATGCCACCCTGGCACTGCCTCGGTGCAGGGCAGGGAGAGCCAGGCTGATGGGGAGAGGCAAAGCCCCGCAGTGCTGGCGCAGCTTTCACCCTTGGTGGATCACTTTCTTTGCATCCTGAGCACAAACCAGCCCAGCAGCAGCATCGGAGCCTTTCCTGGGCACTTGGTTTTTTGGGGTTTTTTGGGTTTTTTTTCTGGGTTGTTTTGTTTTGGTTTGTTTTGGGTTTTTTTGTTGTTGTTGTTTGGTTTGGTTTTGGGTTTTTTTTGGTTTGGTTGGGGGGGGTCTTTTTTTTTGNTTGTTTTTTTTTTTTTTTTTTTTTTTTTTTTTCCTTTTTTTTTTTTTTTTTTTTCTTTCTTGTCCATTTCTTGCTCTTTTTGGAAGAAATTCAGTGATTTTTTTCCTTTCACTGCCCCTGTGTTAGCAATGAAGACCCGGAGTTTATCGGGGCTTTACTCTGTGCTGAGTGAGGAAACGCTGCAGGCTCATGGAGAGATTTAAATATTAGGGGAGCTTTGGATAAGCAGAGATGGGAAAGGGAAAGGAGGTGAGGATGAGCCCCGGGGGGATTTTTTGGGAGGAAAGATCAGCCATCAATGCAGCCCCAGTGGAAAACCCAAACAGTTCCAGTGCCTGGGGTCTGACAGCCACACTTGTCACAGAATTCACAGGCGGCACCCAGAGACTGCTCAGCAAACACCCCCAAATGTGGATCCCACAGAGAGGGAAAGCTCCAGCCTCTGCCCACGCTCCAAACCTGCCCAAACTTTCTCCCAGAGCTGCCAGGTCCGTTCAGAGTCACAGCCCTGCCCGCCCCAGGTGCTGCTCTCAGCTGAAGGTGCTTCAGGACTGAGAGCAGCTGCCTTCATTCATCTTTTTAGCAGGTTTTTAATACAGATTTAAAGAAGTTTAACAAAACTATGCCCCCAGTCCACCCCAAAGATGCCCTGAAGGCAGTGCCCATGCACAGCATCCTCGGTGATTTCCTGCTTGGAGCAGCCGGGCCACCACCAGCGCCCCCAGTGTCACCTGCAGTGGGGCAGGGGACAGCCAGCATTCCGGGGCCAGATGCCACATGGCAGAATAAAACCAGGCTCTCAGTGTTCAGGGATTTCTGTTCCTGCAATCCAATCCCCTCCGCTGAGCTGCTGCCAAGCGCCCTCCTGGCCACGGAGAGGCTGCTGCCAACAGATCCTGTGGAAAAGTTTGGGATGGGGGGAACAGTGGAAAGTAAGGAAAAAAAAAACCCCAAACCCCCTCCTTCTTGAGATTATTATCTCCAATTTAATTTATTTTGAAGACTAACAACCAGGGAGCCAAAGGCAGAGAGCCCTGGCGCCCAGCCCATCTCCAGCACAGTCCTGGTGGCCCAGGGTGGGATGGAAGTGGCACCACACCTGGGGAGGGGGATTAGCACTGGGGGTGCTCCCTGCCCCTGCCACTGCCAGCACAGACGGGCAGCTGGAAGCAGATTTATCTGCTGGACAACAAAGGCAAAAGATTCTCAAAAGGGACGGGTTTCAAGCCAAATTGCCAGGCTCCTGCACTTCTTTCTTTAATCCCTC
>VWZN01009185.1:628141-654842 GCA_013396955.1 Regulus satrapa
CAGCCACAGCTTCTGAAAAACAGTCTGAAATAATCTCGTGAGCCCTCCAGTCCCCCGAGGGCCAAGACCTGAGGGCAGGAGCTGTTACAGGTTGGGGCAGAGCAGGGCTGAGCACAAAAGGAAGCAAAGGAAGGCCGGACAGGGGGAGATGTGGTCTGGGGTGGACCCAGGGCTCGCCCCCACTGCTGCTGCTCAGGGGGAGGAGGCAGCCAGAACTGGGGCAGAAGAGGCAATGCCACCCTTGGGAATGCAGAGATTACACATCATGAGCCAGCAAAGCTCCACGTTTTCAAAGGAGAGAAGGGGAGGGGTGGAGGGAAGCTTGAAAAAAAAATCAATCAGCCACAAATTATAAATAAAAGAGATGAAAGTTAAGAGCGAAATGAAACAAAGCCCCAGGTGGCCTCTGCCTGGGGCACTCCTGCTAATTTTAGCTCCTCAGCTCTTCCCGGAGCCGTCTGGTTCCATGAGTGCACAGTTTTACAGCATTTACTGCAACTCCCAAAAACGTCCTGGCCTGGGATGGTCCAGCCTGGCTGGGGGTGGGGAAGGGGAAGGCGAGGCAGGGGCCTGTGGGACCCATCCCTGCTGTGACAGGGGTCCCCAAGAGGCCACTGCGAGCCAGCCCAGCCCCTCCCCAAACCTGGATTTGGGACCATCCCAGCGCGGATGTGCCCATCCCTGCACCCCTTCCAGCCCCCTCCTGCTCACCCCTCTGCTGGGATTCCCTCCCCACTCTGTGCAGAGGCTGAGCAGCCCCTTCGCCCGTCCCTGCTCCCCTGCCCAGACCTGGGGCTCTCGGGAGGGGCTGGAGCCCTTGGCAGCCCCCGCGTTCATTCCACGGAGAGAAACGGCGGCAGCTCCCTCACAGAAGCATCCTATCCGGCAGAATGGATTTAAATACCTAATGAAGGAATAAATCTGGGAGCTGGAGACATTTACTGCGTCCTTATTCACACAGAGCCTTTGTGGGGTGCGGGAGCCCAGCACCTGCTGCGGGCCCGCGGCGAGGGGAATGGATGAGGCAGCATCCCCTAAAGGAGCCTCTGCCTGGGGGTGCTGAGCCCTCCACACCCATCCCGAGGGCTCGGCAGTGCCACGACAAGATGCAGAAGTCTAGCAGCAAGGACCTTCCCCAGGGGCTCGGGGGCCCAGCGCAGCAGGGACAGAGATGGATGGAGCCGCTCTGCGGGCCCAGCAGGGGTTTCTCCCTCTGTTTAACCCCCCGGCAGCGTGTCAGGGGGCAGAAATCCCGAGCTCAGCCCGGGCCCAGGCGGGGCTGGAGGGCTGTGCAGGAGCTCAGGGGATGCCGTAGGACAGTGAGTGCTGCCCGTGCCCCTGAGCCCGGGGAAGGAGCTGCTGCAGCCTGGCAGGGCTGGCCCCTCCGCCACGGCCCGGCAGTGAGGGCTCCTCTCTTGTGGCACAGGGATGGGAATCCCCCGGGGCTGCTCTGAGCGGGGCAGGAGCAGCCCAAGGCCACACAGAGCCGAGCTGGGAGGGAGGGAGGGATGCTGTGCACAGCAGAGTGTGTTTGTGTCCCCATCCCCAATCCTATCCCCAACCCCATCCCCATTTCCATTTCCATTCCCATTCCCCATCTCCATTTCCCATTCCCCATCCCAAATCCCCATTCCCATCCCCATCTCCATTTCCCATTCCCCATCTCCATCCCCATCCCCATCCCCATTCCCATTCCCCATTCCCATTCCCCATTCCCATTCCTTTTTCCCATTCCTCATCCCCATTCCCTGGGAAGGTGGAGATCTCCTTCCACACAGGAAGTGCAGCTGCAATTGGGAAATGTGCTGTGAGAGCAAAAAAAAAAAAAAAAAGCAAAAAAAAAAAAAATCAAAAAAAAAAAGAAAAGCTGTTTTTATGTAAATGTCCCTAATAATAAAAGTGAATTAAGAAAGCAACACATCCAAACAAGAAATAGTACATTTTTGCTAGAGAAGCAAAAATGATTCTAAAAAAGAGAGCTTTATCAACGATTTCCAGAAGGCATCGGCTGCTCTTTAATGCTCCTTGAGGAATGACACAGCTCCTGCTGGACCTGGGCTGCCTGGTGCCTCTGATCACAGGGCTCTGAACAAGCCAGGCTCGGTACAGCACACTCGAAAAACATGAAACTTGTTTGTTTTCTCAAGCACTGAGCTGCCTTTCTCTCCCCAGACCTGGTGTTCCGTGCTGTTTGTCCTGCACTTCCCTGACAATCCCACTCTGGGGCTGCTGGAATCAGCCTAATCCCAGCCCCAGCATGGCCAAACTCCCCTAACACCAAGGGCAAACAATAAAAAATGCGCCCCATGCAATGGGATGTGCTTTGCTCCGAAATTGATGGTATTTAAGCGTGTTCACCAGTTGATTGCTAACAGCAAAGGTCACTGTTTCTCCTGCTTTCTCTGCACTTTGGATTACAAACTCTCAGCTGAACTCCCTGTGAAGTCAGAACATGCAGTTATCCCTTTTCCTGCTGGGAATACAGGGGCAGGGAGCAGCCAGTGTGTCTGAAACTCCTCAGACTGCCTTCCATTGTACCTGCACCTTCCAGATATTCTAATTATTTATTTCTCAGTAACAAGACCGAGCTGCTGGTGTGAAAGGCTCTGCACAAAGAAGAAAAGCAGAGAGGGTCACAGGCTGCTGCCCTTTGGCTTGAAAGCTCTGCAGAATGATTTAGCCCAAATATACTCCAGACCTGCAATTGGTCTGAGAGGCAGAAGAAAGGGGAAGGCTGGAGGAGGGGCTCTGGTTTCATTCCAGCTCTGTTATTCACTAATTTAAGTAAGGCCAGGGTACCCCTTGTGCTCGAGAGTGAGGAGCTGTGGAGCACCAAGGGCAGTGGGAGGGGGAGCAGGCAGGGGGATGCTCTGTGATGCTCTGTTCTCCTCTCCAGCCCTGGGGAGCAGGCAGGGGGATGCTCTGTTCCCCTCCCCAGCCCTGGAGGGCTGGCGAGGGCAGACCCCACCTTGGGCAGCCAGAGGTGCCGCCCAGAGCTCCTGGCTGCAGCCCTGCTCCCGTGGAGCACCTTGCACTACCCACCGCCTCTCCCTCACCTTTTTCCCTTTCTCCTTTACCCTCAGCAGCTCATGGGGCTGACTCCTGTTCATTTTCTGGATGCTGTGGCCGGCATCGTCCCCAAGTGGAAAACGCGACTCGCGCTCCAAGTTGGTGGCAGTGACCAATCTGTGGGTGGCGAGCTGCTTTTAACGAGGCACAGGGACGGGGGCAGGACAAACAATTCCCACCTCCATTCCCCCAGCGCCTCGTGCTGCTGGCTCTCAGCTTTCCAGGATGCTCAGGCTGGTTTGCCTAAGGCCTGCAGGCAGGTTTATGAGATTAAAGCCCAGCACACAATAAATAATTTAGCAGCTAACCGCAAAAACCCCTTCCCGTGCTGTGTAGGAGCGAGGCCGTATGATGTGTACATTCATTTTCAGCACACATCACTTTCATGTACATGGATCTGTTTGATGCAGAGCTGTGTAAGCGAGCGAGAGGGAACAACAGGAGGGGCGCAGGGCAGCGCGACGCTGGCAGGGGCTGGCGGGACAATTGCTGACGAAGCCTCTTGCTAATTATTGCAGCCTTTCCATGCTGCTGCCCGTGCTCCCCATTCTGCATCCCTGCCCCGGGAATCGCAGCCCTAATAAACCCTCTGTTCATCCCCTGCTCTCAGCAGGCTCCCCAGTTTGAACTGGGAGTGACTGGGGGCCTCTCCCTCAGCTCAGGAGCAAACCCCATGGGAATGACAGGTCAGGGTCACACCTGGGCAGCGCTCAGCTTCAGGGTTTTGGGGTTTTTCCACCCAGGTCACAGCCAGGAGAGCTCATGGCCCTTCCCCAGCACCAGAGAATTGTGGTGCACGATCCCCTGCGGATCACCGGGAGCTCCTCACAGCAGGCAGGGCTTTCTCCCCCCTCTTATTTCCAGGCTGGGCTGCCTGCAGAGAGCTCCCCGAAGGAAAGGCAGAGCTCTGCCTGGCCAAGCAGCTCGGCAGCAACGGGAAGGGGCTCATAAAAGGCCGGGGGAAGTGTGGAGCCCACGCACCATAACGGGCGCGCTGGCCTCGGAGCCTGCCCGTAAATACCAGGCAGATGCTCGGGGATGGATCTGCCATCCCAAAGCCCCCAGGATTGATTTTACAGCCCTGCCGGCAGCAAGAGGCACCCGTGGCAACAACGGGCTGTGAACTCGGCCAGGGGATGGGGGGAATATTCCAGGCAGCACCATCAGACACCCAGGGAACGCCTGGCAGCCGTGCCCTCCCCAAACCGCTGCTCTTCCGTGCCCTCTCATCCCCCTGATCGTCCCTAAATCCCAACCTTTTCGCAGCAGCAGCAGCAGCTCAGGGGCCGTGGCAGCGCCCAGGACTCTCCCTGCACATTCTCCCCCTCTCTCCCGGCACATTTGTGGTTTCCACATTTGTTTTTACTGCCTCGAGGAGGCATTTAGAGAAGCAACATAGCCTGGGCTTCTCACAGTATTTCTTGCCACCCAGGGATTTAAGATCTTACAAATGGACCAAAACCTGTGTTATTTTGACCTCTGAGGATTTTAAAAGCCTGCAGAAAAATATGTTTATAGTAAAGAAAGCATGAACTTCTTGACTCGGGAGTAGAAAGGCAGGAGTCTGACACTGCCCTACCCCCAAACCCATCAACATCCACAGCAGCAACAAGGCGTGCTTCACACTCCAAGGAAAGCACAGGGAGAGGCAGGAAAGCTAACAGGAGATCACAAGGAGTTTGGAATTCTGTGATATTTTGGTGAAAACACCAAAATAATTTCACGTAGAAACTCATTATTGAACTTGATGGGAAATGTCATGAAAAGGAGGAGGAATAACTTCTGCCTCACTTGATGCTCAGGAGGGAGATAATACCTCTGAAGGAAGGCGTGGGGATGAATTATCCCCGAAATGCGTTCAGGTAAAAGCCTTGTTTGGATGGGCCAGTCTGGTTGGGCTGGAGGTGTCTCTGCTCACAGCAGGACTGGCTGGCCTTTGGAGGTCCCTCCCAGCCCGAGCATTCCATGAGATTGGAGGCAGGATGAATTCCAGGCAGGATGTATTCCATGGATGAGGCTGCTCAGCACTCTCGGCTCCACTAGCCCCACCTGATTTAGAACTCAACCAAACGTAATCGCTGCACTCCAAAATTTTGAGTTGATTTTTGAGGTTAGTGCCTGAACCTGCATAAAACTCAGAGTCATCCCCATCTCCTGAGCCAAGAAATGAGATTAAAGCAGCCTCCGAGCTCACCTGGCTCCGTTTCACATCCCCAGCATTTCCTGAACACCTGCCCCTCCGCTCTCCAGCAGCTATAAAAATATCTGCCAACTCCTGGCTTTTTTCTGATGTGACTTGCTCTGGCAGGCACCAGATAACAGACTCAGGGAAGGGATGCCGGGAGAAGAGAGGCCAATTTCGTGCCATTAAGAGGTGACAGGGACATTCCTGAGTGCTCAGACCCACAGTCTAGAGGGACTTGGCAGCTCTGCCCCAGCCCCAGCCCCAAACACACCCCAGTGCTCTCCTCTGGCCTCCAGCACTTTTCCTATTCCCTTGCACAAACTCCAATTAAGAAGATTCCAACTTCTGGCAATGAAAATTAATAAACGTGAGGGACCATGGGGCATTTTGGGGACCCATTTCAGCACAGATGAAAGCAAAGGGGAATTACTTTTTGAGGCTGCAAAATCCTTGCTCAGGGAGAAAACAAATCCCAGCTCCTCCAACCACAGCAGCGAGCACAGTACTGAACACCCCCTATTTCACATCCTAGGGCAAAAGGCAGACTTCTTTTCTCAGACCTTTCAATTAAACAACTTCTTCACCCAAACAAGAACCATCTGCCCTCTCACACCTCTGCTGGGACGCGGGGATCTGCGCTCCGAGGGTGATGGATTGACCACGGAGCCAGCAGAGCCCCTGACCTCCCACCCTCCAGCTAAAACCAGGCCAATCCTTTGGGAGGCGCCGGCAAATGGATGATTTTCATCTGCTCAATAACAGCCGGGTGTCCTCTTGGCTTCTCCACACGCTGATGCAACCGAGTTCTTTTTCCCGAAGTGTCGCGGGATGCGCGTGCGGGGGCGATAATGAAGGATAAATTACCGGGATGAGATAACCATCCAGGGAATGAAGTCATCTAAGGACACGTTCGGACATATATATTTCATTGTGAAAGACCTCCTTTATTCCCACTAATGGAACGAATTAAATCAGCCAAGCTGAATAAAACTCTCACGTCCCAAGACGTAACAACGCACTTAAAAGTTCTGTGTTCCTCTGGCGGCGCAATCCGAGCCCTCACGGCTGTGCCTTGGAAGAGGGGAGGTGGGGAGCAAGGACGGAGCTCAGGAGCTGCGCAGGTGACAGGAGTGTGGCTCCCGTGCTGAGGAGGGTCCAGCACGGTGCATTTCTGTGGGGCTCCTGCAGGCAGATCCTGAGCAGCTCTTTGGGAGTGACCTCACGGCCCGGGATGGATCCGAGCCACGTCCAGTGCAGCTGCCCCTGGGACAGAGTGTCCCAGGTGTCCAGGACAATGGACAATGGACAAGTTCTCCCATTTACCGGGGTGATTTCCGTCACACACTTCATCCTTCGCCTCAGGGCACATGAAATAACCACACCTGGGCCCTTGCCTGCAGCACTGCAACACCTCCACATCTCCAAGCACACAAATTAAAAACACTGCCCCCACTGAGCAGCTCGGCGCTGGGTGAAACCCAGGTACAACACCACTGCTCCAGCTTCTCCCTCGCCTGTACCACCCAGGAGCATTCCCAGCTCGTGGGAAGGCTGCAGGAACGGCCTTTTCCCTACAGCCAGCATAAACAGCATGATGGAAAAATAATACCTAGATGGCGACTGGCAGACAGAGCAGAGACATTTATTTATTCTTGATCACAAACAATGTCCTGCATTGACAAGCTGAATGAAGGGCACTTCACTGATTTATTAGACCTAATAAGAAACAGACCTCTCGGGATGAAATACAAGATTGATTTTTAGTGCTGAGCCTTGCTGCCATCCCAGGCACTGATGAGGTGGAACCAGGCGTGCACAGGGACACGGGGCTGACCCAGCTCTGCTGGGCCAGGGGAATACACGGGAGGATTGGCACGGGGAAGGGGAGAGGGGATGGGAGCGCGGCAGTAACAGCCCTGCACGCCGAGGGCTCCTCTTTTCTCCCTGCAGCCCTCCTCTCTCCCACTGAGGCTGTGGATCCCAGGAGCAGCAAACCACCGGGAATTTCAAGGAGCAGGTCCGGTGGAATTCCTGAATCCTCCCATGAATCTGCCTTCCAGAGGAGCCCCTCTAAGCACAGCGAGTGCAATTTCCACATCAGTCTCGGCACCTCCCAGGCACACCACATTAGCTGAGTCCCATGGATGCAGTTTTCCATCAGGAAAAAGACAACTGGCCCAGCAGTGCTTAGCTTGAGGCCCTATTAATAGCAGTTCTAATTATATGGCTGCAAATTTAATTCATGGCAATGATTAGTGTCAAAATCAAAGGCATCACACATCAATATTGATAGAATTGTATGAAGCCCATAAACAGAACAAGCAAGCTGACACATCTCCCCCCAGCACTTAGTTGCTGTTAACTGTTGCATTAATGTCCCTTCTCATTTTGCTTGATGGAAATGGTTTCATTGCAGGAATCCACGATTCTGAATGGTTGTGACTCCAACAGGAGCCCCTTTCCCCTTCTTCCCACCGCCAGGAGCCTGAGGCGCTTTGGAAGGAGAGCAGGAGGCGGAATTTCATCCCACCTACGTGTGCTTGAGCCAAAGGGCCTCAGCATCAGCAGCATTTGCTTTTCACCCACCCTGAGACAACTCCTGGGGAGCAGAGCCAGCAGGATCTGGGAATGTGGCAGGAGCAGTGGGGTGAAGAGCTCAAGGCAGGAGGACAGCATGGGGATAACCCAGTGTCTCCAGTAAGGAATTCCCACTGGGGGAGCACAGGCAAATTTAAAAGATTTCGGAGCCATCTCCCTGACTTTCCTCCAGCTACACAAAAATGCCTCGCCTGAGAGCCCAGACGGAGCCAGCAGCTTTTTTCCCCAAAGGAAATCGGCAGCTGTGGGCGAGGGAATAGGTGTGACAAAGCTTTCAGACACTAATTGTGTGGGTAGATCTGAGACGGAGGACACGAAGGCGATCGGGTGGAAAAGGCGTCCCCACAAATCCCTGGCACTTCCAGAGGTGCTGAACATTTCCACCATCATTTCACAGATGGGGAAGGAGAGATAAGGAGAGAGTCCCGAGCATGCTGAGCTCTCGCTGACTCCGAGACATGTCTGGTTATCTTGGAACAGGCACAAAATCTGGAGACAACCTGTTAACTTCCCCCGAGTCTCGCCTCCTCTGCAGCTCGGCGCAGAGCTGCTGCCTACGCCTGGCCTGGGCTCCCTCAGGCCATGGACAAGATAATCCCACGTGTCAAATGAGGGAAAATCTGCTAAAGGTGTAGACAGAGCTGTGAGAGAGAACAGCAACATCCTCAGCCCCACTCAGGGGAGGACGGGACCATGATTGTTCCAGTTAATTACAGGGGGAGGGATCCCATCAGCTGCAGGCAGCTCTGCTGTTAAATAAGGGCAGATGCCATAAAAACCTGACTGTGGTAATGTCTGGAATGATTTTACCCCAGAGATGGGCCAATTTTCATCCAACAGATGAGGGATTGCAGGTGAAGGATTCCACAGCCCTCCCTCAGGACAGTGGAGCATGAATAGATTAACTCTGCATCAAAAAGTGTTCAGTGTAGGCTGGCACCAGGAATTAAACCCTGCTGGAGACGCTGCTGCTTCTGTAATCCTTCATAATTCACGGAACGAGCCCATAAATACCTCGTGGGCAGGGACAGGCTCCTGGCTAGTGCTGCCTGTGAGTGAGGAGCCTGCGCTGTCCCTGTCCCTGCACGCAGCGAGCACCAGGCTGCATCCCTGGCTGCATCCCAGACTGCATCTGCATCCCTGGCTGCATCCCTGGCTGCATCCCAGGCTGCATCCCAGGCTGCATCCCTGGCTCCGAGCTTGGCACGTGCCTTTGGGATGTGCTGAGGGCTCCTCTTCCTCCCACGTAGCTGAAAATGCCCGGGGAGCAGCGAAGAGAGGGGCTCTGCTTTACCAGCTCCCTCTCCCCCACGTTCAGAATTGCCCCACTGACACTCCAGAGGCACCAGGGAGGCTCCTAATTTACTACTACTCAGCACTTGTAAAGTGCCGAATGAATATTAATGAGCTGATGTAATTAAAATGATGCAGACGTTCAAGTGTAGTATCTGCCTGTCCTTGTATCTTCCTGGATAGATGAGGAAGAAATTCCCTGCTGCTTAAGGACTCAAAAAATTAACAGCCTGCTGTTGATTACATTTGTTAACTCTTTCCCTGGCATGAAGGAGCAGGGGCTGCGTTTAACAGGTTCACCTAATGCTGTCATTTAGAGCTGAGGTTAATTGGAAGGGTCTCAGCTTGCCAGAGCAGCAGCTCCAGGGCTGCTTTCACCGGAGCTGGATCAGACCCACTGCTGAGCTGGTTTCCAGCTGCAGCTTCAGCTCTGAAGGCCAACAAGGGCTCCCACACACCTCTGTTTATACCCCAAGGCCACTTCCAAAGCTATTTTAAATACAGAACTCCTCAGAGAGTTCCCTCCCAACTCAGAGTATTCTGTGATTTTCTGACTCAGAAGATCCCAGCTGGACTTCAAAGGCCTAAGGGTCATCCAAGGTCAGGTTGGACAGGGCATGGAGCAGCCTGGGCTAGTGGAAGCTGTTCCTGCCCACCCCAAAACATCCTGTGACTCTCACCTGAGCCCTGCCAAACCCCTCCTCAGTGTTTGTGATGCGGAGGACAAGGAATGTTCCCGGGCTGATCAATCATCCAGCAGGAGGGAAGAGGCTGAGGGAAGCAGCAGGACTCTGCCCTGAGGCTTGGTTCCAAAAGCAGCCACGTTAACCCATTCCTATCTCTCCACCACCAAAATCCTCCCAGCACCAACAACTCCAAAGCCTTTGTAACTCACAGTCTTCTGCACCAGTTGCGGAAGGATTGCTGGGAAACAAAACTATTGCAAGATTTCCATCTGACGGTTCCTTTTCCAGGACCGTCCTGCAGCAAATTCAGCTTCACCTTTCCCAAAACTTCCAAACAAACCACACTAACAGCGCCGAGAGCTGAACTCTGCCACTCCAACACCAGGCTGTGACCCGAGCCCTGCGATTTCCCCTCCTGCTTCACTCCCAGTCTCCCACTGGGAAACACCCGCAGGACGCAGCAGCAGCAGCAGCAGCGACGACGCGCATCCGAGCATCCCGAGGGAGACGAAACCCAGCTCCCGGCTCCCCACAGCCACGGACAAGGCTTACCTTCTTCAGCCTGCCCGTCTTGGTGCCCACGAAGACCACGCTGTAGCCGTTGTAGACGTAGGAAGCCACGGAGGTCATGCGGTCGCGGCTGGAGGTGAAGAGCGTCACCCCGTCCACAGGCACCGAGCCCCCCAGGGGCTGGTTGATGTCGAGCCCACAGAAGTTGTCGTCGATGGGCACTGGCTGGAAAGAGAAGGTTTGGGGCAGCTGTGAGCGAAACGGAGCCCAGGGCAGCCCCACACGCTCGGGGTGGTGTGGAGGGAGCGGGGCGAGGGCCACTCCCTGCCAGCTCCTGCCACCGTCCCCGGGGTCTCTGCAGCTTCCAGAGCCTCGGGCTGGGAGCAACAAAGACTGCCAGGAAGCTGCACACCTCTACCATCCCTTCCCTCATTGCCATCTCACTGCAGGATGAAGGCATGGCTTAAAGGGGGAAGAGTGCTCTGAATTTAGGGAAACTGAGGCACAGACGAACTGATCCTCCTCTGCAAACTTGTGTTCCATTGGGGCAGGGATTGATCCCGGCTCTCGAGGGCTCCCACAGCCGGCACCCAGCGCATCCTTACCGCTTTGGTGCACTGGACATCCTTCCCCAGCAGCCAGTTGAGCTCCAGGTTGCCCTCGCCCTGGTAGCAGGACTGCAGGCGCTCCTTGATGTGGGCGTTGACGGTGCGGATGGGGAAGGCGCAGAGCGCGGAGTCGTCGGGGGGGTGGTGGTACTGCTTCTGTCCCTTGGAGAAGATGGCAAAGAGCACATCCTCCTGCGCCGTGATGTTGAGG
The DNA here is from genome assembly GCA_013396955.1 of Regulus satrapa. Classification (NCBI taxonomy): domain Eukaryota; kingdom Metazoa; phylum Chordata; class Aves; order Passeriformes; family Regulidae; genus Regulus; species Regulus satrapa. The sequence continues at coordinate 639,302 of VWZN01009185.1, forward strand.
GCCCTGGCCAGCACGTCCCCCGGCTTGGACAGGTAGGCGGCCTGCAGCAGCCGGTACTCCGTGTCCCCCTTGACGCAGCCGAAGGGCAGGGACACGTACGAGTGGAACTTGGGGTCGTCCTTGCACAGGCGGACGATGCGGGAGGTGTAGAAGAGGTCGCTGGCGGAGTTGATGGAGACGCCCTCGGGGGTCTCGGGCTGCACGGTCAGAAAATAGACGAAGTTGCCGCTGGCGAAGCCGTAGATGTAGAAGATGTCGAAGTGCGAGACCAGGGCCAGCGTGTCCGAGGGGATTTTGATGAGGGACGAAACAAAGTCACTGTGGAGCTCGTAATCCAACATCGCCGACGACTCCGGGTCCCGGGGCAGCTTGCGGCTGGAGAGGGTGGGGAAATAATCCTGCTTCCCATCCACCGCCGTGCCGATGAAGAGCTTCCCGTCCTCGCCCTCGGAGCGCACGATCACCCCGTACATGGTGCCCGTTTTGTTGACGCTGGAGAGGTAATGCTCCTTCTTGTGCGAGGGCTCCACCAGGATGAAGAGGTCGTCGAGGCGCAGCAGCTTGCACACGCCCTGGTAGAGGCTGCCGCACGCCAGCAGCCGGTTCTCGGAGTAGTCGATGATGAGCAGCTTGTTGACGTTGTTGGTGAGCGTGAGGACCTCGCCGCACGGCTGCACGATGAGGGGCGGGTAGCAGGACTTGTTGTCCTCCTCGGGGCCAGTTTTGTGAGCCACCAGAATGGTCAGGTTCCCCGAAAGCTTGTACACCCTGTTGATGGCCCCCACGTAGACGGCCCCGGTGCCCCGGTGCACCGTCAGGTGGTTGAACGTCCAGTCCCGGTTCTCCGAGTGGAAAGTGTTGAACAAGGCATTGCTGGACACGTTCCGGGAGAGCGATGCCAGGAGGAGGCAGAGCAGAGCCACTGGCCAGCCATCAGAGTCCAGTAGCCGAGGCCAGTTCCTCCTCTGATCCATCCTGGGAAAGGCAAACTCGGTGTCCCCCGTGCGTGTCCTGAGCCCCGGCAATGTCCCTCACATGGTTCTGTGGGGAGAAGAACCACCCAGAGAGAAGGATTAGGTCCCGTGCACCCCACAGATAAAATTCAAAGGAGGCTTTCTAATTACACAGTCCTTGAGATAAAGGGAGGATGTCTCTAAGCACAACGAGAATTAAGCAAGTCCACAATTTACTGGAGAACAGTTCAGGCTCGGTGCTTTGCCACTTAGCCCCGGCATCTTAATTTAGTTTGGCTGTTTAGAACATGCTCAGCCAGGGAGGGGAGAAGCAGCTCCAGCCCAAGACAAAGCCTGCGGCTCACAGCCCCAGCCACCCATCTGCAGTTTTGGCTGAAAGGATGTCTCCTGCAGGGTGTGTTGCTGGAAGCAGCAGAGGAAATAAGAGCAGTTCTTTACCTTTAAACCTCTCTGATTTAATTTGGGAACCTGAGGAAGAAGCCTCATGCAGGGAAGTTCATTGAGCACAAACACGCTGCCGTCTCCCCTCAGACCCTTCCCAGAGCCAGAAGTGCCTCTCAAGCAGGTGCTTTTTGGGCAAGAACTCCTTCACAAGGTACTTTCCTGGCAAAAAGCAGCTGTTGCCAAGGTGAGAGCACATGATTAGATCAGCCACCAAACCCTGCCAGCAGGGGAGAGAGTCCAGAGCAGCTTGCTTGACCTGACCACAGAGGTGTCCGAGTACAAGAACGCAGAAAAGAAAACCACCAGAGTTCTTCTCTATCCCAAATGACGCATTCCTCACGGGCTCCAGGCTGGGCAGGCAAAGGAACCACTTCAGAGACATCCTCCCTCACCCCAGGGCCACCCCAGCCGCACACTGAGGATGAGCCACACTCTGCACCCGTGGGTTCCCAGCAGGGCCAGGCCCCCCACTCCCCATGGGAGCCCAGCCCTCTGCAGCTCTGATCCCCCGGGTGCCGAGGCGGGAGCCCTTCCCTCACCCCTGTCTGATGGCTGCTGCTCCCGGCTTGGCTTATTTCGATTTAAAACAACTCCCAGCGCTGCGAAGCCACCCTGAGCTGGCGAGTGTCACCGAGCAGCCGCTCTTTAGGCTTGTTGCCGCCGGGAGCCGGAGACGGCTGTTCCTGAGAGGTGACAAAGGAGCTCTGTCCCCGCGCTGCCGTCTCCGTGTCACTGACAGGAGACACGGCAGCACAGAGGCAGCGGTAATGGCTTTCTCATTCTGCTCAGGGAGATGCTTCCCCAGCTGCTTCCCTCTCGCTGCCAGGCTCGCCATTCCCACCTTCGGCTGTGGCGGTTTGTCCGTCCCGGGGAGGACGCGGGCCCTGCCACCCTCTCGGTGTCCTGGGGACGGCTGTGGCACAGAACGGCTGCTCCTGCTGCCACCCCACACCCACGGCAGCACCCCGGCTCTGCCTGCTTCGATTCTGAGCGGACATCCCCACACCGTTCCCTGACCCAGCATCTTTCCAAAGGGCACGGATCAAAGAGGGCCTGCGAGGGTCCTTTCCGTGCTGGTGACACACGGTGGGCACTGACACCTGATCCCGGGGCACAGGGGGCTCAGAGCAGCTTTGCCTGGAGCCCCACAGTGCCCCAGCTCCTGGGACATGTCCTCTACGGGCTCTGGCTGGAGGGGAGAGGGAGAGATCCCACGGAAAACAGTCCGGCTCTGCTCCAAAGCTCTGCACACACAAGATTCCTGCTCAGCAGCTTCCAATCCTTAAGGAGTGGTTGCATTGCAAAGTGAGGCAAGGACAGTGCAGGCTGGAAATGATTGCGTTGCAATAACAGAACTTTATCCACCCGTCTGGACGTGTGGGGCACAGCAGCTCTGCACTGGGACCACAGCAGCTTTGGGTGTTTTTCAGCAAGGTTTCCATCCCGAGCTGTCAGCTGGAGCCCAGCGCCTCGCAGCCAAGGCCTTGCAGGGCACTTGTGAACAGCCAAAGGCAAGAGGCACCACCCAGAAGGAGAATCTGCCTTCCAAAGGTTTTCTGAGCATGACAGACCAGGGCCACGCGCTGCCATCGTACCCACCCCTGATCCGCGTCACCCCCGGGGCTGGGGGACAACGGGAGGGCGCAGGGCTGAGCAGAGCTCTACAACAGACACCCACAGCCGGAGGGAACCGCTCCATGCCAGGGTTAGCTGGATTTTGGGGAGGAATTCCCGGCTCAGAGAGCGGGGAGAGGTTGGCAGAGGTTGCCAGCTGTGGCTGCCACATCCCTGAAGTGCTCAAGGCAAGGCTGGACGGGGCTTGGAGCACCCTGGGATGGGGGAAGGCGTCCCTGCCATGGCAGGGGTGGCACTGGATGGGCTTTAAGGCCCCTTCCAACCCAAACCATCCCTGTGGAGGAGGCCAAACACCTGGGGAGTTAAACACCAGCAGAATGGGTGATTTTAACTCTGATCCTTAATACCATTTGATCATTAATTTTTCCTCTCTTTCTTTCCTTTTTTTTTTTTTTTTTTCCTGAAGAGAGTTTTAAAATACAGCCTCAGAAGCAATCTGCAGCTATTAGTAACGCAAGGTGAAAGCGAGAGTAAATTCAGGGACACAATATAAACCCAAGCAGCTGAAAGGCCTCAATTAGGCTGAAAGGAGTTATCTGGTATTTAAATAATTATTAGATTGAAGGAATAATCACAGGTCTGAGCCGATTTTTTTCCCCCACTGTCATCCTAATGGAGACTATAATATTATTATTCAAATGCCCATGATTCTCATTGAGGGGGGAAGAAAAAAGGGCTCATTTAATCTCCATGCGACAGGGCTTCAGGAGGCACCATTAGTCATTTCTCTCATTTCAGCTGTCACTCACTCACGGGCACCACAGTTTGTCATTAGTGGCATTTTGTGCAGACCAAAAAAACAAAAAAACCAAAACCCTAAACAACCAACCAGGGAGGAAAAAAAAAAAAAAAAAAAAAAAAAAAAAGGAAAATTAAAGCAAAAACAACAAGAGAATCTCCTGTGGCAAATGACGGCTCAAAGGCACCATTCTGATGTCACCAGTGTGGCAGCTGTGTTTGCCTGGTGGTGACGGGGGCTTTTCTTTGGGGGTGGGTTGAGCAGTGATTTACACTCAGCACTGCTGGGCCCTCACCCATCGCCTCTGCTCCCCCAGCTCCTGTTTCCTGGGATATTTCACCCCCTCTGGATGTGCCTGGCACCTCCAGCACGCAGCAAAGCATCCCCAGAGCCTCCACTGACCCCAGAACCTGCCCTGACCCCACATCCTCAGGGACCCCCCTCCTCACCCCACCCTCCCAGCCCCGGAAGCTTTTCCCTGTCTGTCCTTTTGTCTGTCCCTGCCTTTCCCCTGCCCAGAGGCCACCAGGGTCCCCTGTCCGGGGGGGCAGGCTGGGCCATAAATCCCACGCTGGCTTTGTGGGGACGGTGTCCCTGGACAGAGCCTCCTGAGGAATGACACAAGATTCATGGCCAGGGCCAGCAGCCAGCCCCAGCACTGCCCAGGGGGGGCAGCTGCAGGGGATGAACCCAGAGATCAACCAAACCCTCGGGAACAGCCTCAGCCTTGCAGCAGCCCCAGCCTCTCCCCTTGCCCCGGCTCCATCTGGGATCTGCCCAGGGGAATGAGGGGAGAAGCCTGGGGTTTGGCCATTTCTTTGTAGCAAGTGGGAGCACAGATGCTGGACCCTCAGCCCCCTCGGAGCAGCCGGGGATTTTCCTGTGAAGCCTTTCCAAGCATTGAAGCTGCTGCAGCGATTGATCCCCTCGAAGGAGCGACGCTCAGGACACGTTTGTCAGCCATGCAGGAAGACCTTACAGTAATTAATAGGGTTTGGGTTTAATTAGACAAAAAATCTGAGCCAAACTGTCTGATGGAAGCTTCTCCAAGCCCTGGGATGTTTCCAGCGTGGCTCAGAGGTCTGGATGCTCAGTGCTGCCTCAGTGGCCAGGCCACCACAGCCAGAGGAGCCCCACGCCACCAAACCGCCCTTGCCCAGCAGAAACCTCCCTGCCCCGTCACACAAGCCCTTCCTTGCTCCCAGGGCACAGAAGCCTTGCCAGTCCATGCCCCGAGCAGAGGATTTCCCCGCTGTGCTGGAGCAGGGAGCTTTGGCACTCATCCCTCCAGACGCCAGCAGTGCCCACCAGCCGGACACCACCCCAGAGCCTGACCCAAGGGAAGTTCCTGGCAGCCTGGTGTGAGTAATTGGAATTCTGTAGCACTCAGAGCCATGAGGACGGCTCCTACCACCTCTTCTCAGCCTTTTCTAATTAATATTTTGACTCCAACGACGATAAGAGCAAGTTGTAAATCACCACTGAGGAGCCTGGAGTCGGCTCTGAGAATTCTGCAGAGGTTACTGCCCCACAGGGATGACAAAAACACACTTTTTCTAAAACACGACCTGAACCCTTTGGGTTTTGGACCAAAATCCACCTTCCTGGCTCGCCCTGTCCCTGCTCTGTGCTGGCAGCCCCTGGCAGGACCCGTGCCAGGAGCCGTGTCCCCCCTTCCCCGGAGCTGCTCATTCCCAGGGATGGCTTTTCACCGGCTCGGCCACGTTCTGAGAAAGAGTTAAGAGGGCAAAACACAGCATTGTGATTATTGCTTCCTCCAGGCCTGGGACAAGGAAGAGGAGGGGAAGAACAGAGCCCAGCCACGAAAAGGCATTTCCCTGATAACAAACACCATCAGAGGAATTATGCACAAAATGTGTCCAGAGCCCAGATATTTGTTTATACAACACACTCCGTGCAAAGCTCTCCCCTCCACCTCCCTCCTGTGCACACAAATCCCAACAGGTCCAGAGAAACAGAAAATCCCGGGCGGTCCCTGCCCTAAGCCCCAGATTCGGAGCTGCAGCTTGCAGGACGAGGACACAGCTCGTGTGATGCCACCCCTGGCGCTGTCCCAGATTGGCTGGACAGGCCTGGACAAGCTGTGCCCCCGAGTCCCCATCCCCGGGGAGACCCAGCGCAGCCCCGCAGCTGCTGCGGCTGTCACCCAGCTGTGCCTCACAGCTGGAGCCGTTTAACCCAGCAGGGCTCCCCCCCACATCCCCCAGCCCCCCGGGCCACCTCGGCGGCAGGAATTAGACACCTTCTCCTTTCCCTGACACTCGACACCTGCTCTCCGAGAAACCACAGCTGGCAGCGCCTGGGCCTGGAGTGCGCTGCTGGGGAATATCCTGGATTTCCCCGCCTGGAGAGGGGAGCTGGGCACGGGGGCTCCAGGCTGGGGACGAGCAGGACGAGCAGAGCAGAGCAGAGCCTGGTTTTCCTGGCTGCCGTGAAGCCTGACACCCAGGGGAAATGTAACCCTTCACAAGTTCCATAGCTGGTTTAGTCAAGTTTGGGGAGGCTCGGGTTCAGCCAAACCTGTCACTGGCTCTGGATAATGCTGGAAGAATGGGAGTTGGACAGGGAGCTGTGAGCGCTGAAGGCAGCCTCCTGCTGCAAGGCCCAGCTGTTAGAACCATCACTGCAGCGGTGTTTCTCTAAATAGTCCTCAAGGACCCCCAGAAACAGAATCCACAACCCCCTCCAGGCAATCTAGGTCAGTTTTTATGAGCCTCAGAAAGTGCTTTTTCTGGTTTCCTACCTGAGTCCTGATGGACTGAGCTTTATCCACCTTTCCACCAGTGCACCTGAGCATCGTTTGATTATTCATGGACTTTATTCCCAACAAAATGGAATTTAATGGCTGCTGACCTTAAGGTGCAAGCAGATTAAACGATGAAATGATTTGCCCAAGGCTAAGCAAAAGGTCCCAGTGGCAAGGCAGGGAGTTTTATCTCCCCAGCCTCAGCCCAGCACTGTGTCCCCAGGTGACATCCAGCTGCAGTTTATTACAAGAGAATATTACAGAGCAGCACGAGGGAGGATCACAGAGCGGCCACCGAGCTGCAGGAGAAAAATAAGCAGCAGCTTCTCCTGGCCTCACTCCAAGCACACCACAGGCAAGTGAAGAACCCCAGCTTCAAATTAAATGGGTCCCCAGCCACTCCATTAAACAGAAATCCTGCAACAGAACTCCTTTGGCTGTGCCAGCCCCTTGCAGCGAGCGGTGTTCGTTATCCCCTCGCTCCCTCCGGCAGCCAGATGTATTTACACAGTAGCCACAGCGCTGTTACCTAAGTAAACCAGGAAATGGTACATTTGTTCAAACCAGGTTCTGAGATGCTCAATCCCCAGCTGTGCAGCGCTGGATCTCTCCCAGGCAGCGGAGCTGGAATTGGGAGGGGTTCATTCCTGCCCCCTGCCCAGCACCAGCTCCGTGTCCCAGGGGCACCGGCAGCATTCCCACCGCAAACGAGGGAGGTTTTATCAGCCAGGTGCCACTGTGGGATCACGAGGATTTGGGAAGGCAGAAGACGACTGCAGAAGCCCTTACATGAGCAGCAAAAGCAAAGCAGACCCATGGTGCAGGGCCCACACAACACTGCAGAACCTTTCAGGGCCCCTCAGCCAGCCCCCGCCCTGCTGGAAGGGTGGGCTGGGAGCTGCAGCCACCATCAGCTCCAGCAGGCACACCAAGGAAACGCCTTTACCCCCCAAAGCCTCTTTGCCAGGGCTGACTGCCCTTCCTAGGGCATCCCTCGGGTGCTTGACTCTGTTTTGGACAGAGTTTCAAGGGGCCTGAGCCCTGGGAAGGGTAAAACGGCTCCATCCCTGCCCAGTCTGCACCCAGCAGCAGGAGCGGCCACCCCAGAGCTCAGAGCCTCGGGGACGGTGCCTGGCCGTGGGCAGGGTCCCTCCGTGGCCTGGCAGTCGGTGTCTGGGGGCTCCCAGCGCTGGCAGGTGCCCCCAGCCTCGTGTCCTGAGGTCCAGACAAGGACCCCAAAGCCTGGAGCCATCTCCCCTCTGTGCCACCGGCAGCTGAACGCCATCTCCTCTCCCAGGGTGTTGGGACATCAATGTCTGCTTGAGAAAGTGGCTCCTTCACACTCGTGTGCTCCCTGCTCCTCTGCCCTGCTTTTCAATTTCAGAGCTCTGGCAGATCTCTGATTAATTCAAGCCTGTTTAATAACCCTTCTGTTTAGATGAAACGAGCTGTCTTGTTTTCTTTATTTTTAACACTAACTCTCGTTTCTTTGCTAAGGATCTCTGTCATTTAAAAACTTCTCTCTCTCCAACCAAGCTGATAATAAGATGGAGAAAGCAGCTGCTGACGTCCACATCTGACATCAGCCAGAAGGTCTGAGGCTAAAGAGGGGCTGGACACTTTGATGGATGAGATATCCCAAAAGCCCGAGCAAAATCAGGAGTTCTACAAATCCCTGAGTAGCTCAGGGCACCAACACGGGCACTGTGGGGACGACGTGGGGGACAGGAGAGGAGCCTCGGGAGCTGCAGCACCCACACTCCTCACCCGGGAAGGGTCCCCCTGTTTCTGCCTGTGGGGGTGGAAAATATTCCATAAAACCCCCTGGAAGCTGCTGCTGCTCGGGCCGTGTCCCACACTGTGCCCCTGGCGTGGCAATCGATTGGCCATGGGCTGCTCCAGCTGCTCCCAGCCTTGGCACGGCATCCACAGCTCTCCCTGCTCCCGAGGGTCCCACCTTCCCCTGTCACCTTCTCTGCTGTGACATCCTCCCCCCACAGGGTCCTGAGTCCCCATGGCCACAGCCCAGCCCGGCCATTTCCCTCCCAGCCCCTGCCCATCCCACCCAGAGCCCACCAGGAGTGACTGCCCCACCGGGAATTCCAGCGGGAGCGAGCCGGAGCCTCTCAGCTGCCTCCTGCCTCCCTGGATTTCAAAGCTGCACTTGTCTGGAGAGCAACTGAGTCACTTCCTTCCCAGATCCAGCCTGTCGGACGGGGTCCAGCCGTGCCCGGAAAACAATAAATCCTTCAAGGACGTGTGAGGCCATATTTCACAGGGATGCAGCGAGCCCGCCTGTGCCGAGAGCCCCTCGCACCCTGGGGTTCAGCTCTGCCCCAAACCCCCAGGGCGCTGCTTTGGAGGGAGCAGCACGGGGATCAAGGCCACCCTATCACCCCCGAGTGGACACATCCCCGAGACGGGTCAAGGACCGACCACAGAGTGTCCTGGATTCCATAAAATGCACAGAGGATCCCACCGGGAGAGAAGCTACGGCTGGATGTGTGGCAGGGCTCCTTTGGCAAACCCAAGGACACATCACAAAGGGAGCTTCCTCCAAAAACACAACAGAGCAGCCTGTGACAGCCAGCACGCTCCTCTCAGCTCGTTCAGTTTTCCAAGTCCTCCCTTTACAACCACAAACTGCTCCTGCAGATGCCCAAAACATTCCTTCAAAACTCAAGGATGGGGGGGGGCAAAGGCAAAACTCCACAGCTGGAGCTGTCTCTGGCCCCAAACCTGTGCAGCTTTCACCAAAGCCACCCGGCCGAGATGCTTGGCCAAAAAGAAGCTCCCAGATCTGAGGAAAACTGGTGACATTCGAAAATCCAGGAGCGCTGCTCCCTTTGTCTTTTTTGAAGCCAGAAGCAAAGACCAACCGAGTTACATTAAGGATCGCAAGACTTTTGACCAGATGATCCCAGACAGATGAGAACCATCTCAATGACAAGGAAATTAATAAGCTATCCCCTTCAGTAACACGATGGCTAAAGGAGATAATCTGCCCATGTGTCCTGTTTATAATGGGAATTTGCAGAGAATGAAGCAGGAATTCGCAGGGATGAAGAAATGAGCCAATATTCTGCTTCTTCTCATGTTAAGATTTGCAGTTTGGGATAAAAATAATGAGGTTTTTTTAAATCTTGGGAAGAGAAGGAAATTAGGCCAAAATTGTTTGGTTTCTAACAGATCTTTGCAGCTCAGAGGGTGTGAGGGCAGGTTCTGCTGGGGCAGGTGAGCTGCCCAAAGCCCCGTCCAGGACTCACCCCCAGAGAGACCATTCCTTTATTAAAAGTCAATTAAATCTCATTTCAGTGACAGCACTGACACAGAGCTCATTGGAACAAGTCTGTGAGGCAGTGAATGGTTAAAATTCAATACACTCAGAATTCACATGCAGAAGTGGAAATCCCCTCTGCAAAGTCACTGCAATTCCACCCAACCCGTCCCTCCTGAGCTCAAACCTCCCAGCACCCTGGGCTGAGCTCATTTTTGTCCTCTTTTTTTCTTTTTTTAAATTTATTTCATTTTAAACCAAGTTATAAAACCCCCTTGGAAGTGCTCAGCAGAGCCTCTGCTTTTGTTTCTCTCCGGGAGTTTGTTCTGGCACTGCTGAGCTGAGCCCAGCACAAGCCGTGGCCAACCTCGGCTCCAGGGAGTTCATCTGGTGGAACCGATGGGACCGACTTGTCCCTGCCACGCAGAACTTGTCCCTGTCACACAATTGCTGCCCTGAAAAGCAGAGTTACACAGGCTCTTGTAGCAGCACCTCATTCTGGCCCGGGGGACAAGCGCGGGGCTGCTGCCTCTCTCTCCCCGCGCGTTTGGCCCGAGCTCCTTGGTTGCTATGAGATTTTTTTTTTAAAGGCAGTCTGGACCTGCCACCACTGAGCGGGCTTTGAACACAATTCCTGCTCCAGGAGGCTCCTCAGCTGCCCGTGGAGCCAAGCACCCCAGGAGAGGGCTGGTCCCCAGTGCTGCTGGAATTAACTCCTTGGGGGCTGCAGGGAAACGCCAGAGCTGGGGCAGGCGGAACCTGCGGTGCCCCTTGCCCTGCCACAGCATCTCCCAGCCAAGCAAACTGCCAGCCACGTTTTCCCAGCTCCAGCCTCGCAAGGGCCGATGCCTCTGATGTTAAATTCGTTCGGAAATCCAGAGGGCCAGGCAGTAAGAGTCTGGAGATTTGGAAGGTTTAAGGCAAACACAGAAGTGTTTCTCATTCCAAGGCGGGCTTTGAAAAGCTCTTACTGTCAGTTTGCTTACTCTGGGGTTGTCGTGGAGTTACAGAAAGGTTTGGGTTGGAAGGGACCTTAAATCTCATCCAGTTCCAAGCCCTGCTATAGGCAGATACACCTTCCACTCTCCCACATTACTCCAGGCACCATCCAACCTGGCCTTGGATGGCTCCAGGAAGGAACATTTAAGGTCCTTTCCAACCCAAACCGTTCCACAGTTCTATGTTTTAAGTTCAGTGCAGATTTCAAACCTATGAAATGGCAGATTTTAATCATAAGAATAATCAGGGCCATTAGGAAACCTCCAGGCATGCTCCCTTTTCCTCCCCACCTCTTCACACTTCCATTAAAAATCAAAAGGAAATTCGTAGGCCTTTTTTTTTTTTTTTTCAAATAACATTCCAGGCTGTGACATAAGCCAGCAAAGACAGGAAATATGATCATGAGGGCAGAGCTCCATCCTCTGCTCCTGTCACTGCGACTTTTTGGGGACTTGGCAAATGACTGAGTAGAGGAGACAGCCGGCGTGTTTTATGGAGTTGAACTGTAACATCCCTGTTCCGCAGCCAACTCCCGCTCCTCTGCTCTGACACCAATAAATCTGCCCAGCCACAGGGAACAAAGCCCTTCACACCAGCTGGCCACACGTGAACCCCTCGTGTTTGGCTACCTGGGCAAGCACGCAGCCCCTGGGCTCTGCTGGGTGTAAATGTTCCCCCAAAGAGGGAAAACGCTGATTTCAGAACCTTCACCAACACAGCTTTCTCAACTGCCAATTCCCAGAAGCTCAGCTTCCCATTCCAAGGGGGGAAATCGCCACTTTGGGTTCAAAGGAGAACCCTGCCAAGGCAAACCCCGAGAGCCCAGAAATCACCACACAAATCCAAACAACTCAAAGCCTCCTTTCAAGCCTTGTCCAAGTTTTAACCTCAAAAGCTTGGAGCACAAACTCACTTTTTGGAAGCTCATTCCCAGGTGAACAAAGCACAGCAGGGGGATTCAGGAGCACCTGGAAAACAGCCTCCAGATTTCTGCCCTTCTCTTGCTGGCCGCCCAGTGCCCTCCTGCAGGACCGGTGCGCGCCCGGGGGATCGCCGTGGGCTCCCACGCGGTGACAGAACCGCCTCGGAGGAAGAACTGCACATGAATCTCCCGGGGAGGAATCTGTTCCCAGGCTGGCCGAGCCTGGAAATGACAGGAGGAACTTCTTCCACGCTGAGTCAGGGAGTGACGGCGGCCGCGGTGGCAGCGCTTCCTCCCCGGCGGCAGAGCCAGCGCTGCCTCGCAGCTTTCCTGTTTTCCTGCGCCTTCCCAGCCAGGGAAATGGGGCTCCAGAGCCTGACCCTGCGGGGGTTAAACTGCTGCTGGGGGACTGCTGTCAGAGCCACGCAGGAGCTGCAAGGAAAACGAGCTGTTGGCTTCAGCCTGTGCTGGTACCCGCCACGAGCGGCCTGGCCGAGGTCTGCCGCTCTCCCCTCCGCTGCCCCTTCGCAGGAAAATGGGATTTGATTTGCCTGCGCGTCCCAAGGGCTTCCCCACACCGCCCAGCATTCCCGCTGCTGATCCCCGTGCACCAGTCCAGCCCAGGGCAGGTGGGAGCCGCTGGTGCAGCCTGGGAGAGCCCTGCCAGCCCCTCCAGGTCACACAGAGGGGCAGAGGCCGGGCCCACCCTCAGCTCTCCCCACCTTCTCCCAACACTCTCCTGCTCACAGGGGTTATTCCTGGTGTAGGTTCCCGCAGAGGCTCCTGCCAGAGCAGCACCTGCCTGTGCTCCCCCCAGGCTCTGGCTGTGACACAGGGACAGCGTTGGTGGCTGCCACACTCACAGGGACAGCTCGCGGTGCTCCCCTCTGCTGACCCAACACCCACTCGCCAGGCTCGGGGCAGCCAGGCCAGACCCTGCCCTTCCTGTCCAGCTCCAGCCATGAGACACCGGCCTCGTGTTCCAGCCCGAGCCCCCTGGAGCCCCCAGGGAGCCCCAGAGCCCCCCCAGAGCCCCCCTCCCAGAGCCCCCAGCTCCCGGGGCAGTGCAGGGGAGCCCTGGGGAGGCAGCAGCACCAGCAGCAGGAGGAGGAGAGGTGAGAGGTCAGGGCAATATTTACTCAGACGTCACCTTTCACTTTTACGAAGTGGGGAAACGGTGCTGGAGCAGGAAAAGGGCTGCGAGGGACACTCCTGCCTGGGCAGCTGTGACAGCACGGAGCTGGCTCTGCTGAGCCAGGGCCTGGCTGGGACAGGACCCTCCAACCCCACATGGGGCTGGGGATGGGCTCCCAGACCCATCTGGGAATGGCTGGACCTGCAGAGCCTGCAGAGCCTCTCCTGGGCTTCAGGAGGTGCCCGTGGCACAGCGGGGCAATCCCTGCGCAGAGATTTTGAGGAGGCTGCACAGAGCACGGGATCAGCCTGGCCACAGAACTTCCTCAGGGGAGCTCTTTTGGAAGAACCTTCTCCTGCAGCCAGCGGGGAGATGGAGCTGAGCGTGCCCCTGGCTCGGAGCTGGGGCAGGGCTGCTCCAGGGGAAGTGCCGGGCAAGGAGGGGCAGCAGTGGCCGCCACCCTGGCACGGCAGAGCCCTGGCACGGCTCTCCCAGGCTCACTCTGCCCCTGCCTTCGGAGATCATCTGGACTTTTTTATAACGTGATTCTGATGCCTTTTATCTCCGGCTCTGAATGCAATTTTAGCCCAGGCAAAGCAGGATTAAATTTTCATAGTAGGATACATTTATCTCGCTTTTCACTCCCCTCACTCCCCCCCTCCCGGGTCGATTTCAGCCAAACAGAAGCTGCGATTACAGGGAGAAACATGAGATGGGCTCTGTCCGATAAGGAGGGGAGGGCTCCTCTTTCCCAGCACCCCATCCCTGGCAGCAGCCCGGTGCCGCTGCGGGTTCCCAGCCCAGCCCGCAGCCCAGCAGCTCCATCGCTCACACGAGTTGCACCCCTGGGCTCGGGAAAGTCGCGTTTCCTCGGGAAAGCCCCGCCCGGCCGGGCAGAGGAGCCTCGGGCACGGACAAGGAGCGAGGACACCCGGCCACAGCCCCCCGGGAATGTCCGAGGAGCACCAAAATCCTCCTGCGGCCCCGGCGGCGCCGCGTTCAGCAAAGCTCCGGGTCGGGCTCCGGCCCCCGCTCCCCGTCCGGCACCGGGCAGGGGCTGCAGCTCAGCGCGGCTCCGCTCCTCGCCGGCTCCGCGCTCGGCTTCCAGCTGGATCCAGAGGATCCCCTCTAGTGGGATGAGGAGGAATTTCAGGCCCACATCCCACCCCCAGTTTCCACCCCCGGGTGGGTGCTGGGCTGCCACGGGAGCAGCTCAGGAGTTCCTCAGCCCCTCTGGCCGCTTCTCCCGCTGCGGGCGCGGCCAAACCCGGGCTGGAATGCGGGAGAACCGCAGGGAAGAGGAACGCTGCGCACACGTGGGGATAAATCCCTTGGCGGCCGCAAAAGGAGACGAGTTCCATCCGCCGAACACCTCCGGGAGCCGGGCCCCGGGCACTCAGCGCTGCTGGAGGGGCAGGGCCACCCTGTGCCACGGCAGCGCCCCGCAGGAAACGCATTTATCTGCCCCGCAGGAAACGCATTTATCTGCCCCGCAGGAAACGCATTTATCTGCCCCGCAGTGAGTGCATCTCCTCTCGCCGCAGAGCGCGGCTCCGAGCCCCGCCGCGGCCGCCCAAGGACAAGCGCGCTGCCCTCAATTCCACTTTTGTTCCCGCTGCGCCCCCCGAGCGCGGCTCCCCCCGCGCACCAAGCTCTCGGGGCGAGCGCTGGCCAGCCCCGCTGAGCCCGGCCGTGGCCCGCAGGGAGGTGGCACCCAGAGGGTCGCCAGGGATGCTCCGGGTGGCAGCGGCAGCGCTCCGGACCGGCCCCGGCCGTGTGCGCGGTCCGGCACCTCTCAGCCCTGCTCCCCCCTGCCCTCCCCTTCGCTGGTGTGGCGGTGGCCTCCCAGCCAAGCTGGTTAAGAGATTAACACTCTAAAAACCACATTTACTCTAATTAGCCATGAAATCTTTGTAACTAAGTGAAAAAATGTTTCCCTTGAGGGATTTTTGTCCATTCATCACTGTTTGAATTGCCAGGGAGGAGGGTGGGGGAGCAGAAAAGAGGGGGGACGAGAGGAAAAAAAAAAAAAAATCCCCTCAGATCTAATGAATTAATAGCAGAATGCCCTGGGGGAGCAGCGGCTGCTCCGCAGCACGGGCACCTCAAAGGGGGCTTTTCACAGCTCGCCGAAGGGACGCTGCTGAATTATTTCGAGTTAACAGACTGTAACAGCTCCGCTCCCGTTCGAGCCGGGCAGCTTGGCCGGCGCTCCGCTCCTCCCTTCCCTTCCCTTCCACGGACGGACAGACGGACGCTGTGCCCGGCCAGCTGGGAGCCCCTGCCCTGCGCACAGCCGGGGAGGGACAGGGCACTGCTGGCAGCACCACCAGCGCTCCCAGCTCCTGTTGGGCCGGGAGAAAACATCTCAGAGTTAGGTGGGAGGGGAGGCAGAGAATCTTGCCACAACTTAGGCCCATAAATATTTCATATCGCTGGAAGAAGAACGATTATATTCCTGCCAGCACTTTTCTTGTGTATTTTAAATGTGTCACCGCCTTCTACTTTCTCCCCCGTTTGTGTTTCTTGTAACAGGCCCATGAAATAAAGATTAGCTGAATAATCAAGAGTGTTTAGAAATGTGAAGGGGCCTGTCTCAGGAGCACTGCATGCTCAGGTTCATCTTTTTTCCAGGTTTTTCTCCCCCCC
>VWZN01009185.1:658010-674139 GCA_013396955.1 Regulus satrapa
CAGGGAGCGGGACGGGGCTGTCGGGTTCTGTCCCCGGCTCTGATCCCCTGCGCATTCCTTGCTCTCTGTTCTGGTGGCCAGAGCAACGCCCGAGCTCTCCGTTCCTCAGTTTCCCCCTCTCTGGAAGGGGCTGGCAGCCTGGTTTTCTGTCAGGCTGGGTCCCCTCCGGCAGAGATAGAGCTGGGGGTGGGCTGCAACGCCCCTGAAGCCACTGACCCCCTCACCTCCTGCCAAAAGGTGCCAGGACCCAACCACGGTGGCCGTGGCCAGCTGGGACAGGGCTCCCAGTGCTCACCCGCTGCTGGGAACCAGGAGAGCCCCCCTTGGGGTTGTGGTTCGACCCCAGAGCCATGACCTGGCCTTTCCTGCTGCCTTAGCACGGGCAGAAACACCTGGAAGCTGCAGGGTGCCCAAAGTGAGGAGCATCTTCCGCCGCCCCCGCCCCACTGGGCACCCGCAGCAGCCCACAGAGCTCTGGGAACACCTGGAGTCAGGGAGGAAAAACCAGTCCCAGTGGTACAGAGGGACATTCTGCTCCTGAAAGCCAGGAGCACCACGGTCCAGCTGACCCTGACCCAGCCAGGGGCATGGGAATGATTCCGGGCAGTGCAACTGGTGGAGGGGATCAATACCATGATGGATTGCTGTTTGCCACATCTTGTCATCGGGAATTTTTTAACCATTTTTCTATTACACGTTGGGACAGTTGCAAGAGAAAATCAGAGCCATCATCCTGGGCCTCTTCCACGACAAACCTAAGTGATGGAACCAACCCAATCTCCTCTTACAGTTCCCCTCCAGCCCAGCCCGTGTCACCCTCACGGCTGTCACCATGGCCACAGAAGTGGCCTTGCTGCATCTTCCCTGCCTGGTGCGCGTTAGCGTGACCCTGCAAGAGCAGGTTTGGGCACAGAGGCACCCTTGGTTTTGCTGTCTGACCCCATGGAGGACTCAGGAGCCCCTGCTGGGAATCAGGGAATGCCTTTGCACCCCCTGTGCAGATCCAGGCGCCTCCCCCGCCCTGGGGGTTATAACCAGCGCTGCACTGCCCCTCCCCAGGCTGCAGTGTCGGTGTCCTCTCCATCCCAGCACCGTCACCATCCTCTCCAGCAGCCCCTGCAGAGCTCAGGGCACAGCCCACTCCCTCCAAAAGAGTCCCCTCGACCTCACTGCAGCTCCAGGCTGAGCACTTGGACAGCCTGGAGACATCCCCAGGCTGCAGCTGCTCAGCTCAGGAGAGGCAGCAGAAGGCACTCAGTGGATGGCAGCATTGGCTCCTGAGCAAGCTTTTCTCTCTCCCACTCTGTTCCCAGTACAGTTCCCGTGCTGCACATTCCCGCAAATGGAACCAAATCCATTGCAGAACCCATCTTTGATAAATGCACACCCCACTAACGCAGCTCCTCCTCGTGCAGAGCCTTCCAGGGCAGGGCACAGCGTCTCCACAACCTTCCTCTCCTCTTTGCAGGCCCGTGTCCGCATCCTGCCTCCTGGTTATTATTTATTGATGGCCAATTGTGCTCCTGGATGCAGAGGCCGTTTCCAGCTAATTATTACAGCTTTGCTGGGCTGGGGAGCAGTCCTGGAGCTGCAGCACAGCTCCTACAAGGGCACCTGAGCCAGGGCTGTGCCAGCGTGTGCGGAGGGGCACTGGGCGGGGGGATCCGTGGGGATGGGCTGCCAGGCTGAGGAGTTTTTCTGTGCTGTAAATATGAGTGAGGTCTGTGCTGAGCTGACTGCTGGGGCACTCAGGGTGTCCTGGGTTGGGGGGGAGCCACCAGGAGCAGCCAAACGCAGCTCCTGGCCCTGCACAAGGCCAGCCCGAGAAGCACTGGCAGTGTCCAGGTGTTCTCCTTCTGTATTTTCAACCCCTGGAAAGGTGACAGACCCAGGTGCTGGGACCGAGGTCTGGAGCTGGGGCAGAAGGAAGCAGCTGCCCCGAATTCAGTCAAGTGACAGGGACAGATGTGCCGAGATGGACACAGAGTCCTGTGGCCACAGAGCTCCACAGAACCTCTGCACAGCCGCATTCACACACCCTGGTGGTTCCAACGCGCTGAGACACGAACGTAACAGCCAGGAGAGCAGGTGCTGGGGCAGGTCTGCCCCCCTCTCCTGTCCCCAACCCTGGGGACAGAACAGGCCGTGGACCTGCCTGCAGGGCCACCTGGGTGCCAGTGGCCACTTCCTTGGCAGCAGGGGCACCAACACAGGCACACAGAGCTCCGGAGGGGAAACCAGGAGCTCGGCCAAGCAGGGGAGATGGGCTGTAGAACCCCCTCCGGACCCCTGGCTTGCCTATTTCGTGACCCAGGGATCACCCCCAGCACCTTTTTCCGAGGGGCTGCCGGTGACAAAGCAGCGTTTGAGCCCCTGGGGAAGCAAAGCAGCCGGGAGAGGCCAGGCTCTGCTTGGAGCCTGTGTATCACAATCCTTCTTTGCCCGTGCCTTCGATAACCGCCCTCGCTTCAGAGCGTTGGTCTCACGAATCCGTCTGATCCCGGAGCCTTTCAGGCCTCCCACCCCTGCAGGTGCTGCAAACCCCGCGCTGTGAACACCCCAAAATCAGCGACTGCCCCACACCTGCCCCTCCCCGGGGCAGTGAAAGCGAGCCCGGACAGCCGCGGCAGGGCAGCAGCGGAGGGCAAAGAGCTTTTCCCCCTCCCGGGCCGTTCCCGTGGGGGTTTCGGGCAGCACGTCCAGGTGGCGATTTCTGCGCGCAGCGGCTGTGCGAGGCCAAGAGCACCATCTATAGGCACCGTCTATAGGCGCTGCCAGCTCCCGCTGCCTTCCAGCCCCGCAGAAACCCCGCGCAGCTCGCAATTATTCAGCACTAATCACTACAATAGAGGAATCGCAGGCAGTTATTTAGAAATGATTGTTTCCCCCTCAGTTATTACTTATGACAGTGAAAGGAAGTATCAAATCGTCAAGCCCACATGTATATGGGAAGCTGAGTGAAGGATCAATGGGAATTTAACCAGCACTTTGCACTATTCTTCCTCTTTAGAAGAACCTTGTCAAGTGATTTATTTTTTTTTTTTTCCTATCTCCTGTTCATAATGTCTTCTTGGGAAATAAAAAGGGTTTTTCTTTTCCTAGCGCTCCTTATCCCTTCCTCTCCTCAGATTTCCCCATAACTCCGAGCTGCTGCCTCTGGATCCCCTGGTTTGAACCCAGCTGAAATTAACTCCGGCTTTTTCTTTCTAAAACAAACTCTGGTTTCATTAAGTGCAAGGGCAGGAGAACAGAAAGTCTCCAAATCCTGAGTTCCAGAGTGTCTTGTTACTGTCAGAAACACAATTGCCTGTGCCAGGGTTGTGTCAGGAATTCCAGGTGCAGACAATGTGCCATTTTTAATCATCTTCCCACAGCTAGGAGCTGAAAGAAAGGGGATCATACAGAGGAGAGCACGAAAATAACCCTGAAAAAAAAAACCCCAGTAATATTTAGTGATGTTAAAAAATCAAATACAACATGAAAACCCTGGCCAGGCTGGCCTATACCAGGAGTGACGGGGTCACCTTCTCCTCTCCTTCCTTTGGCTCCTCAGTGTGACCCAAGCTCTGCACAGCACTCCCACCTCTTTCAAAATAAATATTCTGCTGCATCCTTGTGATTCCCCCTCCAGGGCTGCACATGGCCCTGCCAGGAGCAGGGAGAGGTTCCCCTCTCTGTCACGAGCCAAGCAAAGTGGCCAAGGAAACGCCAGAGGCTGTCAGCCCCCCGTGGCCCCCCGGTGCCACTCTGACACCCCAGAGTGTCCCCAGAGGGGCCCGTGGGCCCAGGGCCACCCGGCAGAGCGAGCCCAGGTGCTGAGAGCAGGGAGCTGAGCCTGCCCCAGAACCAGCCCCTGGGACTGGGTGTCCATCCATGGCCTTTGGAATTACTCCCCATCCCAGCTGTGCCACTCCGATCCAGCTGTGCTGCCCTGGCCCCAGCAGGGCCCCTCCAGGAGCTGCAGCGGTGCCCGAGGCCAGGACGGGCTGTGCAGGCATCCCCAGGGATCAAAGGGTCAGGGATCAAAGGGGGAGGAGCTGNTCCACCATCCCAGCTGTGCCACCCCATCCCAGCTGTGCCACCCCGATCCAGCTGTGCTGCCCTGGCCCCAGCAGGGCCCCTCCAGGAGCTGCAGCGGTGCCCGAGGCCAGGACGGGCTGTGCAGGCATCCCCAGGGATCAAAGGGTCAGGGATCAAAGGGGGAGGAGCTGCAGCCCCTGCAGTCCATCACTGGCCCCGACGAAGGAGAGCCCCCACACCTCCAGCATGACCCCCTGCCCTGGTCCGGGGAGAATTTACAGCTTGAGCAACTCCTGAGGGCCCAGTCCTGCCCTGCCACGAGCTCCCCAGGCTGCCCGTGGGCACCTTCCCCAGCCAGGAGGGGACATTCCCTGCTCAGAGTGACTCCTGAGCTGCCCCAGCCCCAGCTGGGCCTGCTATTTTCCCTTGCTGCTGTCGGGTGGCTGCAGCTGGGGGTAGCTGTGGGTTCCCCTGGCGCTGGTTTGTCCATGTCATTAATTACTCACTAATGACACAGCCCCGGCCCAGCCCGCAGTGCTGGGCGCAGCCTGCAGTGGTTTCCTGTCTGGGTTTGTTCCAGTGACAGGGAAAAGCCTTCGGTGCTCAGAGCTCGGGGCCAGGGCACCTCTCCAGCGTGGCTCCGAGGTGCTGCTGACCACCGTGGTCCCAGCTCCCACCATCCCCGGGGCTGCTTTTGCTGTCCACAGCCATGGCAGCGCTTGCACCAAGAGTGACACAGCTGTGCCCTCTGGAGGGGGGACACCCAAAGGGGCCTTCACCAGGGCTCTGAGTGGGGGGCGTTCCCAAAATCCCCACATCCGGATTTCCTCAGGACCGGCGGAATTCCACCTGCAGGGCTGCCCCTCCCCAGCTCACTGAAGGGGTGCCTTGGGGAAGAAGCATCTCCGCAATTTAGTTCAGGTGCTTGCTGTGATTAAGAAGCTGCTTTAGCAATAAATCTCCCCTGCCCGCTCCCTGCTCTGCATTCATTGGAAATCTTTAGTTCCTTCATCATAAAGAAATGAGTATTTCAAGCTCCCTGTCCTAATGAAGGTAAAATACAGAGCATATTGTCAAACACGCTGTGGCTCTGCCTTCTATTCCACAATAATCTTTCTAATTCTTCTGTAGGCGCTGTGTATCACTGACAATGCCAAACAGAATGAAATGCAAACCTAAATGATTTTAAACCCTAATTTCATCTCCTTTTTTCCCCTCTTGTCTGAGGAGATGGGGATTTTTTTTTTTCTCCCCCTGCATAATAGCTGGGAGCGGGGTGGAACTGGAAATCCTTTGATTTGTGGGTCTGGCAGTGTTAATCTGCTGCTGCAAATTCTGCAAAGGGTTCTGGAAGCGGTGGAGGAATGCGGAGCCTGCAGCCTGCTCACTGCTCCAGAGTCTTTCCAGGAACCTCAGGAGTTCTGTCAGGACAGGGAGGGGGATGTTCACGGCCGAATACAAAACCAGAAGTTTATAAACTTCTCTCTTCAGGTAGCCCAGCCAGTACCAGAGAAAGGCAGAGCAGATAGAAGCTCACTTTAAGCACTATTATCAGTTTTGTTACAGTCACAAAGAACAGAGGCTGTTAAAGGATAAAAACAACAAAAGAAGCAAACTTCAAGAGCACCAACCCTTTCATTTCCCCCTGAATTTCCATCTCACCTGCTTCTCCAGCACCTCCTTGCAGCTCTGTCAGCAGCCAGGGCATGAGAGTGAGGAAAGCTCAGGTACAGCCCCGCAGGGAGGGCTGCTGGAGCCCAGGCACTGGCTGGGGCTCCCCTCTCCTGCCTTCCCCCACCACGGCTCCTCTGCACAGAGGCTGCCCTGGGCTGGAGAAATGTGGATCATATGGAGAGATTTATTTCATGTGTGCGAGTGCTGATTGCAGCAAGGTCCTGGGTTTAATTGATGTATTGGATCATGTGTGGGGAGCGTATCCAGGGGGTTTTCACCTCACAGATGTACAGAGAGGGACCTCCTCTGGCTCCTTTCTTTGCCTCAATACCCAGCAAGGGGCCCAGGAATATTGGGGGATTAATGTCACAACAGAGGGAAAAAGTCTGCCATTCAATCTATTTAAACATTTGATTTCACCAGTGCACCAATTAGACATTCCCTGTCTAAAGAGACCACGGATTAAAGCAACAGCAATGCTGAAAAAAATCATAATCTCTTTGGAGATCTGTCTGTGGACGGATCTTTTCTCTCAAATGATCAAGGCAAATATATGAAATTGAAAAAAAAAAAAAAGAAAGAAAGAAAAAAAGACCTCTTAGAAGTAAACTTTAGGGCTATGTGAATAATTTCCCCGTTCTTGTCTGTGCTCCCTTTCATGAGCTGCTTTTCCTTTCCCTGGCACCTTCTCCCTCGAGCCCATTTGCATTCCCCTAATTAAGGAGCTGCCAGCCCTGCAGATGCCACCGACTGCCCTCTGTGGGGTCTG
Source organism: Regulus satrapa (assembly GCA_013396955.1). Classification (NCBI taxonomy): domain Eukaryota; kingdom Metazoa; phylum Chordata; class Aves; order Passeriformes; family Regulidae; genus Regulus; species Regulus satrapa. The sequence continues at coordinate 664,474 of VWZN01009185.1, forward strand.
GAGGAGCCTTTCAGATGCTGATCCCAAGTGCCCAGGTGTTGGGCGGGAGGATGAACCCACCCCAGCGTGGAGCCCCGGCTCCTGCTGGGGACAAACCCCGACCCCAAACCTCGGAGCTGCCCTGCAGCTCCCACCAATCCCAGGGCAAAACCTTGGACGTGCTTCGGTGCCACCCCCAGAGGTGGCACAGGTGTCTCCACTGAGCTGCTGGGACTTGGCAAACTGCTCTGCTTCCAACAAGTTTCCTTCTGATGAAAGAAGGCCCAAAATCTCCATTTTTCCCTCCCAAAACCACTCAGGGCGGGGGCGATGGCACTTCCCCGGTGCCAGCCTGGTGGGCAGCGTGCCCTTGGTGTCTGGCAGCTGGGATGAAGTCCTGGGGAGTTAAGAAAGACAAAAGCACATCCTGAGGAATGGAAAAAGACCACAACGGCTGTCCAAGCCCCCGTGTCCTTCTCGGGCCGTGGCTGGCACCAGAGCCACCGCCGTGCGCGCCCCACGCTGCGCACCAGGAAAAGCAGCTCAGGGTTTCAAACTGAGAGGGACGGACTGGGTCACAGGAAAGGAGACCAAGTGGATTATTTCTGCCAGCTCCAATCCCTCCGTGGCTCTGCCAGGACACACTTCCAGCTCCTCTCTCCTTATTTAGATGAGTAGAAGGTTTAAATGGGGAAGTTTTCCTTGGCAAATGTGTTCTGGCAGCTGAAGTGGACCAGTTAAATATACCCAGCCCAGACAAAAGGAAGAGGCTGTTTCCAATCAGGAGCGCTGGTATTTTTCTCTTCCGTGATTTCTGCTGTTCCTTGGGCCAGGGTTCAGCTCAGGGAGAAGGGAATAAAGGCAGGGGGAACCCAAACTGCAGATCCGGGAGATCTGATCAACATCTGAACTCCTCGGGGCTGCAGCGTCCTCAGGCTCCAGTTCCAGTTCCTAAATTTGATAATATCTCATTTTAGGATTATTTTATTAGCTTTATTTCTTCCGCAGTGCTGGACACCAAACGCCAGCGCTCCGGGTGCCGGCTCAGCTGCTCCAGAGGGAGGGAATTTCCTTCCTGCTGAGGAGGAAAGAGCTCCCCAAGGTGGGGCTGGGGCTGGGATCCCTCGGGCAGGGACGAGCCCAGGGCTGGCTCCATCCCTGGGAGCTGCCCCTGGAAGCAGGAGCCCCCCCAGCCCCGGCAGACAAAGGAGCACGAGTCATTAACAAAGCCAAACAAAAATAATAAAGCAGAGCTCGAAAAGCTGAGTGTGCTCAGCGCTGGAGAACAAAAGGAAGGGAAACCGTTTGTTACCTCATCAAGGAACTGGAAGAGAAAGTCTTTGACGATGAGGGAGGACGATTTGCTCTCATGGGCCAGTGCACAGCCAAATATCTGCAAGCTGTTCGAAGCAGACTGATTGCAGCAGGGCCAGAATGCCATTGTAGGCGCTCTAAAAAAAAAAAAAAAAACAGGGGGAGAAAACCGCCACCGCAGAGAGGTACTTCAGAAATAAATCACAGCCTATTCATTAAACCAGATTATTTTAGTGAAATCTATTTCCCCCCTCTCTTTATTGCTTTGTTTTCTTTTATGTTAATTCTGCATCGGCTTAGAGTTGAATTCCTTGATCTGCAACATCTTTAGCTTTAATTTTTATTTTTTTTCCCCCTCTCTCTTCTCCTCTTCGCAGCGAAATGAATTCAAATCATTTGCATTTATTGCAGCGAACATCCAGCCTCATCTGTAGCCTTTGGTTTGGCTGAATTGCTTTTCTGCTTCACGGGGCACACGGAGAGGCTGCAGAGCCCCTCGCCAGCCCAGGAATCACCTCCCTGGCACTCCCACGGTGCTGCAACATTTATCATATTGATCGTCTATAAAATAAATAAGCAAAATGATATTATTGGGAGCAATGATCTGACGAACCCGCGGACTGAAGCAATCACTTGGCAGGGACTTTAGAACAAGCAGCCGCTCGCTCTCAACTGTTCCCAGAGTCAATTTTCCCTACAAATGGGTTTCTCATCAACCTAAGCACCTCACAGAGGGGATGTGTCCTTCCACTGGATCTCCTTGGGAAACAGGAGCGTTATATATGGGTGCTGTACCAAATCTACCTTCTTTATAGCCGCACACTTCCTTTTCTTAATTAACTTTAAAAATCTTCCTAAAAAAAGTTCTTGATTCATTTCGTGGATTCAGCTTAGACAGGCCCGAAATTCTCTCCAACGCGCACAACCAGGGCTGGCTCTGTTTGCTGGAGTAGATCTGTGACAATTCTGGGTACAGACACAGAGGGTTTGCACAGCCTGTTTTCCGTGCCGAGCTGCTGTAGCACAGGAGCAATATCCCCCCTGTCTGGCCCAGGAAAAGCTGCTGGAGCTGGGGAGGACACGGGAGACCCAGCTCAGGCAATCCCAGAGGGGACCCGAGCAAAGCCATCGTCAGAACAGGGAGCTGGTCCCAAGGCTCCAGTTCAGCAGCCCCACAGCCCCTTCCTTGGAGAAACTGCTGAAGCCAAGGTGGAAACGGCTGGGAGGGATTCCAGAGATGGAAAGGGAACCCTGGAACTGCAGAGGGAAAGAGCTGCTCCTTCCCGGAGAGGGAGAGGAGCTGCTGGGGCTGGCTAAGATCTGGCTGTGGGAAGCAGCCCAGGAATTCCAGGTCAGGGCCACGGACACGATGGTCCCACAGCACCTGGGCTGCAGTTCCAGGGCCTGCCTGGGCCCCTCCAGCTGAGCTGTTCCACCTTTCTGTGCAGGGAGAGGTGGAAGACTGAGGCAGGAAGGGACAGCAGGAGGGGACACGGGCAGGAGACGAGGCTGTGGCTGGCAATAATGTCACTGTGTATTCTGTGCTCCACGGGATTCACATCTCCTGTAACTTCCAAGGTGCTCAGGAACAGAGTTCACAGCTCCTCGAGCAACACCTCGGGTTTAATCCCTTCTTTGCTGCCTCTAAACCTGGAGGATCAGCCAGTGAACCCTGCCAGACCCTTCCCCGTGTCACCGGGACCCAAACCCTCTCCCCTGTGTCCAACTCCCACCAATGGCTTCTCATTTCACACAGCAAAGGAGGAGAATTCCATCAAAAATCAGCCTGGTTGGGGAAAAGACTCAAATTTATTGATCCCTGCATCAGAAGTACACGGTGCCTGTAATTAAACACGTGTAGGCTGGAGCTGCTTGGCTGCCCTTGGGTTTACTCCTCAAGTGAGCTGCACACAGACAGACAGACAGACAGACAGACAGACTGCTCCCCTCCCTGTGACTGCAGGCCTGGAGAGGAGGAATAAATTAATCAAGCTTACCTCTCCTCGCAGGAAAGCCAATCAAGCTGGCTTTTCAAAGGATAGCTGCTATAAACCCTGCATAAAAAGGGGAAAAAAATACAGCTGGGACCTCCACATTGGCTTTTTAACAGCTGTTTGTAAATATGTCTAATAACTCATCCTGTCAACATGCTCGCTTGGCCATTACAAGGAAATATTCATAAATGGTATTCCCAGTGCTGATGGCTCCATTTCCTTAATGAAATCCACAGAGTTTACTTTGCAAAGTTTAATTGCTGGAAGAATGGGTGTCGGGTTTCTGCAGCCGACCTGCTGCCCTGAAATCCTTCCAGCTCCCATGTACAACAAGGAAAGAACTTAATGGAGCTTTTGCAGCAGTGGCTTAGCAGCTAAGCCACCTTTAAGCAATAATCCCAGCAAATATAGATGGAGATGCTGGAATCTCCTGCCTTCCAGGAGAATAGATTTTAAGTAATATGAAATTCAGTCCTGCTAATTGACTGAGCAGAGGATTTCTGTGGGGAATGCCTCCAGCATTGAAATCCAGGCATTGATTACATCTCTGGATGTGAACGCCTGCAGCAGGACGGGGCTGGGAAGGGAACAGCCGGATGAGGAGCCAGGCAGGGATGGGGGAGAGCTGGTGACACACACCCCAAAGTCGGGGATATTGCCACCCCCCACCTTTTACCCACTAAATCTGTCCTGCACAGAAGGCTGGGGTTGGTGGGATCGCTGCGGAGCCCCTGCAGCCCTGACTCTGAGCGAGCCCAGGAGAATCCTGCATTGCCCCCGGCTGGAGCCCGGCTCTCCTCAGGCTCTCAGCCAGGTGAGACCACCCCCAGCAGGGCAGAGCCCGCAGCTGAAGCTGGGACTGACCACACAAATCCCTGCCAGTCCCATTCCTGCTCCCATCCCTGGCTCTCCTGCCCCGGCCCGGGTGGGAATGGCAATCCCAGCGTCCTCACCTGACCCCAGTCAAAGCGGGAGAGGTTCAGAGCCGAGCCTGAACCCAACTGCTGAGCCAACAGTGGTGGGGCGGTTTTTAGAGACATCCAAACAACGGAACAAGCTCATTTCAGCAGGATCTCTCTCCTTCTCTGACATGGAAAATAGCCTGGAAAACAGCGTGTGCTGCTGCCAGCGGGAAGGGAGCTGGGTGCCAACACTTAAACAAGATCAATCACTTCCAAGAGCAGCCTGAGCATGGGAGCAAAGCTCCCTGCTCGCCCCAGCAGCTTTGCACTGCTGAAGTTTCTCCAGTTACGCAAAACCAAGCTAGAAACTTACACCTGACTTTGGGAGGTGGATGAGGGGAGCATGGTACAAACAATCCCTCGTTAGTAGGAATTATTATTAATTAAATCCAGTCCACGCCACAGCAGTTCCTAATCTGGTTTATGACCTGTCAGCCCAACACCTGTAATTTTGTAGATTACACAGAGATTTTTTTTTTTCCCCCCATGGAGTTCCAGCTACAGACAGAAAAAAATGTGATTCCCGTCAACGCTCCAGACCTGGCACAGACCCAGCCTCTGCTGAGGTGTGGCCACATCGTGCCCCTGCTCCCACAGCAATCCCCACACAGGAGGAGGGGGATCGAGGGGCAGCCCCTTGGCATCACCTGGGCGCTCTCTGGGAAGAGGGAAGGGCTGGGAGGCCCCGCAGGGAGAGCCTGGACAGAGTGCAATAACCAGCAGCTGCGAACAGAGCTCTGTTTGTTTTTACTTCTGCCTGACTCCAGCAAAGCAGAAGCTGATCATATGTGAAAGAGGCAGGGTTTGAACAAGATCTCAGACAATAAAAAGGCCAAGGCAGAGGACCCTGCAGGAGGAAGGATGATGCAGCTTTATTCCCAGATGAGGCTTTTGCTGCTGCCTCAGATGTTGGGGTCAGAGGAGGACAGATAAGTGAATCCCCTGTAAAGCTCAGAAGGTGGGGGACTCTGCTGCAGCCCTCTCTGACAGACACAGACAATTTCTCTACAAGCCCTACAGGAGCACCCAGCAGAGAACAGGCTCCATCCTTTGCACAACCCACCTGCCAAGGCTGTGTGTGCCCAGGGCTCCAGCAGAGGGCTGGGGATGTGCCCAGGCCCTGCTGCCAGCCCAGCCCAGCCCAGCCCAGCTGGCTCGGGGCAAGGTGCTGCTCCCAGCCCCGCTGCCCAGGCTCTCCACTCGCAGCTTTTCGGGGAGGAAGAGCTGCTCAGCACAGCCAGGAGGGGACCTGGGCTGGCAGAGCCTGCTCTGCCTCCTCCCAGTGCTCGGGACGACCTGGGGCAGCTCCTGCCAGTGCCCACACTGGGAAGCTGCAGGAGCTGGAGCTGGACACTGGGAATTTTTGGAGTGGCCATCCAGGGGAGCAGCTGGCTGAGAGTGGGGCTGGGGCTGTGCCTGAGCTCTGCCCAGCCCCGCTTTCCCACCCCAAATCCCAGTTCCAGGTTTCTCCTCTGTGCTCCTGGCACAAAGGGCTCTGCACGGCCCCTCTGGCACTGCCAGGGCTGCAGGGGTGGTTTGTGTAGGAAAATCCACCTCCCCCTGCTCTCCCCCTCTCGTTCCACTCCTCTGCGCTTAGCCTGGGCTGATCCTTGTGGATCCTTATGCAGGATATTCCATATTCCAAGGGATGCCAACCTGCAGCAATAAAGCCCAACTGGTGGGGAAAAGAACTCACAAATAATCCCCAGTTTGGGCTCACAGAGATAAACTGGTGCTGTGCAGGTGGGAGCACCTGGCAGGAGGGATTTGGGAGCCTGGGAATGTGAGTGCTGAGCTGTGCCTGCCCCGAGCCCTCCTCAGGCAGCAGGAGCTCACCCAGCCCTGCAGCTCCAGGGGCCCAGAGTCTGCACTGCCACTCCGGGACGTGGAAAAACAGAATTCCAGGCTCCTTCTGAGGCAAAAGCAAAGTCTGGAACATCAGCCACTGATCGTTTTACCTTCATTGGCTCGGCACCTGAAGCTCCCCCAGGTTCACGCAGGGAGCTGGCAAAGCCCTCCAAGCGCCTGAATGACTTTTGTCAATCTGTCCCCAGACCTCAGCCTCTGCTGCAGGCAAATGCTGCAATTTCTCAAGGAACCTTTTCATCCATTTTTTATGCAGCTCACTTTCTTCAAAGGCAGATTGGGGCTGGGTGTGAAAAGGGAAACCAATATTTCACTTTCCTCCTGCTGCATCTTAATCCTGGAGTTTGGCACTTGGCTGAGCACTGCCCCAGTTTGCCAGGGAAGACATCAGGAGCCAGTGGGTGACTGAGCTCAGAGTCATTAGTGCAGCACAGGACAGAATCGAGTTCATTATTTTAAAGGCTGTTCCTTTATTTTTTTATTTTTTTCCTGCTTTATTTTAAAAATGAAGCTCGCTGCTCCGGCCTTCCCCCGCCATCCAGAGCTGTCCTCTTTGGGCAGGGCAGGTGGTTAATCAGGAGCGATTTTGTTTTGTCAAATCACACTCTTCAGGGACAAAGGAGTGAAGGGAGCACTGAAACGTTTCCAGTGGCGATCCCTAACACTGACATAATTCAGGTGCACTCCCCTGGGAGCTCGGCAGGGCTGGCAATGACCGGGCTGCACCAGGGAGAGACTCTGGAGGGAGCAGGGATAACCCTGGGAGGGAGCAGGGATAACCCCGGATGGGTGTCTGCACAGCCTATGTTGTTTAAATTGATTTTACCTGATGGCTCCTCAAGGCCAGGAGAAACACAGCCAGGCTTTGGGCAGAGCCCTCCTCCCATCCCCACCTTCCTCTGCTCTCCCACTCCTTTCCTCCTCTTCATCACTCCTCCTTTCTGATCATTTATTTTAAAGTGCTTTAGTTTTAATTAAACCCGCAAACAGGTACAAACAAACATGAAGAAAGGAAAGATTAAAGTCTCTTATCCACTAATTATAGTCCAGATGAGATGTTCCAGATAACTGCTCAGTGCAGGGTGCATTTTTGGAGCTCATCAGCCTGTAATTAATTCCCCATCAGGGTTACACCCGTGTGGGATCCCAGCCTGGGCTTTTCCTTGTGGCACAGATTTGCTGCCTCCTGCTGCCCTCACCAGAGCTTCACTGACTCCAAAGTCCAGTCTTGCTTGACCCAAACGCTGTTTTGGCCTTTGGGGAGAATTCATTCCTCGTGCTCTCTGCTCAGCATGGCCCCAGGCTGGGAATCCACACCCTTATCTTCCCCTGCTGCTCCCTCCCCGACGTGTGACTTATGATGGGCCCAGAGCTTCTGCTCCATCCCCATGCTCAGCTTGTTCTGGTGTGAAACGAGCTCTAATTAATAAATGTCCATGTGTCAGCTTGAGCTCCTCAGACGGGAGCCAGTAAAGATCTACAAGGTGTCATTAATTCAGGATTAGTTCCAGAGACATCATTTCTTTAACTTCATAACTGTCTATCCCTTCCCCGATCCATCTCCGCGCAATTTTACATCACGATCCTTTACCAAAATATCCCAGGGGCTGTTTTATTTTAAGCCTTTCCCATTTTTCTCGGTGGTGGCTCTGGTTTAGGCTGTGGGTTCTCAGCAAAGGCAGATTTGCCCGGCAGGGGATGGAGCTGCTGCCAGGGAAGTGGTGCCCTTAACCCTGCCAGGGCCACAGCAAGGGGCCAGCACACAGAAATTGGGGTTTTTATCAGCTCTTGATCTGCAATCCATCTTAAAGTGCTTCCCCTCCTTGTCAGTGCCCTCCAAGCACTCACATCTGTATTTAATTGTGGGCTGGAGAAGGTGAGGAAAGAACAGAACCGTAACAAACTGATGGAGCCACCAGAGCACCTGGGGAGTTTGGCAGGAGCTGGACCTGGATGCCCCGAGGAGTTTTGCTCACACCTTGTGGTCCATTTTATCCCCCAGTTCTCCACTCAAACTCTTTTAAATTTGTTTTTCTTTTTTTTTTTTTTAAGGAAACAAATTATTCCCACATCCAAAATTACCTCTGGAAGGAAGAAATCGATCTTTATTGTCCGTTTCTCATCATTTCTGTGCCGAAAGCCCGCGGTGCAAGGCTGGCTTTGGGATGAGGCCCCTGGGAGCAGCTTTGGTACCTGGATCACTGCTCGTGGCCAGGGCTCTGCTGTTCCTGCAGCCTCACAAAACCTCCCTAAGCCCTTCAGGAAATGTGAGCCCATAAATTTGAAGGGTTGAAACACAACTGAAGGACACTCAGCACTACCTGGGGAGGTTTTGTTTTCAAAGTTAATGCGCCCACGGGGGTTTGTTCAGCCCCATTTGTACTGCGGGTTGTACAAACACCTTCAGGAGACCCAGGGGCTCTGTTCAGGTCAGGAATTTGAAACTTCCCTTCAGCCAGGAGTTAAAACCAGGAGCTGAATCCTGTTCCAGCGTCAGGACGCGGCTGTGGGAGCTGCAGAGCCGTGCTCAGCTCCCTGATCCTGCTGGGATGGAGGCACGGGCTCTGTGTCACCTGGACATGGGGGGCTTTGTCTGACTCACGCCCAGATAAACATCGAACAAACAGCTCCGGGATTGTCCCGGGAGGGGGGAGTTGTGTTACAGCCGAGTTTATAAAGACAGAGCTGCTAACAGTGGGAGCCCTGCTGGATTTTCCCCATTTCAGCCTCCCAGCCCTGGCCCTGGATGGTTTCCCATCTCTGCCCAGCTCAGTGGGGCCACTTCCCACACAAACCCCGACACACAAACACAAAAACAGCCCATCCATCCAAAGAAACAATTAAAACCCGAGGTTATTAGTCTGCATTAACAGCAACGAGTCCCAGAAATGAGGGAGAAATTGCTCTGCATTAATTTCTCTGCGTGTCCTCCCGCTCTGAGCAGGGCTTTAATGAGGGCCACGCTCATTGGAATTGTTTGCTGACCACACTCATCAGGCTCAAAATGCAGGTTCCTGCAGGAGGGATTTCTAACCCCCTCAGCAGGCTCTGACCTTGGGAGGTGCTCGGATTTGGGCAAGGAGGGCAAACCCTCTTCCAAAGGGACAAGGCAGCAGCAGCCAAGGTGCTCGGGAACGGTTTCCTTCCTCCACAGACACCAAACAAAGGGAATTGTTTGCAAAGCCAACCCAAACCCAGATTTCTGTTGGTTTTGAGAGCCTGCCTCTTTTCTTGACCAAGACTTCAGAGGCAGCAGAGCATTTCCAGCCTCTTGATTACACAGAAAATGTTCCCTGGAAATAGGTTAAAAAAACCAAAACGTAACAAAACCCCAAAAAACTTTGCTTTTAAACTTTAGCTCCTTCTTAAATACTGCCAGTAGATGAAAAAACAAAAAAAACAAAACAAAACAAAACAAAACAAAAAAAAACCCAAGAGAATGGCTGCAGATTTAAAAAGGGAAAGGAAAGGTTTGTGCACAGGGCTGGGAGCAGCCCCTGGCTGCAGTGATAGCAGCAGCACTGTATCACCCCATCACACAGAGCTGCAAT